>JADLZK010007957.1:0-328303 GCA_015847255.1 Hyparrhenia diplandra
GTTTCTTCCATGAGAAAAAGGACAACATGGTTTAATGGGTTAAGAAAGCTGCTCGAAACAGACTCTTTTTTTACTGCTTAGCCTCTCTGTCATGCTTAAATCCCTTATATATAATACTTATAGTACTCCTTCCATTCTAAATTGTATATTGTAAGACGTTTTATTTCTTAATATATAGTGTTTACTATGTAATCATATATACACTATGTCTAGTCAAAATGTCATATAATTATAATAGATCAGGAATAGTAGGCGTTCTTCTCTAATAATCACAACCCTTGTTAAACAGGAACCTCGAGATTGGCAAACGTACATACGTACGTTTAGGTCGGTATATATACGCAACGCATTCACATGTTGATATCGTCACTCGATCAGTAGTGTGACTAGCTAGTGAGATCACCAACCACAACCAGCATGCAAGTAGTGGATGAGGTCGTGACGCTGGCACGTGCACACGCACACGCACACGCACACGCATGCATGGTAGCTGCTGATGAAATAAGCTGCATGCCGTAGAGGTTGGTGTCACTCCAAGTCAAAGCGGTTTGGTTGGCGCGAGCAAGGGCGGTACCGGTACGTACGGGCGCCTGCACACGCACCTGCATATCCTTATGTTGTGCCGTGAGACGTACTGTACTAGTTGAGAACGAAGCTGGCTGGCATTCTCTATCTAGATTCATTCATTCATTCATCGCGATCTTTGACCGGACTCTCTCTTGTGTCTTGACAATGGGTGTGTTTAGTTCCTTGAAATATTCACTATAGTATTGAATTTGGTACTGTATTGAAATATATTTTAAACTAGTTTTTTAGTGAATTTATTTAGAGATATAAATTTTACATATTTTTAATAAACCGAGTCCAACACTAAAACCAAAACGATATTTAATTTAGAACAGATGGAGTACCCATAATCCATCCGCTAAGCTGGCTGGTAGCCTCTATCTATCCTGTGTGCAGACTGAAGTCTAAACAGAATGAGGATGTAGCGAAAATGCATGCATCCCGGCGGCATTTCTTTTTTTTACAAGACCCGGCGGCAAGTGCCGTGCCGTCTGCATGTGCAACGGATCAGCAGAAAGGCAGCAAGGGCACGCCGGAAACATGCGTCTCGGTCGATCCGATCCTCCCTCCCTTGGACCGTTGCGGTATGGCACAGCAGCTTTCGGCGCAGGTTCTTGTGTCGGTCGATCCTCCCTTGGACGACCAAACGGACGGATTCGGCGACCGACCAGGCAGTTTGTACAGTACCACTACCAGGGTTCTTCAGGGAACCACAAGGGCGTCCAGCTCTGGCGGCAGCACAACCCGAATGCACATGTGTGGATGCATGCACGTTCCAAACCGGCAAACGATACGATACGATACGGACAGAACATTCCCAACGCATGCAAGCAGAGCAGTGCATGTGAGCATTGAGATGAGCACCCCCCCGGCCGCGGCTTTTGTTTTCTCCGTTCCCTTTCACGTGAGTGGCTATGCCGCACAGCTATTTCAAAACTGGCGAGGCCGCCATGGCGACGGCTAGCTGCCGGTCTGCCACTGTGACTGTCCATGCCCATCGAGCCCGCGGACGCGTACGTGCGTGCTCAACTCACTGGATCAGATCGGTCACTCCCCTCGCCTAGTATCCGCGTTGGATGACGCCGCCCGCGGCCCCGGCGTCCGTCCGGGGACCAGCGAAGCGAGCGACCAGCCACAGCCAGACCCTTCCACGCAATCTTTTGTGTAGGAGTACGTAGGCCGGGTAGGCGTAGGCCCTCTCAATGCTGACTCAGCTCTGACTTTAAACCTAACTACAAATAGCACAAACATCTGCAAATTTTTAAATAATACGAGTGCTCAAATTTGGTGTAAAAAAACTCAACGCAGAACTCAAACGTCTTATCGTTTATGATGGAGTGAGTAGTTAAGCTTGAGGTGCTCTTCTATCCAAAAAAATGATCGCACATGTTTGCGGAAACACAAGGGAAAAATCGATCCCACAACCGTGTGTTCCAACACATATATCTTCTTTCTCTCTATGACACCAGGGTCACACATAGTGTTTATAGTTTAGTATTCTAGTGTTTTATGTTTAGGGTTTAGTGTTTAGTGATTAGCGTTTAGTGTTTAAGGTTTCATGTTATTACGGTCTAGTGTTTAGGATATATGTGTTAGTACGCATAGTTGTGAGAAATGCCCTGTTCGAAACACAATATGCTCTTTGTTTGACCCACAAAAGTGGTGTACTACTTACACGTTGCAACGACTTGTTGGTTTCTGCCGGGAGTAGTATGGAATGGATAACCCATGAATGAAGTACAGCAAGACAAACAAATTGGAGAAAAATGAATATTAAATATATTTTTGTCAAAAAGGAGAGAAATGGGAAACGGACCGTGTGCGTGCCTGCGGCCATCGTGGACCCGTGGACCCGGTCCATGTGACTTGTGTCCTCGTCGACAAAAATCGGCTCTTCCTACCGTTACCCATCGGTCGGCCATCGCGCACCTCTGCCGCTCTGCTGTCTCTGGCATCCTGTCCCCGTCCTGGCATCCTGTCCCCGCCCGCGTCCGGCGTCCGCCCGCCCGCCACCGTGCGCCAAGCGGCCGGCCAACCCTCCCTCCCCTGCCCCCGGAGACCCACCGGAGCTCGCGCGCCGCTGAATTCACCCATCTATATAAACCACCACCACCTCCCGCAGGCACACATGACTCCAACGCTTCACTTCACTCCATCCACCTCTCCTCGACAGTCACAGGACAGCCGACAGCGCACACCCCACCCACAACCACCACCACCACCACCGCTTCTCCACCTCCCCTCCCGGAGTCCGGACAAATCCCCCATCCAACAAGCCAACAGCCGGAGGGAACGCAGGAGAGACCTTCCGTTCCCCTCTCCTCTCCTCTGCTCTGCTCTGCTTCAGGTGAGCCATGGAGCCGGCGGCGGCGGCGAAGACGGTGGAGCGGCTGGCGCAGCGCCTGGTGCGGCCATCGGAGCCGACACCGACGGGCCCGCACCGGCTGTCGTGGCTGGACCGGTACCCGACGCAGATGGCGCTGATCGAGTCGCTGCACGTCTTCAAGCCGGACCCAGCGCGTGACGGCGTCAGCCCCGCGGCGACCATCGAGCAAGCCCTCGCGCGGGCGCTCGTCGACTACTACCCGCTCGCCGGCCGCCTCGCCGTGTCCGGCGGCCAGCTCCACGTCGACTGCACCGCCGAGGGCGTCTGGTTCGTCGAGGCCGCCGTCAGGTGCCGACTCGAGGACGTGGACTACCTCGAGTACCCGCTTCAGATCCCCAAGGATGATCTGCTCCCGCACCCGCTGCCACGGCCAAGCCACGACGAAGAGAGCAAGCTCATCCTGCTCGTCCAGGTACGCAGCGCAGGCCGGCATGGATTACAATTCCGGCTGCATTGTGCGGGATTGCCATGGATTTGGAATTCTTCCCGGCCGGACGGCCAGCTCTCTGAGTCTGACTGACCTTCGCCGCCGGATTTCGTTGGTACGTGCAGGTGACGTCGTTCGATTGCGGCGGTTTCGTGGTGGGGTTCCGGTTCAGCCACGCGGTGGCGGACGGTGTGGGCGCGGCCAAGTTCATGACAGCGGTGGGTGAGCTGGCGCGCGGGGCGGAGAAGGTCACGGTGCGCCCCGTCTGGGCGCGCGACGCCATCCCGGACCCGCCCGGCGCGGTGGTGGGCAGCCTCCCTGACCCGACGGGCGCCAAGCGGCTCGAGTACCTCGCCATCGACATCTCCGCCGACTACATCGACCACTTCAAGTCGCAGTTCGCGGCGGCCACGGGTGGGGGCGGTGCTCCGCGTTCGAGGTGCTCATCGCCAAGGCGTGGCAGAGCCGGACCCGCGCCGCCGGGTTCGATGACCCGGCCAACACGCCCGTGCAGCTCTGCTTCGCCATGAACGCGCGCCCGCTCGTCGGCGGCGGCGGGCAGGGGCAGGGGCAGCAGGTCCTCCCCGCGGGATTCTACGGCAACTGCTACTACATCATGCGCGTGGCGTCCACGGCCGACAGGGTGGCGTCGTCGTCCGTCACCGACGTGGTGAAGATCATCAGGGAAGGGAAGAAGCGGCTCCCGTCGGAGTTCGCGCGGTGGGCGGCCGGCGGCGGGGAGCAAGGCGCCGCCGACGGCGTGGTGGACCCGTACCAGATCACCTCCGACTACCGGACGCTGCTGGTGTCGGACTGGACACGCCTGGGCTTCGCGGAGGTGGACTACGGGTGGGGCCCGCCCGCCCACGTGGTGCCGCTGACGAACCTGGACTACATCGCCACGTGCATCCTCGTCAAGCCATGGGCCCACAAGCCAGGGGCCAGGCTCATCACGCAGTGCGTGACGCCGGACCGCGTCTCGTGCTTCCACGACGCCATGGTGGACATGAACTAGAAGCGACCCGTCTGCCTGCCGCGTTCGTTTTCGTTTCTTCATTTCTTCATGGGTTTCTTGGTTTTTTTTTCTCCGTCTGCCGTGGGAGTACGTAATTAGCAGTGGGTATAACTACTAATCACATTGCAGCTAGCCTTCTAGCTAGAGGTCAAGAACAAAAATGCAAACAATAATTAACTAATACTTATACATATATACTGATAAGAAAGCCAAAAAAAAAAGATAATAAGGTGGTGTTGTGGTTGTACGTACATACAGGCAGGTAGGCAGCCAGCTAAGGTGAAGGACAGAAGGAGAGGAATGGGGGACAGATAGACAGCTAGGTAGTAGTAGTTGGCAATAGTGGGATTGGTATTGGATTCCTTATTTGCTTTGGATGTCTTCTTCTTTTGTTGGTGTACATGACCTTTTTCTTTTCTTGATCTTTGGGGGGCTTTGATGATTGAAAGAAGGATCAATCAAAGCTGGACTTGGTGAGAAGCCACCAACTACTCTGCCCCTAAATATCATACCATAATAATAAGATTTTAATTGTAATATAGTATTCAACTCTTTTTTTAATTTTTGGTCAAATAATTGCATATACAAAGCATAAGACAGGTAAGCTTAAGTTTCAAAGACAAAAAAAAAAAAAAAACCCTGTAATGGGGCATTACAAACAGCCGCTCTAATTTTAGCGTGTGAAGCTGAGGCTTTCGATATGATGCTGATCTATTTGTGCAGTTAAAGGGTATGTTTCATGTTTTCGAGCGGTTTCACCTTCGTGCATTACAACGAGAAGTCTTTTTTTTTTCTCTTTATTATTCTCTCAAAATTGAGCATGTGCCCTCAATATTCTAAATTGGCCGTGTGCCCTCAATAAAAAAAAAAAAACATATGTCACAATTCTCTTTTTCATACTCCATGAAACTCTTAGCGCCGTTTGGTACGTCGTGAGTAGCTCCCACACTCCCATATGTTTGCGTTATGATATGTTATTTCAATAATTAACGACGTTTGTGTTAACTTTGTGAATTTTTAAGATCTGCTAGCTTAATCCGGCGAAAGTGCTCATAGGTGTAGTCTTTATGTACCTGTGTTCATAGGGTGGCCGTGTGTGGGCGTCAACGTTGTGTGTAATTCTAAAAGAAAGTAATTATGAATTGTTCATTCAATTAGATCAAAATAATGATCATAAACATCTACTACTTTTTAAAAAAAAAAGTAACAGACATAATATATATTAAATTTATATATGGTAAAGTATTATATTAAGGAAATTTTTGAGTGTAAAATATTCTTTTCTAGATCTAATTGATAAATTAGTAATTAATCCAATAAATATAATAAATCTTTTTTATTTGCAATTTTGGATTGAACATCTATCCCAGTGAGGACAGCCGCCGCACGCACGCAGGCGGCAGGGCGCAGAGCGTCCGCAGGACCGCATTGACCAGTGTATCAGTTCGCCATTCCGTGACGTCGGTGTCAACCAGCAGGCCGGGGGATGGTCGTGTAGACCACACAGCAGGGATGGCCGTCGCCCGATCCACGCAAGTTTTTCATGCCCCGACCTGCCCACTCCGCCGTGCAGGAGGCTGCCTTCCAGTTCAAGTGCTGCTGTTACCTGCTAGCACAAGGGTCCATAGGAAAACCAGAGAATTTTCCCATTATATATACGACTAGCTACCTAATAAAGGGTACAAAGGTCAAAGTAGGATTTGGCAGTGTTTCTTGCGATGCCATTTCGTGGTCAAGCTACTACTAGACTGCAGATGCTGCCAAGTGAGTTTGGTTTTGGTGACGACCAACAGTCCAGGTCCAGCACTACAGTAGTAGTTTCGTGTTAGTTTTTTAGCAACGCGGCAAAGGCACGTACGAGATTTAGGCAGACGAGACGCAGACGCCGCGACGCATCGAGCTGGAGTCACGCGATCCTTCCTGATAGTGACGCAATCCTTCCTGATAGTGACGACGAATCAGCGTCGTGCGTGTCGTCGTCGCGCGCTAGTCTCTCATATTCGGCACATTTGGTGCGTAGCAGTTTTTTTTTTAATAATGGATAATAAAATTCGCCTACATACAGACGGGCATACGCCAATTATTACAAAAGTTGTCGAAATAGAAAAAACAAAAGCAAGCCTTTGTCTGTAACATAGACATGGGAAACTAAACCAAACGTGAAAAGATGCTTCCCACCCTCTACCTTGCACGGAATGTGCACGTACATTACGGGAAGGCGCCAAAACAGTGTCGCCGGTCGGTCGAGAGATTGGTCACTCACGAGTGAGTACGTGTTTTTGCGTAGGATCGGATTGTACCTCAAGCACGGAGCCTCTACCTATTTCCGTGTAAACAAAATCTTCGATTCGTATGTGTGTGTTTGTTGTGCTAGTTGGGTTCCAGTCAAATCTGCGTCGGGTTTATTTCAGATTTCCGGCTAAATTAAACCCTATTCGCCTCCGTTCTTAAATAGATTATGTTATATGTGCGACTTTTAGTTTTACGCTACATTGAACATCTCTTGCTATCTTACATATTGTTGAAATTTAAAAATATTCAAGCTTCTCTAACTTTAACTAATGTTATCTACTACACCGATGTAGACAAAACCCACTAGCTAATTCTCTGCGATTTCGAAAGCCACGTCATCGACGGGTCCCGCAGCGCACTAACCAATTCAATGTCATGCACTAATCGTTCACTACGTAGCCACTATTCCCATGTCATCAGCCCACCAGCACATCCGTATTAAAGCCCACTAGCACATCCGTATTAAATTAGCAATATCCTACAGTGGAGCCCTTCACATCAAACGACTTGAACCTGACATCCATTGGGCTTCTGAAACTTCCCGCATCTACATTCCACCACGCTTCATTCATGAGTATAAAACTGATATAACATATAGTCCGTCACACTTCCTTTTACATCAATATAAAATGGAACGGATAAGCTTTCTTGATGAGTGGACGTCGTGATCGCTGTGGGTAGAGATTGCCTAGGAATTCACCGTTTCCACAACAACACTTGCTTCATTGTGTCAGACCAGGAAATCACCGTCTCTAGCTACGTTCAGTACCTGCCCAATGCAATATGCTGCTTTGCGATTGCTTGGAAGGATGCCTTGATTATGCGCCAAGAGGTATTAAGAATTTTCTTCTTGGGTTCTGATTCTGAATGCAAGTTCTCCCGACACAAAGTTTCATATGTATAGTGATATAGTCCATTAATGATCGAGCGCTAGAGGCCATGTAACACCACTTCGTGCTCGACATGCATCTCCCGGACGGCGGACAACCCCTGCTCGACGCTCTCGATCCCAACAAGCTCGCGGCGGAGACAAGACGAACGGAGAAGCCGAGCCCGTCTGGCACATCCGAGCTTAAAGTTCATCACGAGCCCTCACATATTTTTAAGTATATATATTGTGTGTGGTGTTTTTTATTTAAATTTATCCCTTAAATTCAATGTGATCACACTTCGATGCATGCTTAAGTCCTCTTATATACAACACACGATAATTCAATAGCAAAACGCTGAGAATATACGCCTTCATACCCGCGGCAACGCGCGGGGAATCCACCTAGTTATTTAAAAATGAGTATGCCAGCATCTTTTCTGTGAATTATACATATTCATCACTCAAAGAATAATAATAGATACACTATTTTCACAAGAAAAATTATACCATTTTTTTTTTTTGCTAAACGTACTTAAATACACCAATATTTTCCTGTGTAGGAAGACACCGCCTGCATAAATGTCAAGGTCATCCAGATACAGGATACATGTGTTGGAGTATTACATACGGAATAATAAAGACAGGGTGGTTCTTTTTTGCCGTGATGTCCCTCTCAGGTTAGGATCAATGTAGTAATCATCGAGAATGTTATGTGTAATTAAGCAACATACGTAACATCGTCATTTAATTTGTTTGTTAGCATACGCAAACACTGGTTACGAACTGTCTTTTTATTTGGCACTCTTGACTCCATAAGCTCCTCAAGTCTTCACGGTATCCATCTTGCATACAAAAAGCATACCAGTTTTTCGTCAACCTTGTTAGCTCCATGAAAGTAACCTTTTACAACACCGCGTTCCTGTGTGTGCCCTAACCATAAGTCCATAACTAATATTGGACCAAAGTGTTAGCAGGCCTCCAGCTAACGACTCTACAGCAAGCCAGCCCAACACACCGCCTCGGTCCCGGGCCAAGAATGTGCGTCTCTCCGGTCCCGAGTGGGCCTGTCTCGCTGAAGACACAACCAGTGAGGAGTAGTTGGATCTATATGTACGAGGGAAGAGTCCTAAGAGAAGGCAACTATCAATTGAACTCTTGTATTACTTTCTGTTATTTCCTTGCAATAGAAGTAAGAAACACCGTCGGCGCCGGAGTTCGGGCGTCCGACCGACGCCGGAGTTATCGTAGTTAGTCCCGAGTGCTAACAATGGTATCAGCTCCCTCCCTCGGTTCGAGCGCCCGGACGCCGCCCCTCCCTCCCATCACCACTTCACACGGCTCCAGCGGCGCGCGGCCTCATGGACCCCATCGTCTCCTCCAAGTTCGACGAGCTCGTCAAACTCATCTCCGACTTCCGTAAAAGTACGGGCGCGCCGTCCGCCTGGATGGATCGCCGCCGACGACGCCGATTCACACAGCGCGCTCTCCCACGACGCCGCTGTCGGAAGGTCGCCCGCCGTGCTCGAAAGCACCACGCCCACAACCAGTACACGGTGGCCATCGCCGCCGATAACCGGGCGGCCACTTCGACAACCGCGATCACCGACCTCGCAGCACCGCGCCTACGACATCAGTAGATCGGGCCATGGAGATCCGTGACTACCGCGATGAGCGGGTTGGCGGGCGCTGAGACCACGACGGGCGAGCTCGATGAGTGGCGCCCCGCGCCGAGTTCCCTCTTCAACATGCGCCCGAGGTCGACCGTGATCTCACGGATTCTCGAAGGATCCGCGGGCGCCCAAGCCATCAATCTGGAGGAGCAAGTCGCCGGGTGTGCCCCTCGCCGAATTCCGACCGCCGCCCCAACGGGCACCATCACACGACTCGACTCCACGGGATTCGGGCATGGTCCGATCTCGGCCATGGCCCCGCTCCCGGCCAATGGTACGATCCACCACCACCCTCCATCCTCCGATCCATTTCCGCCGCCTACACACCGCCTCCCATACCCCGCCGCCGCCACCTCCATACCTAAACCCGCCACCATACACGCCAGACCTCCGGCCATGCCCCCCGCTAGATCCCAATTACTTCCCCAATCACCAACATCAAGCCAATTACTCCCAATTCGCCCCCAATCCGTACACACCAAACCACCACCAGCAGCAATTCCATCCCAATCACTCCCCAAACCTCAGCCAGCTACCCAAAATCCAATTTCGCCCAATTTGATGGCGACAATCCTAAACTATGGTTGACCCGCGCCTTCAACTACTTCCGTATGTACCATACTCACCCATCCATGTGGATTACAGTCTCTACACACCACTTCACCAACGCTGCAGCCCGCTGGCTCCAATCCGTGGAACACCAGCTCCACAATATTTCCTGGGAAACATTCACATCCATGATACATGAGCGCTTTAGCCGCGATCAACACGAATTGCTGCTTCGCCAGATGATTCACATCACTATGACATCCACAGTCACAGACTATGTTGAGCGATTCACCGCTCTGGTTGAGCAACTAGCCCCATACCCGCCCAGCCTGCATACACGTCCCACGTTGCCGGTTCATCGACGGTCCCCCGCCCGAGATATACGTGCTGTTGTACTTCTTTCTCGCCGCAAACATTGGATTCGCCGCGCACTCGCTTTGATCCAGAAGAGGCGACGGATCGCGAGGCCGCCGGGGAGTTCAAGAAGCCGGAGAACTCCGCGATTCTCGCGTAATGCGGTGGTGAAGGGCGCACTTCCTCCACCTTCCTCGTGCCGCCGCCGAGCGTGCCGTACCGATCGCCCACAGCGCAGCTCGTACATCGACGATCGATGACAAGTCGCCACTCCACGCTCCTACCGCAAGGCACAAGGCTCTCCGTATGTGCGGCGGAGAAGTGGGCCCGTGGCCATCGTTGTCCACCGGCCCCCAAGCACACGCAATTCAGGAAGTTTGGGCTCTCGTTCGATTCATTCGCCGCTCCACAAGACGAGGCCGCTGCTGATTCTCAAACGCGGCGAGGTGACCGATGAACGTGTATTCATGCTCTCATCCGCAGCCTTCCTCGGCTCCCGCTGTTGTCGGTCGCACTATGCGGTTTTAGGGCAGTTTCAATGGGCGCAGTGTGCATATTCTGCTGGACTCGGGAGTAGTCACTGCTCATCGTTTCGTCCATAGCGGACTCTTTGCCCGGCTTGTTACCCCTCGCCCGAGCCCGTTTCGTCGTCGCTGTCGATGGAGCAGTTCTTACCGCAGTATGCACCGCCGAATGCGTAATGGGAGGTTCGGGGTACCGCTTTGTCTCGACCGCGCGTGCTTCGGCTAGGGTCTTATGATATGATAGTGGGCATGGATTGGCTCCAGAGGTTTTCACCTATGCATATAGATTGGTGAGCACAAGTGGCTACGGATTCCATATGAGGGCACACATGTTTTGCTGCATGGTCTGCATTCAGATGTCTCCCCATCTTCAATGTTTCAGTTGTATCATATTGCAGTTTCTACTGACCAAGACCTCGCTGCAGTTGTTCGTGGGTCGTTCAAAACTTGATTGCCGAGTATGCCGACCGCTCGTGAGAACCATCGATCTTCCTCCACGCCGTGCTTTGCGACCATACCATTCCCTTGGTCCCGTGAGCTTCACCCGCCGCAAGTCGCGTCAAGATGCATACAAACCCGCACTAAAGTCTAAAATCGAAAAACAAAAAATGTGAGATGTTGAGCACCGGGTTCATTAGGCCAAGCTCCAGTTCTTTCTCTTCGCCCGTCCCGTTGGTTCGTAAGAAGGACGGATCGTGGCGTTTTTGTGTTGATTACCGCACTCTCAACTCACCGACGGTCCAAGTCTAAGTTTCCAATTCCCGTGGTTGATGAGCTCTTGGACGAACTGTCAAATGCCAAGTGGTTTACTACTCCGATTTGAGAGCCGGCTTCAATCAAATTCAATTGGCTATAGGAGAGGAACACAAAACGGCTTTCCAAACACATTGGGGCCGCTTTGAGTACACCCTAATGTCATTTGATTGATCGGTGCTCCAAACACTTTCCAAGGTGCTATGAATTCCACTCTACTACCCGCCTCGCGAAAGTATGCATTGGTCTTCTTTGATGATATCTTAGTGTACAGCCCCACATTGAGTCTCACATTCAAAGATTCGCGCCAAGTGTTTGCCTTACTTTGCCGATCAATGGAAAGTCAAGTTGTCCAAGTGTCGCTTTGCTCAACAATCTATATCATACCGGGTCACGTTGTCGATGAGTCGTGGGGTTGCTACTCGATCCCGGAAAGATCCGGGGCCGGTCCAATCATGGCCTCGTCCCTATCGATGTGAAGGATCTCGCAAGCAGTTTTTCGGGCCTTGCTAGTTACTACCGCAAGTTCGCCGGGAACTTTGCCTTGCTTGCCCGCTCTCTCACCGATCTCTTGAAGAAAGGTGTGATGTTCGTGGTGAACACCACCGCACACCGCAGCTTTTGAAGCCCCGAACGCCGTGTCGGTGTCGAGGTTGGACCACTTGATCGGCCGCCGCACAGCTTTTGTGGACCGCGGTGATGAAGACGAGTTTGTAGCACCGCTCAGTGGATCTACATCGAGTCCCTGCGGTCCGGGTAGCTTACGGAGATGGGCACCGCAGCTGGCGGCGCCGCTTGAGGAGGGAGACGTGGAAGACGGGGTGCACCGAGGACGAAGGAGGAAGCTCCAGCTTGTACGCGACCTTGCCCACCTTGTCGATGATCTTGTACGTCCCAAAGTACTTGAAGCGCAGCTTGTTGTGTGAGGGGGGCGCGAGCGACGATCGCATTACAAGGCCGGATGCGAGGAAGACGAAATCGCCGACCCGGCGAGCGCCGGACGCGCAATGCTTGTCGGCTCGACTTCATGCGTTCCGGGCTCGGAGAAGATGTTGGCGACGTAAGCCATCATCGTTGCACGCGCTCCGCCAATGTGGTTGCCACGTCCGCACCGAGATGCTTGTGGAGTCGATAATGCCAAAGTGGCGAGGGGTGCGACCAAACAATACCTCAAATGGCGAGCGTCCCAATGCCGAATGTGGACTGGTGTTGTACCAGTACTCTGCCATTGTTAGCCACTTGCTCCATCGACGCGGACAGGAGTGCACAAAGCAGCGTAGGTACGTTTCCAAGCATTGGTTGACACGTTCCGTTTGACCGTCCGACTCCGGATGATACGCAGAGCTCATAGCCAAGTTGACATCGGCCAAACGGAAAAGCTCCTTCCAGAAATCACTAGTGAACACGGGGTCCCGGTCTGAAACAATGTAGACTGGCATACCATGGATGCAAAAGATGTGATCCAAAAAGGCTTGTGCGACGGTAGCTGTAGTAAACGGGTGATGCAGGGGCACGAAATGAGCAAATTTGCTGAATTTATCAACGATGACCATTATGCAATTTGCTGGGCCTGAAGTTGGTAAACCGTTGATGAAATCCATGGTGAGTATCTACCAACTTTCTGTAGGTACTGGAAGAGGCACCAAAAGGCCTGGATACTTGGCTCGATCCGGTTTAGCTCGAAAGTACGATGAGCGCTTTGCAACATACTCTTTGACAGCTGTTTTCATACCACGCTAGTAGAACAGACGCTTGACACGACTGTGGGTTACCGAAAAACCGGAATGTCCTCCCATAGCGCTGTCATGCAGAGCTGAGATTATCTTCTGCTGTAATGGCAAGTTAGCACCAATCCATACTTGCTGTCCATGTCGAATGATACCATCACGCAAGGATAAAGGAGGGTGGGCATCAGGTGCGACAGCTAGTTCCTGCAATAGTTTGACCGACTCTGGGTCAGAAGCATAGCCCTTGGCATCGACGATGCCCACACCGGCTTGGTCGAAGAGATGGACTGCAGTTGAGCTTCAGGTGCAGGGTGTCGAGACAGAGCGTCTGCCGTGGCATTGGAAGTCCCAGGTTTGTAAGTGATGCGATACTGAAGACCAGAGAGCTTGTGATTCATTTTTAATCGGGGGTGTTCGGGACGTTGGTCAGTCAGGTGCATCAAGGTTCTGTGGTCGGTGAAGATTGTGAATTCAGCATGCTGCAGATACGAGCGCCACTGCTCGATGGCGACGAGTATGGCCAGTGACTCCTTCTCGTAAAGTGGGACAGCGGTAATCGCGCGTGGTCCTAGAGCTCGACCGACGAAAGCAATCGGATGTCCTTCCGTAAGGGAACCGCACCCCACCCCACTGTCGCCGGGCGTCGGTTTGCAAACCGAAAAGGCTTGGAAAAGTTTGGTAGCGCGAGCACGGCGCCGACTTGGGAGGACGCGGCCGCCATCAGCGGCCGCTTCCCTCATGCTCCGACATGGGGTCATGCCTCTACTCAAGGGGAGGAATGTTAGCAGGCCTCCAGCTAACGACTCTACAACAAGCCAGCCCCAAGACACCGCCCGGTCCCGGGCAAGAAGAATGCGTCTCTCCGGTCCCGAGTGGGCTGTCTCGCTGAAGACACAACCGGTGAGGAGTAGTTGGATCTATATGTACGAGGGGAGAGTCCCGAGAGAAGGCAACTATCAATTGAACTCTTGTATTACTTTCTGTTATTTCCTTGCAATAGAAGTAAGAAACACCGCCGGCGCCGGAGTTCGGCGTCCGACCTCGCTGGAGTTATCGTAGTTAGTCCCGAAGTGCTAACACAAAGGTCTTAAACCATATGATTTTTTTTTTTTTTTTTTTTTTTTTTTTTTTTGCCAAGTAAGCTAGTAGTGAAGTCTTTCAAGTATCCAAACCATCCTTACGAAACACATAGGTGTTCCTAGCCCAACCATGCAACCTAATGTTAGTTCCATGAAAGCAAGCTTTCACAAGCCACAACACCGTTTTTGTGTGCCTATACAAGCCTCGACCTTGGATCCTGAATTAATATTGGACCAAAAGGTTTCTTTATTCTTTCCCCTAAAAACAATTTCTTTTTTCTTCTGTAAAGAAGTGTGCATTGCAATTTCTTGTACTATGTACTGTAAAAGTAGTATAATAGTACTATGAAACTGCCATTTCTACTAATAACATGGTCGTATTTATGTACTTGTATACGACGTACAATTTGCAGAAAATGTCAAATCCAAAGTACTCCCATTGTGATAGTTAATAAGAAGCGTTGATAGGAAAGGTCAGGGTCCACGTGGTGGGGCGACATATGCGTTTCTATGACTGCATACTACCCCTAGAGCCAGTATTATAGAGCCGTTGCTACGCAGGATGGAAGTATAGCCACATCTAAAAAATCCCTGCTAACGGAGAGAGAAAAGGAGAGATAGTAGAGCAGGCGTTTAGCCAAGCCCGGCTAAAGCGGGCTGAGTCGCGCGTGTGCAGCTTCTATTGGTTGGACTGCTGCTGCGCTCGTTGCCCATTGCCTGCATGCCACTGTAAGCAATACTCCTCCACGCTAGCGTTTATTTAGTCTACTGTGGAACCATAAGACCTACTCTTAAAGGTTTGGTTATGATACCGTGTTCATCACTTTGAGGCCAGTGTTAATTAGGTTTCACAGATTTCATGCATATTAAATGAGGTGTCATATCACAAACAAAGAATCTTACATGAAACTAGCATGAGAGAGAAAGGAAATGTTTGGTGACGAAACGATACAACAAGATGTTTTTTTAGGAGGTCGGAAACCGTGTGAAACCCGCATTAAGAGATGCTTTTTCGAGATCGGGTCGTTCACCCAACTAAGAGATGTAGTTTGTTACATCCGTGCCACTTCTTCCTTCCGAGCACGGGCGAGGCCGAGGCTGCCGAGCATGGATGAGACGGCACGAGAGGTCATTTGGAGGGGTAGGTCGGCAACCGAAAAGGGTGTGGGCGCGAAGCTCCGCCGCATAGGGCGTGGGCACCACCAGCCGTCCGGCACGGGCATGAGCCACGGTGTGGGGCACGAGCGCGTGGGCTCCACCGACAACCGCGAGCTCCCATGCAGAAGTGACAGCACATACAACACAAAGTACTCCCTCTATTCCGGTTTATATGTCGTTCTAGGGACAAGAGCCGTCCCCGTTTATCTGTCGTTCGCTATCACAACCACTATACCATAGTCGTCACTAGTAGGAATGTGCTCATTGATGACCTTCATCCTTCGTCATTGAAGATGCCAAATTGGTCATGCACACAAATCTTTTGACGAACTTTTTGACTGAAATTGATATCGCTCCGCGAGGTCGCGTCACATTATGTAATGAGTGACGGTGTCAATTTTGGTCACGAAGGGCTCCCAATCCATGACCAAATGTTTACAAATCATAGAAAAGTTCTCCTTCTATGACCATTGGCTTTGGTCATGGCTATGCCTCCATATTCGTCGAGAACTCTCCGTCGCGCCAGCGCCGTTAACGCCCCGTTTACGCATATGACGTGGCGGCGTGACGTGGCGTGTGACGACGGATTCGGTGCCTTGTTTTTGGTAGCGCCACGTGGACCAATTATATTACGCCACGTGGGAGAACTTTGGTCACAGATTTTATTCACAAAATCGTCAACAAAGACTCAAACTTTTTGGTCACAAATGATATGTCAGAATCGTCAACAAATATAGCATAATTTGGTCACACAAAATCAGGTAAACCATATAATTGCAATTGATATTTGCAAGACCACATAATTCCATGTTCAAAATATAAATCAGTATTCAATCGAGCATATAACGCAAAGTGCACAGCACCACCACTAGTTCACATCACACATAAAACTTAGTTCACAAAGACACATAAGAAACAAATACTAAAAAGTTGCTTGCCACAAGCAACTTAAGTTTCGAGAAGCCAAAATAAAACCATATCACAAAGCAGCCCACTTCATGTCGAAGAAGGAGCATAGATCTTCAGTAGCCCCCCGAGGAGCACCCCTGTTCTCCTCCATCTCCTTGGTGTTCTTCTCTACCAGCTTCTTGTACTCCTCCGACTCTTTTTCTTGCCTCTCCATCCTTTCCTCGGCTTACGCACTTTTCTTCTTGAGCTCGTCAACTTCACCTTGAAAGCAGCCCTTGCTTCAGCCTAAAAGTTGTTCCCGAAGCTCGGTTTCATTTGTTGATGTTGACTTGGAAGATGTAGGTGTGTTGAGGCCAATACTATTTAGGAATAGTTGAGAGCTGGTTTTTGAGAGCACTGATGGACACCGCATGATCCACACTGCCTTACGTTGAATAACCCGCGCCTTTAAGGTCCTAGAAATATGATCATCAGTGACGTTTTTTCTCGTGACGTTGCACACTTTCGTCACGAAGGATACATCTTCTTTTGACGAAATGTCTATTTTCATCATAAGTGTGAGGTGACGAAGTTTTGGCTTGAATATTAGTGACGATACTAAAAATAACGTCACCAAATTGTAGAAGGAGGTCGTCATAGATTCTATTTTGGTATGTCGTCTTTGTAATGATGAAACATAGTCATCACAGATTAAATTTGATATTGTTATTTTTGATTTGATTCGTTTGGCACACCTAATGATGAAACAACTTGGTCATGTATCAGTTTTGGTAGTTGCCATTAGATAACATATGGTTTTTCGCAGACGTGTACCGCTTTGTCCGGCGTGGGATGCGCGACCCTTTTCTGCATAGTGGGCTGCTGTACAGAAGATTGAGCGGGCTCTTTTTTTTGCACGTGCACCTGTAACACTTGACGATGTGGGATGCGTGGCCCACAAGGCCCACTCTAATTTTTTTTTTTGACAAAGTGGGCCATAGGTTCCGCTCAACCTTTTATTTTTTTGGCAAAAAAATATGCTCTTGCGAAGCTTTGAACTCGCGACCCAATGCACATTAGGTAACAAACCACTGGACTACTCGAGATTCTTGTAGAAAGAATTAAAGGTAGTTTATTTGTTAGCTTTCAACATATAATTGAATGGTGGGTCCCTTAGTTGAATGGAGCAAACGTCGTTTGTTGCATGTACCTTAAAAATACTATTTGTTTCATTTCAAATGAGCCAATATTTATATAGTATCGCAACCTAAATTCTTGTATTATAATGTATGGCGTTGACACTTTGAGTTGACGAAGGTCATGTGTTCGAATCCCATTTTGGTCTAGATTTTTTTGGTTACCTATACCTATTCATTTTATTACTTACATGCACGTGACTTTTGTCATCATAGACAACGAGTAGATAAACAAAAGAATTTACTTTAGTATCCATTTTATTCTTACATGCATATGTCATCCATTTTTTTTTTTTTTTTTGAGAATCATATGTCATCCATTTTATTCTTACATGCATATGGTTTTAGGCTTTAGGAGTAAATAAATTAAAGAAGTATTTCATATTTACTGAGCAATAAAAGCTTAATAAATGTCATGTAACGTCAAAAAACCTTTACCATTAGGACTGCCAATCTGCCATGCAGCCGGGGGAAGGGGCGAGTCCATTATTTGCATTATTGCGGAATGAAATTACGCAAAAAGAAAAAGAATAGTTCGGGTCAACCCGTTTGTGTTCTAATGGGGTACACTACCTTTTTATATATTAATTTAAAAGTAATAAGTTAAGTAAAATAAACACTATTGGAAAAAGTGTGTAGCACGTGGGGTTTGAATCTAGGACCTCTGGAACAGAATGTGGCTCCTTAACCACTAGGATACACATGTTTTTATGTTGTTTTTTTAATTATGTTATCAATTTAACATTTTATTCCTCATTTAATAGAAACCAAATTTATATATAAAAAAACTCATCTCGTGCTCGGTTTTTAATTATGTTATCAATTTAACATTTTATTCCTCATTTAATAGAAACCAAAAATATAAAAAAAACTCATCTCATGCTGGGATCGAACCCTAGACCTCTCGGTCTAGAGTATGAAGTCCTACCACCAGACTATTAACAATTTTGTGGTACTCTTTTACTTATTTAGCCAAGTTAACGTTGTTCTCATTTTTCTAGAAAAATGGAAAATAACAAAAATTCTGTCACATGCAGGATTCAAACCCGAGACCTATAGGTCTCTAAAGTCCAATCCTACCACCAGACCATTCCAGTCTTACAGGTCTCTAATGTCCGATCCTAAACACTACTCATTAAAACAAGGTTCTCACGAGTCTCCGGAACTATGTGAGAGAGTTGTCCATTTTGAACTACACTTTCCGAACGCTTCCTCAAACGTAAAAATAACCTGAATAACAAATGTAGATCTTGATGAGTTATGAACTTTTGGTATTCGTGACTTTTCAAGCAGAGGCCGCCTAGGGCTTCAAAACCCCGTTCCGAGTCATAAAAATTAAAAATTCAAATTTCGAGGCATCAAAAGTTTAAAAATGAAAAGTTGACTCTAATGCCCAATGTAGATCTTTAGGAGCTCTACAAAACTCGTATTCATAACTTTTCGATTTGAAACCAGCTTGGGTTCGAAGCGCGGCCCGAACGTGCCATTTTTAAAATAATCAAGGTTTGACTTGGTCAAACTGTGGTCAAACGGAGGACTAAACGACGTCCGCTGAAAAACTTTTGAATATGAGGTTGTTAGAACTCATCAAGATCTACACTTTTTATATGGGTTATTTTTCCGTTTGAGAAAGTGTTAGTAAACACTACTCACAAAATCAAGGTTCTCACGTAGTCTTTCGTGAGAGTTGTCCATTTTGAACTACAATTTCCGAACGCTTCCTCAAACTTTAAAATGACCCGGATAACAAATGTAGATCTCGATGAGTTATGAACTTTTGGTATTCATGACTTTTCGAGAGTAGACCGCCGGGGCTTCAAAACCCGTTCCGGGCGAAACAATTTCAAAATTAAAATTTCGAGGCGTCACAAGTTCGAAAAAAAATGAAAAGATGACTCTAATACCAAATGTAGATCTCGAGGAGCTCTACAAAACGGCGTATTCATAACTTTTCAATTTGAGACCAGCTAGGGTCTCAAAAACTAGCTCGGAGGTGCCATTTTAAAATAATCAAGGTTTGACTTCAAACCTTGGTCAAACGGAGCACAAAATGATCTCGCACCAAAAAATTTTGGATACAATGATGTTAGAACTCATCTAGATGTACAATTTTTATATGGATCATTTTTTGTTTTAAGAAGTGTTAGAATACTTTAATTGCCTTAATCATAAGAAATAAGAATTAGTAATTAATAAATAATTACGAATGTTGAGCTATCTCTGCTCATGCCGCCCAGAATTTTTGAAATTTTGAAACTAAACGCACCAAAAATTGGACCCAAATGTTGTGAAGCCCGCCAACCTGGTTGCAAACGTATAAAACCGTTCTTCTAACCCTGAAAGCCCACTCCACCTCCCCACCAGCCGCCGCCGTCTCTCTAAAAAAGGCAGAGCACAGGGAAACCGCCGCCGCTCCCACGGACGCGGGACAGGGAGCTCCGCCGCCCCGCCCCGCTCGACGTGGCGTACCGGCGCCCGCCCCGCTCGACGCGGCGCACCGGCGTCTCGCCCCCGTCCCTACTCGTTGCGTTGCCCCGGCACCCCGCCCCAATTTCCCTCCCGCTGCCCTCCCGGCGTTCGTGCTGTAGGGTCGTTCGTGGAAGCGGAAGCGGATCCCGGCTTTTGATCGGAGAAAGAGAGAGGGAGGCAGGGGGGGGTGGGGACGATGGACGCGGGGGCGGCGGCGGCGCAGATGGAGAGGGAGAAGCACTCGTCGGCAGCGGCGCAAATTGAGAGGGAGAAGCACTCGTCGGCGGCGGCCTTCATGGAGGGCGGCGTCCAGGACGCCTGCAGCATCTGCCTCGAGGCCTTCTCCGACAGCGACCCCTCTGCAGCACGTGCTGCTCTGATCCCGTGCTCACAGGGCTTGTCACCTGCCTTGCCGTTGCCGTTCCACCTCCAATGCTTCCTCGAGTGGTGAGCAAGCACTCTCTCTGTCTGCCAGTGAATGCTTTCCTGCTGTGCTGTTTATCTGTGTTTGTTTTCATATCTGTGTATTCCTAGGATCAGAGCTCGTAGTAGTGTCTAGTGCATTACTGCACTGCACAGTTGTTCTGTTGTGTTGCCGTCTATTCTCGCTCAGTAATTCCAATGAGTGCTGATTGCTGAACTCGCTGCGCTAGTTTGAATTTGTTCTGCATGATATATTACAACCTACCAATGACCTTACTGATGCCATGAATTCATATGTAGTCTCCCTTCAACCCGGTGATGAAAAGCAATGTCAGCTTGATAAGATAGTTAAAGGATGAAGTACAACACGATTTGTTTGATTTACTACATCTTATCTGTAGATGACAATGGCAATTGTTCTGATCAAACAACGAACATTGTATTTTAAGAGATTCTTGCCACTGCTTTAGCTCTCAATCATCATGGTTTGAAAAAGAGCATGTCACCCTATGTTAAGTTTTGCCCTCATGTATCTACTGCATGTTACAACTACATGTCATTAAAATATGTTTTTGACTGATAGTTCACAGAAAATGTACTATATTTAGCTGCCAAATGCATCATTTGAGGAAATACTTATAACTAATAACTAATTTTATTGAAGAACAGTCAGCAAGGTTTTTAAACTTCTTTCTGACCTGAAGCCTAGTGATCTCAATTATCCACACAAGCTGAAATAAGTAAATATCAACTTGTATGCTTCTGTCATCAACATTGTAGTGATAATTGTTGTGCACAACTTCCATTGACCCAAAATCTACCTCAGAATGTTTCATTTAGCAGTAGAGATGTACAAATGCTTGCCATCAGATAGACTGCATTTTGAGATTGCATACAATCCTATTAGGTTCATATTCCTTACATTTCAAACGTTATTGTTCTTCAAGAATCATTAAGGGACTTACAGAGTTGAAGATCTTAAATCTAACCATCCTGTAGATATAGTGAATTGCATTGGGTATAATTAGCATTTAAAACTTGCAAACAAATTTGAGTGTTGTCTTCTTCTAATCATGTAAATTATTCTTTCTGTAACCATCGCCTAGATTCAAAACTACTTCGTTACATCTCTGCCCAACTTTTCTCTCTTCTTTGTATTGTACCAGTCCTTTTTCTACATATATTGACTAATACAATATTTTTCTATATTAGGAGTCATTGAGAATGGAACACCAACATTTTGTGATTTCAATTTCGTTGGAGTTTTATTGTCTATCTTCAACGGACGGTGTCATGTTTTTTCTCCCATCAGGCACAAAAGCTTCATATATGTGTTAAAAACCTGACAGGAACACTTCCCTCACTGGCCAGGTGATTCTCGCACACATGTTCTTTTAATTATGGGCTATATTTTAGTGATGCATTCGTACGTGCTGAACCAAATTATGGCCTTCCGTACTAATTTAATCATACTATAGTACCTTGGCTTTTGCTCTCTCTACCTCTAGCGATTCAACAGCAGTAAGTATTTGTTAGTTCATTTTTCAGTTTGCAACTTGCTGACTTGTTTCGTTTTTTTTTTTCCGCAGGTCTGTGCATTTGTTGCAGTAGCTCGTATCCAACTCCTCTCATGTAAGCAGCATAGCAACAGGTTGGTGGCTAGGTGCTATGGCAACAACAACATCGTACAATTCATAGCAAGAAGCATCTTGGTGAGTAGTTTGGCACTTCTTTGTTCTTGCAACATCTTGTAAGTAAGACTGCGTGCTTCCTCACAGTTGGAAAAGCAACGTGCAAGAATTTTTTTATGTGGCATGCACTTTGATCATTATATTTCTAAAGTTTCCATATTCCCAGTGACGAACTTTTATTAATTGCATTGATATTAAATTATAAAGCAGACCATTGAACCTTTATTGCTTTATTTTTCACAGGGATAAAGATCCGCATCTGCCCTCTGATGCTACTCCTCCTTCATCATGAAGGCTACTGCTCAAGTGTTGCTGTGTTTGGCCTGCTCATTTTGGCTAGTCAGAAACTTAAGTTGCCTGTGGTGCCAACTTTTTAGTATTTCCTGTTTTGTTTGTGCAAACTGATTTAAATGTGTGCTGTGAACTGAGTTTATGCTCAAGTGGTGGTGCTGGGCACTCAGTGCAATACTGGTTTTATTTGTACTATGAAATTATGTGGTTTTTCTACTACCAATTGCAAACTGCAAATTATTTATTTAGCTGCATTTCTGTGACCAATATTATGGACATGAAAACTGCAATCCGTGACCAAACTGATGCAGCCTGTATTGACAAATCTGTGACCAATTATAACCAGCCACGTGGCAGATTTTAATTGCTCCATGTGGACCAATGAATAGCAGTGGTGTAGCTGCCACGTAACGCGACACGTCATCAGCCACGCCGGCGCCCCACGTGCCAAACAACAACAGTTATGACGATGCCCTAAAGCAATTGGTGACCAAAACATGGCGTCATAGGGATCGAACAGACGCCGATTAACGGCGCCGTCAAGACGGGCGTCACACCATCGATGGTGACGAACACGGGGGCATAAACATGACCAAAAAGAAAGGCGTCAAAGAATGATTGCACATCTTTGACGATGGACTTATCGTCATTGAATGGAACAACATCTATGACCAAATTTGGTATTTCGTCACACATTAACAAATGTGACGCGACCCCAAATGACGATATGATTTTTCGTCACAAGGTCGTCACAGGTGAAACTATATGACGTTTTTCGACACATACAAGTGACCAAAGGTGAACGTCATCCATGATCATATTTCTACTTCATAGCCTCCATTTCAGTCTGAAAAAACATGGGCAGAAACTAGTTAGATGTTTTCCTAAGACTGCTATAGAATAAACACAAGACATGGCACAAGATGTTTGTAATTTAAAACTGCAACAATATCTTGATTCGAGAGCGAGCACATGCCTACAACAATATCTTGATTCAAAGAAATATATACAAATGATGGTGCTGCTACAGCCGGCTAATATTGCAAACATCTAACTGAATGCTCAAGTGTTCAGTGCAATACTTGGCGAGCATCAAGTGACCAGTGTTCAGCTAACAGCACTGAGTGGCCAGAACCATCACCAGCAGCATCAAGTGTTCAGCTAACAGTAACAGAACCAAGTAACAAATTCAATGAACACTTTATGCTCGCCAAAGTACAAATATCCCCTGTCTGCTGTGAACTGAAATTTTGAAACCAATAATTCAGAGACACTAGGCCACATGTAGTAACACTATGCTAGTTCAAATATGTTGTATTTCAGATCACGTTAAACCCAAATCCCTAGCTCAGTTCCTAAGTACCCAACTGCAAATCAAATTGTAAAGTCAAATTGAGAGTCAAGCATCTCATGTCATAGCATTCAGAGTCACTACAGATTTTATGTCACACTGCAGAATGGCCACACAAATTGAGAGGAATGATAATTAGGCCAGAACAAAGTTGCCAGCGAAACAAACAGTGCCAATGAACATCATATGATCTGAAAAAAATGCATTGAATAAATCAAACTAATGATCTTACAAGTGCTTCTCTTGCAGGGTCGCTGAGGCCACGTTTGGAGCTGGTGTGGCAGGTCTTGAAGGCCTCCACCGCATCTAATTCTTCAGTCATATCTAAGCTGGGTTCTTCTCTTTTTCTATTCTGCTTCTGTTGCATGCATAAACATTCACAGAAAAGTTGTCTCAAATCAACTGCAAAGGCAGCTGATTCATGGAAACATACAGGTAATCGTACAAGGAAAGTTACACTTACATAATCATGTAGGTGTGCCTCATAGCAGCGAGAGCCGGTAGTCTGATGATATTTCACCTTACTGCGGTTCTGCTTGTTCTTTTCACATGTCTCCTACAAGAGAAACTAAATGTCAGATGGGATCATAGAGTCAAAATGAGAAGATTATGTGCAAACTGAATGTGAAATAATAATATATGACAAGATACCCATACCATGTTTTACTGTACAACACTCAACATTGAGCACTATTGACCTCATGGCACAGTGTGCAACGTAGAAAACTAACAACACTAATCAAAGTCAATCAGAGATGGCAAAAAAGAGGATCCTACAGCCTAGCCATTGTATTTGCACATTCAGATAGTTAAAGTTCCTAGACATAAGATAATTTGATACTGTTATTATGATGATGGGTTCACAGGCTAATGATAGAGGTACAATGGAAAATGTATTGTTTATCATCACAAATCATATGTATAAAGTGTCAGACTACCAGTAACTATGTTCAAGACTCAGAGATAATGGAAACAGTCAAATAGTTTAAAAGAAGGACTTGCAGTCACATAGGAATCAGAAACTTAATAAGTTCAGTTTTAAAATTTGGACACCAGATGCACTTATAGCAATAGAAATTCATATATGACCCAACATATGTATGACAAAGTAACAGAGGATGTGGATTTTTACCTTCTTTTTCTTCTGCAGCCTGCTTACTTCTTTGCCTCCTTGTTGCCACCATCGCGGTCGCCAAACCCTGCGATGAGAGAGACGGAGATGGAATTAGAGCAAATGATCGATGATTATGTACACCTACTGACCAAAGTACACATACAGACAAGCAATACGTAAATGTACAGAATCTGATACTGTTTCAATTAGAGTACATGGATTTAAATTGATAGGTCATGGTCCTATGACTTCTACCAACAATTAGTTTTGTTGTACAGAACTACAGATCAAACCAGCAGCTACAGACCTATGTAGTACTTTAGTTGATAAACTATTAGCAATGGCTAAACAAAATGCTTAGCTAAGACAAACTTCTGAATATAAAGGTAAAGGTTTGTTTCATAGGTTTCAGCTTAGTTTCAATGATAAAATATCTGCAAGAACGCACTGCAATAGAAATGATTCATAATGGCCCAATGCTGATAGCAAAATTCTTCATTTTTTCAAGATCAATGCTTTGCATTGTCCATCTGAAGTGATTGGGTGTCTGTCCATTTTGTCAGACAGATATTGCAACTTGGTGAGCCAACAGGCGTGCAAAGTTACAGCTGCAACTTGGTGAGTCAATGTATGCACAAACTTACAGCAATTGAACCAACATATATTTTAAATGCTTTGCAAAGAACTATTTTATCTATAATCAGACCTGATAATGGAACACCAACATTTTGTGATTTCAATTCTTTGGAATTTTATTCTCTATCTTCAACGGATGGTGTCATTTTTTTCTCCCATCATGCACAAAAAGCAGCATAGCAACAGGTTGGTGGCTAGGTGCTATGGCAACAACAATATCGTACAATTCATAGCAAGAAGCAAGTTGGTCAGTAGTTTGGCACTTCTTTGTTCTTGCAACATCTTGTCAAATTATGGCCTTCCATACTAATTTAAATCCATGAAACTCGGCACATAAATAAGGCGCAATTCCATAACAGAAATACAGTGCATTGGGGCAAAACAAAACGCGGGTCTAATGCACATAAAACTGCACAAGGCCAGGTCACAAGGCACATAAAACTGCAATCTGAATTAGCCGGCGCCGTAGTCGCCAACAGCTCGGTCCCCGTGTCCACCGGCGCCTCCTGCTCGGTCTCTTTCTCCGCCGGCGAAGCATGAGCCGATCTCCCGCTCAGATGCGGCGAGAGTCGGACCTGGACGGCGTGGGGGAGGGAGGAGCTGAGGTACCTGGACGGCGTGGGGAGGGAGGAGCTGAGGTACCTGGTCAGCGTGGGGGAGGGAGGAGGTCCTCGACGGCGGCGCTTCTTCCCTGGCAGCTAGGGTTGTGGAAATGGTGAAGGAGACGATGGGAAGTTGTTTGACCGGGGGAAAAGGAGAAATGGCAAAAGGAATGTTGGTTTCGTGGCGAAATTTTTTCGGGTTTGGGCCTGTTTTGGCGGTATTTTATTCCGGGATGGCGCCAGGTTTGCCGCTTTTTTTTCACTAGCTTGTCAAATAAAATTGGAAAATTTGTTTATTGTTTGTTAATATAAAGATAAAGTGGTACTACAAAATTATTAGGATATACATAAGAAACGTCCCTAGAATCATTTCAATTTTTTGTTACAACATTAAGAAACAAATTTAAGTTCCTTTGCCATTTTTTCAAATTTTTCTAGGCACCATAGGGTATTTTTACATTTATTTGTGAGAAATTCAAGAAAAATGTATATTAAATGGAAAACTTGGTCTAAAATTTGCGAAGATGCACAAAACATATTTGCGCACCTATACGATCACACTAAAAAAAGTTTCACATGATTTCAAGATGGTCATATTGCACGTCTACCAAACAAATGAGTTTCTTGTACTAAGTGACATGGACAACTCTAAGAGAGCAATGCCTTTTGAGCAGTTGCATGACAAACTTTCTTGGAATCAGTTCAAATTTTTTCTACAACATTAAGAACCAAAATGATGTGTCCTTGCCGTTTTTTCATATTTTTCTAGGCACCATAGGGTATTTTAACATTTATTTTTGTGTAAATGAAGAAAAAATTACAGTAAATGGAAAACTTGGTCTAAAATTATTTTAGTTGCACACAACATATTTGCACACCTCCACGAGCACACCAAAAAAGTTTCACATGATTTCGAGATGGTCGCATCTTGCACGTCTACCAAACGAATAAGCTTCTCTCGAGGAAGTGACATGGACAACTCTAAGAGATCAATGCCTTTTCAGCATACGTATGACAAACTTTTTTGGAATCAGTTCAAATTTTTCTACAACATTAAGAACCAAAATGAAGTGCCCTTGCCGGTTTTGATTTTTCTAGACACCATGGGTATTTTAACATTTATTTTTGTGTAAATGAAGAAAAAAAGTACAGTAAATGAAAAAACTTGGTCTAAAATTATTTCAATTGCACACAACATATTTTCACACCTCCACGAGCACACCAAAAAAGTTTCACATGATTTCGAGATGGTCGTAATGCATGTTTACCAAACGAATAAGCTTCACTCGGGAAGTGACACGGACAACTCTAAGAGATCAATGCCTTTTCAAAGATACAAATGAAAAACTTTCTTGGAGGAAACAAAACATTTTACATGTATTAGTGAGTAATTAAAAAATGGCATTACAAAAAAGAAATATCAAAATGTTTGACGATTAAACATTTTACATGTATATTTGTGAGGAAATGAAGAAAAATGGCATTAAAAAAGTCAAAATAAAAATTTCAAAGATACAAATGAAAAACTTTCTTGGAGGAAACAAAACATTTTACATGTATTAGTGAGTAATTAAAAAAATGGCATTACAAAAAGAAATATCAAAATGTTTGACGATTAAACATTTTACATGTATATTTGTGAGTAAATGAAGAAAAATGGCATTAAAAAAAGTCAAAATAAAAAAAAAATTGCGAGCCGGGTTCGAACCCAGACTGCAGGGTTTAATACCTGTTGGTCTTACCATTGCGCTATAGATGTATGATAGTCAGAAGTGCATCCTATTTCTATATAAGCGATACGAAATCCATTTTGTGCTTATAATCGAGACGCTCCCCTGGCTCATCCTCCATCTCGTCCACCCCGCCGCTCCCCGCTCATTCCCCATCTCGTCCACCCCGCCGCTCCCCTTCCGCCGCCACCGCTCCCGCCGCCGACGACGCCGCAGCCGCCGTTCAATCTCTGACCCGCGGCGATCGTGGCGCAAATCTCTGATCGCCGCTGCTCCATCGCCGCTCCAGCGCCGGTCCAGGGACCAGGGCCAGCCGCCGCCTCTCAAGGCCGTCTGCTGCCGCGCCAGCTCCGCTCCAGGACCGGCCGCAGTCGCTCCAGCGCCGGACGCCGCCACGAGCGCCATCCAGAGCGGCCCGCGGCCAGGATGACCGAGGCAACGATGCAAGGAGCCGAGTGAGACGCCGCCACCCCGGCCCCTAGCCCCTACTATCGTGTGCCCGTTGGATCTTCCCCCCCCCTCCACAGCGCCGCCGCTAGACCAGTTTGGCGGAGCGGAGATCCATCCATCCGGCCGTCAGTCGTCGGTATCATGGTCTGTCGTTGGTGAGTGCCCCCTGCTGCCTTGTTTGTTGCCGATTTGTGTGATGCGTGCTGCCACCCAGCCAATCTACCTACTTACACGCTCACGTTGGTGCTGGTGCCAGCCTCAGGCATGGACGTGGACGTGCTGCACCTCCTACTCCGGCACTGGAGAGAGTCGGCCGAGGTACAGAGATGGGTTTGGTGGTCGGTCACCGTTCTCTGAATTTTTGTAACCAATTTTGGTTTGCTTCTGTTGTTTTGCAGATGAGGGAGCATTCTACTGCCAAGCGTGCAGAGGCAATGGAGGTCTTCCATCAGGTGTGTTCGCTGTTTAGGTGAATTTTCCTATATTCTTTTAATGTCTGAAATCAACAATGCATGGTTGACTGATCACAGCTATATATAACAAGTTAGCAACCTGTGTTGTGCAGCCTGGACTACAGCTAACACATTATGTTACTGCTAAAAAACTGGAAAACATGTGCTATGTCTCATTTCAGTTCCAGTTCCTGCTTAGTGTTGATGCAAGGTATGCCAACTTACGATGGTGGAAAAATATGTATTGGTAACTTTTTTCCAGAGATTTGTATCATGGAATGGCTATGTTTTACTGACTTTAGCTTGTCACTTCCTACCGCACCCTGATTTATTTGGCATTATACTAGTCTAACTAGTCCCAGACTGAAAGCAGTTGCCTGATTAGTCTAGATACTTGATCAACATATATAGTACTTGATTGATTCCCATGCTTTGTGATGCAGATAACTGCATGTTGAAACCATTGTCTGTCTTTATCTGTATTTGATTGACTGAGACATGTTTATAACCTGTTCTCCATTGTAAATTTCAGATGCAAGCACAACAGCGCGTTATGACATGCGGACGAAGCTGGGTCTTCTGCAAGACCGATTTGAGAGTCGCAGAAGATTTGAGGGCGAAGAACAAAGTCATCGCACAGCTGCAGGAGGACCTGGAGAAATTGAAGGAGAAGAAATAAGGATATGGAAGACTTCTATGAAGCATCTAGATGCCTTTTGTTTGATTTTCTGGATGTAACCTTATATGTGGAGCTCTTATGTAGTCTTTTTAGATTCTGGTAATGCATGTATGACCTTAGATATGCTGTTGGATGTTTCTACCCTACTATACTGATGGTTTTGGTCGTCCTATGTTTTCTGGTTGTGGCTTTATGACAGGATTAAGTCTTTGTTAAAGCTTCGTGGCTAGTTGCAGTATGTGTATGCCTACCTGTTCAACCACCTTATAGAGTGGCTTAGCATAAAGCGCAACACCTTTAGACGACTGATTCAGCATAATAAGCCAGTCCAGCGTGGCACAAGCGTGCGTCCAAATATAAAAGGCCAGGCACATTACAGAACAGTCACACACAGTAGTACTTATCAGGTCCGACACACTATAGTATAACTTACCAGGTCCGACACACTATTTCTTATCAGGTCCAACTAAGTTCGCCTAACCACAGCGTCATATAAGTCCACGCCCTCGATCAGGTGGCCGCGCACGTCCACGGCCTCAATCAGCTGCACGCCCTCGATCAGGTCCACGCACGTCCACTTCCTCTCGATCACGTGGATGCCATCGATCCTGTAGGATCCCGACAACACGATGGTGCTGCGCCGACGAAAAAATCTTCGTGCGCCGCCGAGAAAATAACCTGAGCCGCGGACTATTGCCTGGACGTGGTGCGCGAGCGATCTTGTCGATGGGCAACGATCTCTGATCCATTAAGTTTAGGGCCCAACGTTTCAATTATCAAGTTCAATACGTATATATACATTAAACTGCATTGTTCCGTAAAAGCCGCTTGAGTAGTCTAGTGGTAACTCAGGTACATAACTTGTGTTAGGTCGCAGGATCAAATCCATGCGGCAGCATATTTTTCGCCACAAATATTAAGCTATGGAGACCTAGAGGCCCGCTTCAAAAAAAAAAAAAAAAAGGTGGCCCAAACACAAGTTACATACGATGATTACCCAAATTAATCTGTGTGACCATTACTCCCTGATGTCATTCTCGCTTCCCGGAAGTCAACGTTTTTAAATCACGCAAGAATTATATATTAAAATATATAAATATTTATGCTAAGTAATTAGTATCATTAAAAAGATCTTTAAGTCTAGTTTTTTAATAAATTTATCTAGAGATATAAATGTTGCACGTATTTTCTACAAACCTAGTCAAAGTTGAGAAAGTTTGACCAAGACGCACCCCAAAAAACGACATCTAATAAGGGATGGAGGGAGTATGTTTTTAACATTACGTGCGCCACACAAACTATGGCTTCCCTCAAAAAAAAAAAAAAAAAAAAAAGCCAAACGATGCGGCACATGGGAATCACCATCTATGACGATGATCTTACGTTGTGCATTACGTGTCGTTCCTTTCATTTTCGTCAAAACACTTGAAGTCTAATCTTGGTCACTTCAAACTTATGACGAAGAGTAAAATTTGGTCATAGAATGTTATGATTCCATGACCAAAGTAACCAGCGTCACTAAAAAACGTCACAGAAGATCATATTTCTACTAGTGTGTAAATGCATGCACTAGTATGGCAAAAAGTTGTCCTTCTCACCTCTTGGCAGCATCACCCACCGCACAAAATACTGTACTACATGTGAAAGTGTAAAAAAGGTTGATGTGGGTGTTGTGAGTAGCATTTATAGCAGCCCATCGGTAGGGATGTCAGGGTTTTCATTGGTAACTGGTGTTGAACCTCAGCGACATATAAACTGGGACGGAGGGAGTATACGTTCCATACAAAAAGTGGAAGAACAAAAACAGAAATCTTCGATAAGATATATAGAAATCCCAATTTTTTTTTTCTTTTTGAGTGGAAACACCGACAATAATTTTTCTTTTAGCAACTTGATCGCGACTTGTGAGAGGTCACTTTAGCGTCTGGCCCAGGAGTGGTCCAATGGGCCAAATCACAGTTGCCCCACGAGTGGCTCTTTGGGCTCCAAGGCTGCTATCCGTTCCTTTCCCAATTCCTACATGTGTACCATGTCGAATATACGAGATTATCCAATTCCTACGTGTCAACTGGGCCGCAAAGAGCCCTGTCATCAGCTTTACAACTAACTAGGGAATTCAGCAGCGTTGCTTCTTGGGTATGCAAGAGAAAATACGAATAAATTTGATTAGCTATCTTCATTATAGAAGTGGAATAGAGGAGTTGGATGGACATGAGATGTAACGAAAAAATAAAAGTGCAAATATACAATTAAGAAATCCCTCTACCTAATGCGTCCTTGATCGGAGTTGAACCACTACATAAAGACGGACGATGTTGTGCTCGCTCGCTGGGCGCAGATCGCTCCTCTGATTATCAAAGCGCAATGGCGTTGAGCAGTTCCTTGTTGTCGACCATGTCCTTCTTGTTGAGGAAGACAACGATAGATGCTCGGTATACCGACCTGAAACCAAGGATCAAATGCAAATAACACAGCAAAATACTTACCAAATTTCTCGTGCTTTATCTCAGCCTTTGAGGCCTTCTGCTGAGATGCTTGTGTTTCCCATTTTGGCGTGCGTGTCATTTTCCATGGAGAACAATCCTCAAGCTTGCCTCTATTTTTTTTCTATCCATGCATTGCATCATCCAAAATTCAGTGTAGTCTTTGTTTAGCTGAGTAGAAATCCCTTTATGTATGAGAAGACAAATAAGATTATTTTAGAGGAATATGTCACAAAAAAGTGAGCAGTATAAGAAAGCATAACATGTTTGTAACCAACGGAAAAACAAATGAAGTCGAAGAGCGTACCTACAATAGTAGAGGCTTAACGCTCCTTCAATCTTGTTGTTCCTTCGACCTGCAATAGTCCAAGAGGAGACCCGTTAATGTACAGGGGATTCCCTCAACGCGGCATTCACTGTTTATGTTCAGTGAATGCAAGTTGACCAACAGATTTATGTGCAGAGCGACAAAGACCCTATATGTCAGCCAATTGGTTGCAACGACGGACAGATTTACATGCAGTGGAAAAGACCATCAGCCAATTATGATTCTAATGGAACTTGTACTCATCTTGCAGGAAATGGATAGATCAACTAATAGTTTATCCAAAAAATTATTGGAAAAATTATCTAAATATGCATTGGGTAAGGGTATACTTTGTACGTGCAAACTATTAGAGTAAAAGTAATAAGTTTTTTTGTGCAACAATGGACAATTGTTGATGGTTGGAAAATAGTAATCTTGTATAGGTGGTCAGCCAAAAATAACGATGGAAATATGCTGTAGCCTGCATGCCAAGCAATTAATCCTTGCGTACATATGCTAACGTGATGGTAAAAGTTAAAGATTGCTGTACTACTAAATAATAAACAGTGTGTTGTACTGATAAATATGTTGTTGAATATGGGATGGGGATTATTACTTGGTAACAAAAGTGCACTGTAGCGGTATGGATCCTGCAGCTGACAAAATTATATATAGAAGGCAGATAACCTATGTGGCCCTCACTATGATTATTAGATAATGGTAGTACCACTTTTACCATGTGTTTATCAAAATGCAATCTTTTGAGTTGATGCTCTAAAGAACACCATATTCATTCATCACTGTCAGGGCCATCTAAGCTCGCCATCTGGTTTTAGAAGGCAGTTAACTGCAGGTTAAGTACAAACCTGTACAATCGATACATGCAATTTGAGGTGGCATCCAAAACAAAGTGGTAATATGCGTGGTATTCAATCACATAAAGTTTGAGAAAGGCAAAGGGAAAATGTCGAGACTAGGCTATGAGGAGATTAGGGAGCATGCTAATTCAAAATAATAAACTCCAAAACAAATAGTTTATGAAATGAAATGGCCGACAGAAGAATAGTTCTGTACAGGAAATAATATTGCATTCAACTTCAAACATCGACGCCAAATTCCCAAATTTATAACACAGGTTACTTGTGAATTGTGATAGATGACTCAGCTTACCGTGATAATTGGTTACATGGCCAAACAAAACTAATTATCTATATACCTTTGCATAGCTTAATTACCACATAATGCGCACACTACTCTTTCTGCACACTTCATAGACAAGTAGATATCTTAGAAATTTAAGCAAATGTTCATAGTAGCGGTGAGTGGCAGCGGTTTCATTAAGATCTAATTAAAGTATCTGTTATATTTTTTTCGTGCATGAAACAAACAAAAGAAGAAGAAAGTTTTGGAGAGCGAGAGTGCCAGTTTTGCGGTTTTGCCCAACTATATATTCAAGGGATTATCTCAATTTTTTTTTTTTTCCGAAAGAAGGATTATCTCAATTTCATCAAAAGCAAGTCATATGAGGAGATATCGAATCCAAAACATTGTTCAACCAAAAGAACTATGATGAAGTATTGACCTTTCGAGAAAAAAAAAGTATTGATCAACGTTCTAGCAGAATAATTCAATCGACAAGCAAAGGAAGCTCAATTGGATCCCACAGCACCAGTGACGCAAGCGTTGCCCATGGCTCTTCCAACTCCTCTCGCTCAGAAATCCTCTGCGGGTGAAATCAATCGCCATGCCGTAAGTAAAAATTGCAGAGTTAAGAATCAAGAGAAAACAAGTGGTTATAGGTAAAACCCCCATTATACAAAAACAAGCGGGTAGATCAAAACTTTTAGAAGAAACAAACAACTTTACTCTGTAGGACGAACAAACCCTTCTCTCTTATTGCCGACAGTAGATCGGGCTACTTCAAAAGCGAGTCTCTTCCTTCCAATTCCCCTCGTTGTACTTTTTTATTATGGACAAAGAAGATAAACCAAAAAAGAACAGACTTTGGTATGGATCGACGGGGAGAGATAGAGGGATCCGGGAGGGACGGTAGAGAGAGGGGATCTCGGGAGAGATCGACCACACGCACCTCGGCACATCGCGGCCTCGGATCGGGCGGCAAGGAGAGGAGGAGCCGCTCCCGGCGGCGCGAGCCCACGGCGTCGGCGCCACACTGCCGCGCGCGGAGGACCTCGAGGCCGAAGCGCGAGGGGGGGCAGCGGCTACCGGCTCCGGCTCCGGCGTGGTGATGGAGGAAGGTGCGGCGGCGGCATCCCCGCTTCTCCTTCGCTTTATGGGGAAGAGATCTGAATTTTCATGCGGGAGGTGAAGCGCTAAGCGTTGGGGAGGGCGTCGTGAAAAGACGACGCATGGATTCCTTTTTTTTTTCTCCTTCGCGGCGCAGGCCGGGTTTTTCTCCCTTTCGGTTTATCATGTAAAAACCGATTGAAAAACCGTCCGGTCGATTCGGACCGGCCGGTATAAAGAAGCCAAATTCAAAATGTAAAATTTGAAAAAAAATCGTTGAAAAATTACGTAAAATAGTTCGTGATTTATAGAAGCCAATGGTGTAAAATTTTTTCAAATTTGAGTTCGTTTGGTATAAAAAAATTTGAATTGAAAAAAAAAAAACGTCGCGCTGGCCGGCCCGTCAAGGCCCATGAGGCCCATTGGCCTCCCCGGGCCGCGGATAAGGCAGCAAGCTGTTGGGGGGGTCAAACGCGCCCCCCCAGCTTATCCGCCTCGTCGCCCCGCCGTCGCTGCCCGCCGCCGTCGCCTTCCGCCACAGGGCGGAGAAACCGCTCCGAAAGCGCGGTTTTCCCCGGCGGCAGAAGCGGCTTTAGCGCGCCCCGCCCGCGCCGTCCGGTGGCCGGCGGATCGCTTTCGGTTTATCGAACGGTTTCTCGATTTCGACCGGGCGCGCGGTTAGCCGGACCCGAGGTGAGTTTTTTTTTTTTTTTGATTTAGGTATATTGTATATATATATATTGTATGGATATTATATAGATATATTGTATATATATATTGTTGGTTTCTATTATATAAATATATATTGTTGGTGACTTTGTGTTGTCCGTATGGTTTATGCGGGTAGACAATGTCTGGGAGACCGAGAGACCCGGTCTGGGAGCACGGTGAAAATCTTGCTCCAGGTTGGAAGTGCAACTACTGTCACACCGAAAAATCCGGCGGTGGTTGCACAAGGTTCAAGCAAAGACTTGGCGGGCCGCGGGTCCGAGGTGTTGCATTGCAACCATGTGCCTCCGGATGTGCATGACTACTTCCGGCGAGACCTTGACAAATCGAAGAAGAAGGCTAATGACGGGGCTCGTGACGGATCGGGCACGTGAAAGTGCCGCCTGGGTGAGGGTAACTATGTCATGGGCGAGGAGGAATATGAGGCTCAAAGGTGCAGCAAGCAGTTGAGCAGTCGAGAGCTGAATATGAGTACCAACAGAGGGTGCAGCAGACAGGAGGACATTATGAGCGTGGAGGGGGTAGTGGTGGTGCGGGTGGCGGTGGTGGTGGACGTAGCAATCCACTTGAAAGGATGTTCAGCCAGCCAGGAGATCGGGTTCACGCAGGGGAGACTCCTCGTAGTGGTGGAGGACTACCGGGCGGCCCGCGGTGGTAGCGAGGAATGACCCAACCAAGGATTGATACGGGGGCCTGGACGCGAGAAGGGCAAAAATGCCAAGCAAGCTATTGGTAAAGCTTGGTCAAAGTGGTTCCATTATGTAGGACAACCCGGACGAAATGCCGACAATCCATACTTTATCGGTGCCATCCAGAGACACGTAGTGGGGTAAGTACCTATACTTGGAGATTGATGGTTTCGGTGGTCTCATTATTCTTCCGTGTTCTTATTATTCCCTTATTGTTTCGTGTGAAGGCATCACGTCACCCACCGGAAGGGAGATCGATGGCAAGTACCTAGATGAGAATGAGAAAGACTTGAAGGATAAGTACGTCAAGTATCGGAAGGACTGGCCCACCTATGGCGTCACTTTGATGTGTGATTCTTGACTGGCCCAACTAGAATGAGTGTGATCAACTTCATGATTTATTGCAATGGGATCACATGGTTTCACAAGTCTATTGATGCAACGGAAAAAGTCAAGATCATAAGTACTTGTACGGTGTATGTGCACCTCCTAAACATAGTTGTCATGTTGTTCTTTTTAGTTTATATATATGTATATAAATAATAAATGTTGTGCCTTTTTCGGGAGATTCGCGGGTGGTGTTGGAGATTGGCCCCCAAGCATATTGTCCATGTGGTGACCGACAACGGCTCCAACTACAAGAAAAGCTTGCAACCAATCAAGCATGAGTGGGCTCACATTGTTTGGACACCTTGTCTTGCACACACCATCAACTTGATGTTGAAGGATATTGGTGACCGGACCGATCATTCAGTATGATAGCCCGCATGCAAGAAAATTTCAAATTGGTTGCACAACTATTCTGGGTTGAATAATATGATGAGGAAAGCAATTGGTGGTGAGTTGGTCAAGTGGAATGCCACTAGATTTGGGACCAACTACATGTTTATGGAGAGTTTTATTCGGAAACGTGAGAAGTTCATGCGGTGGATGGGATCTCAGGGAGTTTTTGCAAAGCAAGTGGGCAAAGTCTGCGAGAAGGTGTATATGCTCATGCAAGATTGTCAAGTATCCGGTGGTGGGATGGATTGGCCTACATCGTCGGGCAGACGTTGGAACCAATTTACAAATTCCTTCGTTTCGCCGATCAAGACAAGCGCCCGAACATGGCTGATGTGGTGTACGAATACCAGAGTTGTAAACAGGAGATGGAGTCATTCTTTGGAAGAAACAAGCAGACATGGAGCGAATATAAAGCGATTATGGACAAAAGGATTGCTGACGTCTACATCGGGACGTATGTGGGATCAGGTATGATAATGGGTTGTGTTTATTTCGCAAGCTATATATATTTAATACTTACCGTTTGCTTATACGAATTTTATGTTGCATTGGGCTGTATTAAATCCAAGTCTCTCATATAATCCGGATCCAACTCGGAAATGTTCGGTAGCCTAAAGGAGACATTTCGGAGAATGACGGATCTCGGAGCGCCCGCCGTGCGGTGCATTGCGGGAGGCCGAGATTTTCCGCCCGGAAGATTGGTGAGTTTGGCGCGTAATTGGCTCGAGAAAATGGCGCTTTGATCCAAGGACATCCCCATGTAAGTATTTTTCTACCTCATATCTTTGTGGCCCAATAGGTTTCTTATACTAAAACATATAGCTAATATAATGTGGTACCTTTGCAGCCAGTTGGTGGATGATATTTGGTAGAAGTACTCCAATGTTGCAGCGCCTTGCTTTGCGGCTTGTTGCACAATGTGTCTCCTCCAGTGGATGCGAGCGGAACTGGAGTACATTTGCCTTTGCTGCAACCAAGGTTCGGAATAGGTTGTCGCACAAAAAATTGAACAAGCTTGTTTATGTCAACTACAACCTTCGGCTGCGACTTGCGGATGTTACCCCACCAAGGAATTATGATGATGATGACTTCATTGACCGGTTCACCGAAGTCTCATTCTATGATCGGAGCAATCCGATTAGGGAATGGATGGAGTACGGCCGATCTAACCAGCCACCGGTTCTTGATGACGATTCTGACGAAGTGGACGTCCCTCTGCCATCAAATATTGTCAGGTACAATTTATATATATATATATATATAAATGTATGTCCACCTCACCTTCTATTATTTGCTTGTGTTGGCAAAGTGACCATATAGCAACCGAGGATCTACGTCAGGCGACGGGGGATGATAACATCAGTGATTGGGCCCGTAGAAATGTGGGTCAAACTCACATGGGGAAGAGGAAGCAGCAAATGCTGCCTAGGAAGGCTCCCTCCAAGCGGCGAGGAAAAGAAACCGCTCGGGATGACACGATCGACGATGGTGGGAATAACACGACCGACGATGGCTCCTCGGGTGATGACACGACCGACGATGGTGGGAACGATAAAGCGGTCGGCCGGAGAGTATGGCGGTGGCGGTGGTGGAGGGTATGGCGGTGGCGGTGCCGGTGCGAGTGGTGCCGGTGGGAGCGGTCTTTGGGTGCGAGTGGTTATGCAGGTCTTCATTTCACGGTATCAATTGCACTTCAACCTACATACGCACAATTGTTTTCGTCTATGACCACTAATTATGGTTGATTGCAGGCGAGACCCAGTTCACACATGCGACTCAAGACCGTGACCATGGCCAACCGGACTCGCAGAGGATGTACGATTCAGCGGCGGACTACGGCACTCCACAGTACTCCTCATCCTCCTACAGCGAGACCTCGCAGCCTTCTTATACCTATCCCATTCCTGACGTGTCCGCGCAGCCTATGACTAGATGGGTGTACGAATGGGAAGACCCCGATTTTTACAATCGGTTGGTTGAAGAATGGGAGACAACAGCAGTATGGTCGGGGCTAACTTGGCAAGATTACAAGGCTCGCCTGCTTCAGCAGCGAGGTATCTCTATTATGTCTACCGCCGAGTATGAGGAGTCGTGCCGATATGGGGTGTTCCCGTATATGCTACGCCGTTGATTATTTGTATGCCACCACATTTTGTTACCGTATTGACTTATGCTATTTATTTCCGCATTGTGTGCCACTTTTTACATCAAAATGTCCAAAGCAACTACCAAAAATTCCTTCAAAATTTTTTTTTTAAAAAACAAAACTTCTGGCGGTTTGGAATTTATACCGCTCAAACCGGCGGTATAAATTCCAAACCGCCCGGTTTACCGAATTTATACCGAACGCCGGCGCCGTTTGAATTCAGCTGAATTCAAACTTCAAACCGACCGGTAACCGTCCGGTTTACCGGTAACCGGACCGGTTTACCGAATCCGGAGGCCGGCGGTTACCGGAATCCGGTCGGTAAAAAACCGTGTGCGCAGGGAACCAACGGAGCGGTAGGAGCGGATAGGTGGGATGCCTACGTGTGCTATCTGCATGCATGTTGAGAGAACTCCCTAGTGGGGGTTTGCTACTAAGAAGTAGTAGATATATTTATCCGATCTTTATATTTTTTATATTTTATTATTTGCAAATATAATAAATGTCCTAAAAGTATTAGCAATTTTGCCAACTTAGAGAGTGAAGTTATGACCCCAAGTCCCAGAATCGACAAGCACGATTTAAATACTGCCGATGGAACCATCCGAAGGCCACACATGGGCGGGACACCTAGCTCAGTGGTTTTCAAATTTAGCAACTTTTTGGAGATGTTCATTACGACTAGTGACGGAGCCAGGAAATAATTTAGGCCAGGTTAATAAAGCTCTAACCATGTTTATTCTGTCCTAATCTATATAATTATACATAAAATGCAAGGAGGGGCTCCACTTGCTTGCAGTCCGTAGGAGGGGCTGGAGCCTGGGTTGCCCGGGTGCCAGATCCGTCCCTGATTACGACAATATATCTACAAGAAACTATAGGTGGCTCTAAACACTCTGCTATGTACGGTGGGTCTTGTCTTGACAACCGGAGTATATCGTCGACTTCAGTGACTCACAACTTGAGAGAATATATAGGACTAAATCTTATGTCATGAATCTATATAAAAATCAATAACCAACGACACAAATATCAAATTTAGGATAAAGCTACGGTATATAAAAATCAATTAAAGGGAGTACATTAGAGTATTAGACCGTCATGCATCAGCATATAATGTCGAATATCGACCTACAACATATGTACGTTGCTTGTCCTTTCACTGCACGGGCTACTTATCTAAATCAACACATTTGTTTCACTCACCGATAATGTAAACGATTTGGAAAATGGATTGCGAGGGATAGTATAATGGGGTTAATAATCACTTGGCCCCGTTTGGCATAGCTTAGCTTCACTAGTGAAGTTGTTTTTTTTATGAGCAACTCTTTAGGTAAAAGTTGAGCTATTTTGAAAAAAATGTTTGGCAAAACAGCTTCACCAATAGTTTCATGCATGGATGAGAAGAGAAATGAGAGACAGCTAGGATAAACTACTTTTTCTAGCTTCATCACAACTAAGGAGAAAAAACAGCTTCACTCATGAAGCTATTTTGGAAATGCGTGTTTTGTCAAGAAAAACGGCTCACAACAGCTCATGAAATTGTTGTGAGCGGTGTACCAACCAGGCCCTTGATATATTTGGTTTGGTGTAGTGATGTTATTTAGAAGCAAGGGGGATCAGAATCACTCAAGTGGCAGCAGCAGGTAGTGTGATATATCGTTTAAGGAGAGGATGAATCAACTAGGAATAGGCAGATCTATACCCGAATTAGGGTTGACTATAACCAAACACAAGTGTTGATGCTAACCGGTGAGCACACAAGCAAGGAGCTTGAACATTTGGCAAAGGTGGGCCAAAACTAGCCTATAGTCGACTTTTAGGTTGGTTGGTCGCCTAACAATGTGTTGGCCTAACTCTACACGTGATGCCTCTAGCGATGAGCGATATTCAAAACATGTTCCCGAGAAGCCTTGTCAGGGGTGTGATACACAAGACACGTCAAGTAAAACTTTAAAATCCCTCATGTGCATAACAATGTGCATAAGAAGACTGTTGGGATATGCGGCGGCTATGGGATACTCGTTGGTTTGGTCACTAGCTCTAGAGCTTCGTCGTTGTGAACCAATGGCCATCTACAACAACGAAGAATGAGGAGCAGTAGTAGATAGAAAAGGTAGGATAAAATGTGTAGTAGATTGATTTTTAATCGATTGGATACATACATTGATCCCTCAATCGGCCATAATTCTCGTGAATAGAGAGAACGATTTTATCCCCGTGAGAAACTTATTCCATACACAATTTACAAATTTTCCATGAGATAGGATGACTTGTTTCTAAAGGAAAAACACAATTGGGCTTGGATTGCCAAAATCGGGTTAAGCCGTTTTCTAAAACTGAGTTTGGGCTACTTTTTATTGACAGATATGGAGACCCTACCGCAAAATGCCAATTTGGTCGAAATTTATTTAAATTTGAACTTTTTGTTTGCGATTTTCCAAAGTGCATCTTTAGTTCTTCCGATCATATTTGACTCTTACCGTTACATCTTCACTAACCAAACACCATCTCCACCGGGCTCCTTGCTGCGGTTGTGGCTTTGGCCGACCAGTTCTGCTGATTTATAAGCCGACTAATTTTTGCTAATTCAATAGTGTTTTGTGAGAGAAAATAATTTGAAACAAGCTAAAACAAGAATGTGTGGCCTTTGAACCCGCGTGTACTGAGGTTGTTTCGGCACTTTGGATTAACATTAACATCCAATTCTCACTTTGCTTTTAACTACCTTTTTTAGAAAAGGGATATATTGGTATCTCAGCCTCTACATCAAACAATGTGTATAGTTATTCGTTATTACACCACATGCACACACACTCTAGATTCTAGCAAAACCTACCTATCTCAAGGGTAGAATTGAATCAACATCCAATCTTGTCAAAAAAAAAAAAAAAAAAAAAAAAAAAAGAATCAACATCCAGTTCTCGTCTGACTGTAACGGTGTAGAATCTTTAGGATTATTGACTGATTGTAGTTTCTATCATTTATCGCTGGAATTTTGCTTAAGATTCGAGGATGTGCATTCTGGCCTCAACACAACTTAAAAAAAAAACATCCAAAGTTCACAAATTTGATCTCCGACACTCCGATAGAGTTGACGCGGTGTTGTCAGGTGGGTCTCTGCAGCAAATCATGCCGTTTCCACGCGGAACCGCGTCAGAATGCAGTGCCATGAATTGCTGAGGGAATAGCAGTGAACAAGCAGCAAAGCCGCGTGCGCCGCCTCCGGTAATAGTGTTTGAGCACTACTTTAGCTAGAGTACTGTCTCCGTCAAAAGAACATCCAGTTTTCGTTTCCTGAAAAGTTAAGCGATTCTAATTTTGACCAAAGTTATATAAACGATTACTGACGTTTATAATATAAATTAAGTATCAATAGACTAATAATAGGATATATTTTCAGATATAAACATCAATATTAATTAATATTAATTTGGTCAAAATTTAGTCAATTTGACAATTTGGATGACACGAATAAAGACTATTTTAGTGGATTATTTTTATATTAGAAGCAGCGGGCAACACTAAAGTAGATTCTATTTTCAATTGCCCCTAAAAAGATGGCACGATTTTCTAGATAAAAGACAACGGTAATGCTTCTATTTGGCCATCCTATCCACCACGCGACCATCGGACACGTGCTCCTCACTCCGCCTTTCATTAAATTAGAAAGAAAAAAAAGGTCGGACCCTCCTCACCCGCACTCATCCACTCTCGTATCCCTTCCACTCCCTCATCTCCCGTCACAACGCCTCGATGATGGCCGCTGCCTCTCACCGGGCGGCGCTTCTAGCCCTCACCCATTGTCGCACGCTGACCGGTGGTGGTCGCTCCTCTGTCCCGTGCTCACCCACGGAGAGTCAAAGACCGGCGTTGTTGGTGGTGGGGCGTGTGGCTGGTGATGGTGCTCCCACCCCTGGTGCGGGGTGCGCATACAGCAGCAGGCGTGCTTTTCCATGTTAGCTCTCCTTCTCATTCTTCTCTTTCAAATCTGAGCTCTCCTTCTCCTCCTCCTCCTCCTCCGTCTGGATCTATTTTTTAGTTGTTGCAATGGTTTTTTGTTGTTGCAATAGGCATTTTCCTGATGTTGTAGTAGTAGTTCTTGAGGTGTTGTCGTGAAGTTGCAACGCCATTTTTTTCATTGTTTGCAGTTCATATTCGTTTGTTGCATCATATTTTCTTTTGATGTTGCAAATAGCTGTTTTCCGTTGTTTGCATCATTTTCATTTTTGATGTTGTAGTGGATATTTTCAATGTTGCAGTAGATTTGTTTTTTATGTTGCAATACACATTTTTGTTTGTTTGTTGTTAGATGATTTTACAATGTTGCAATAGCCTTATTTTGTTGTTTTTCTGGGGGGTGGACTATGGGGGCCGACGAGGTGCTGGGCTCCGACGAGGTGGGGGGCAACCGGCAAGGTGGGCGCGAGCTGCTGTGCTCCGGTGAGGTCGGAGTCAGGCAGATCCATGCGCATAAAGTGTGGAGACGGGTCCCTTGGCGTGGCGGTCTTGAATTTTTTCCTTTCTCCCTCCGTGCTGAGCGTGCGGGAGGGGGGCGCCCGATGGGAAGTCGTCCCATCGGACGCCCAAGTGCCAGCATCACCGAAAAAAATAAAGCTGGTGCGCCCATGATTCGAACAAATGTGTAAATGTGTTGGTGTCCTTTTTTCGAAGCATGGAGGTATTGGGAACCACTGCACATGCATTGAGTGCTAAGTCTTCTTAGGTTATCTTTTTGTGGAGAGTTTTATTCTTTTTGTTTCATATAGAAGCTTTTGCTTTTTCTGAGATGCCTGAATTCTATCTCCCCTCAAGCAATACTTCTTTTGGGTGGATGTCTTGTGTCTAGCTGTTTGGTTGTTGTTGGATCTAATGTTAATTTCTTAATGTCGCTCGAAACTAAGCCAGATTTCAGATTTATGAAGTCTAGCAATTCCCTTAATTCCATGATTGATTTCTAGCTAGGAATCAAGACAAGAGAGTTTCATTCCCAATTAAACCTACTTCTCCTTTTTTCTTCTTAAAAAAATGTTGTCATATCATAAAAAAAAACATATATGACACCATATTAAATGCAGATGAAACTCTTCTCCACACACATAACATCTTTCCTTCACACCTCGTGGTTATTTCTCTCTCACATGCATCATACCATTGAGCGAGGCCACAACTAGGCGTGTGGCGACCAGTGTTGGGTGGTAGACCTCCGTGTTTACCTTCACCAACCGAGGCGAAGGTGTTTTTTTTTTCCAACTAGGACACAGGTAAATCAATAAATAATGAGAAAATCATTATATGTGTCACACGGTCAACATATATATCGCTTATCACTAATAGTACAATATAGAATGAATCTACAAAGATGCAAATACTCACATTAATCTTAAGGATTTAAATCTAGATGCAAATACCCACGCCAAATTTGCAAATGGTTGCCGGCAACTAGATGTTGCTATAGCAATATAGTCCATACGAGTGAATTCATAATTCGGGCTCTCCAAGGTTTATGTGACTTGCGTTTTGGAGATAGAACAATGGACGTGTAAAAATACAGGTGTTGCTTGATATACCATTAATTGTTAAAGTAGTTGGCTTTGTATTATGCACACATCACAACCCAATGCAAGCTAATAACACGAGCCACAAAGCATTACCAAATCTATCGTTTGCTTGGTCCTAAACCAATTCGCCGCCAGCAACAGCGCCACTCTTCTTCTTGCCGACGAGGTCGCCGTCTTCCCCGTCGTCTCCGGCGGCCTCCAAGAGACGGTAGTACCCTGCTTGATCCTCGCAAAGTACCAAGACATAGAAACCTACAAGAACGACGGACGACGCCATGGCCCAGACAAGGAGAACCAACGCGGGCGGCATGATCAGTGACACTCGGTAAGCGAACGTGAAGCTCAGTGCGGTGGAGAGGACCCACACGGCGACCTGCAGACGCCGCCGCCGTCTCTCGTCATGCACGGGAGGAGACGACGACGGTGCCGCCGCCGCCAGCCGCTCGACGCAGCGAGCGCACCAGAAGAGCGCGGCGAGGTCGGCATAAGCGAAGGCCACGAACGCCAGGTCGCCCCGTGGCCTGTCGTGCTCGTGCTCGTGCGCCTGCCGCTGCGGCGGCGCCAGGACCAGGCTGCACGCGAGGTACAGGCCGAACAGTAGCGCGGCCAGTGCCGGGAGGCAATCGAGCACGAGTGCTACTGGGCTCCCGTCGTTCGCCGCCGTGTCGTTGAACTTGCTACGGGGCGGCGCCCGTCTGGAGGATAGAGTGCCGTCACTGCGATCATCGGCGGTGGCGGCGGCGGCCATGAAAAGGACAGAATCACACTAGCTGATGATCAATGGACCGAGCTCAGGATGCAGGAGCACAAGGAAAGGAACCGAAGGAGAGAGAGCTAGCAGGAGTGCCCAAGAGTTTCCTAGGCTTAGCTTGGTGGTGTGATCGAGTTGCCTAATTGCGCAGGTATATGTATGTATTTATATGAGCAATCTGATCCTGCTCATATCTATCATCCTACGCAACGACGCAGCATCGGTCGTCGGCTAGAGGTTCTCACTTTTCTTTCAACTACCTTAGCGACTGGCGGAAAAGGGCTACTTTTGGATCAACATCTAATTCTCACACGTTACGACTGTAATGGTGTCGAATTTGTTAGGATTGACTGATTGTAGTTTCTATTTTTTTCGCTAGGATTTGCTTAAGATTCGAGGGTGCATTTCGGGCCAACACAACGTTCACAAACTAATCTCTGACAGAGTCGAGGCTGTGTGGTATGGTGGTGGTCTCTGTCTGCAGCGAAAACATGACGTACGCGGAAGCGCGTCAGAAGTAGTACCATGAATTAAGCACTGAAATTGCAGAGGGATAGCCGTGAACAACCAAGCCGTGTGCGCCGCCTCGGGTATCCGCATACAGATACGTCATAACTCATACGTACAAATGTACAATCATCGTGGCACAATTTCGTCTTTGAGCAATCATACTTGAGCTACTATAAAATGATTTTTTTGCAAAAAGCGTGTCCCGCGTCGCATCTCCCTGATGGCGAATGGCGCAGCTCCCTGATGCATTGATCCTTTGATTATAACCGGGCTGATCCGACATCCCCGCCACCACTCACAGCTGCACAGTGCGCCGTCATTTGCGGTCGCCTGTGCGACATGCACGACATGCGAGCAGCGGCAGAGAGAGCCCCCTGGACGCAGTCATGGCGAGGAGACGTGCAGCCTCCGACTCCACCCAAGATTCTACGCGCTATTACAAAACATGTTCAACATCAAAATGAACTACCTAATGCATCTAAATGGATACAAAAGACTTGACACGATTACGACGGACGAAGTCAACATTTCACCCCTTAATCGTGTGCAACATTGCTGACTCCTAGCCTCTGACGCATATCCACAAACTTGACTCCCCCAAGTGGCTTTGTCAAGATGTCTGCTAGCTGATGATCAGTACCGATGTGTTCAACTTATGCAATGCCATCACTGACACACTCTCGGACGAAATGATAGCGAAAGTGTCAATGTGCTTGCTACGTTCATGATACACGGGTTCTTACTCAGCTCTATGGCCGACTTGCTATCCATCAACAGCTTGAACTTCTGCAATCTGTTGCCTGTCAGTCAGATATGAGTCGAAAGTGAGCGGACTCCATGACAAGCTGCCGAGGCTGCAGCTATGTATTCAGCCTCAGAACCGGAGAGTGACACCACCTTCTGCTTTTGTGAGGTCCATGTCACTATGTTTCCATTCAAGAAAAACACAACACCGAGGTGCTCTTCCTCTTCTCCAAGTCACCGACATGGTCACCGCCCTGAATACCCCAACAGCTTTAGGTTTTCAAACGATCTACTAGTGTATCTGCACCCATATTCGGTGGTACCTGCAATGTACCTGATGATCCTCTTCATGGCAGCCCAGTGTTCAGTAGAGGGTGATTTCATGAACCTGCTCACAAGACCAACTGAATAGGCGATGTCAGGCCTTGTGTTCACCAAATACCTCAAATTGCCCACCAAACTCCTGAACTTGCTTGCATCTATCACCATCCCAGGTTTCCCAGGCAACAACTTACAGTTTTGCTCCATAGGAGTATCAACTGTATTACAGCCAATCATTCCACATTGGTCAACAATCTTTGCTGCATATGCCTTCTGACACGGAGTTATTTCTCTAGGTTTTTGCCTCACTTCCATCCCCAAATAGTAACTAAGAAAGCCCAGATCAGACATACTAAAGGTTCTGCACATCTGTTGTTTGAAGTCCTAAATCTTCTTGGCATTTGGACCACAGATGATGAGATCAACAACATACACTCCCAACAATAGCAGAGAGTCTCCACTGCCTCTTTTATAGACTACATGCTCTTCCTCACTCCTGCTAAAACACAATCTGATCTGCTCCTTGTCCAACTTAGCATTCCAGGCTCTGGGTGCCTGTTTAAGCCCATAAAGAGCTTTTTCAGTTTTAGAACTTTCCCTAGATGCCTGGGGCTCTGGAAGCTAGGAGGTTGTTGGACATAAACCTCTTCCTGTAACTCACCATTCAAATATGCAGATTTAACATCCATATGATGTACCTGCCACTTTCCATTGGCAGCTAGTGCTAGAATTAATCTCCTTTGTTTCAAGCCTAGCAACAGGAGCAAAAACCTCTTCATAATCCACTCCATGTCTCTAAGCATAACCTTTTTGCAACAAGCCTTGCCTTGTGCTTAATGATGTTACCCTCGGGATCCCTTTTTACTTTGTAGACCCATTTTAAACCAATTGCCTTGTGACCCTTTGGCTGATCAACTTGCCGCCGGTGTCATTTTTCTGAATTGATTTGCATTTCGTGAGTTCATAGCCTTGATCCAGCAATCATTTTCCAGTGCTTCATCAACTCCACTTGGCTCACCTGCACCAAGTAAACAAACGCCACTGTATTCATAATCTAGCACCTCGTCAGTGTTGTCTAGCAGATCATTGATTTTTCTGAATCTCAGTGGTCCACCATAAGTTTCTTCAGAATGATGCTCTGGTGGTGTTGCATACACAATTCATTGTCCTACACTTGAGCACGGGTATGTGGTGAGTTGGGTGATGCAAAATGATCCATTGCACCCCCTGGATCTGCAGAATTTTCAGTCCCGTGATCAACAACGTAAAATCTTCCCTATATATATCAGGACATCACCTGAGTTGTACTGTAAAACTACTTTGAGTACATTTTGCTATTTGGAATCTTCAAACCAACCTGTTCCACCGTATGTTTACGTTGTTTGATCATGATCAACTTGATTTTGTAGCCATGTTATGTCCTAATGCTTGAATCGTTTATGTCGGGATGCTTTCCCCACAAACAGTGTTTTTTTGCTGTTGAATCGTTTATGTCGTTTATCTGATAAATAATGTGTTATATGTTGTGTAGATAAGGGTGATTGCTTTTGGAAATCATCCTCCTTTTTCAATCTATGCAAGGATGATTTCGAGGAAGGTCCTCTGGACAGGCCATACCATAATTTGAAGTTAGTATCTTTTAATTCTGCTACCTGATCGTTTATGTCGGGATGATTTCCCCACAAACAGTGCTTTTTTGCTGTTGAATCGTTTATGTCGTTTATCTGATAAATAATGTGTTATATGTTGTGTAGATAAGGGTGATTGCTTTTGAAAATCATCCTCATGTTTCAATCTATGCAAGGATGATTTCGAGTAAGATCCTCTGGACAGGCCCATACCACAATTTGAAGTTAGTATCTTTTAATTCTGCTACCTGTGACAACTAATGTACTATCTAATCTGATTTTCATGATAACAGGCAACTTCACAGTATTCTGATGGGAAGCTAATCTATACATGAGTTATAACTGATCCAATTTATGAGAAGTTTAAAGTGTCTTTCAAGACACATTACACCATCAATAGGCTACTCGGTGAGTTAGTATAACTCAAGTCTAATATGAATTCGTAATATTAATGGTCCGATTGTATAGGAAGAGGAGGCGAAGCTGATGTCTACGAGTGTACAGATCTAGAACACTTAGAAATATGTGTTGTTAAGATGACAACCTGCTACCAGATGCTCGGCCAGGAGCCCATATTAGTGCAGGCTTAACTTTTACCACGGGAAACAAAGTGTTTCTTTAGATTATTACTAATGCAGTGCTCTCTTGTCTTGACAGTGAACCTCTAGTTATGAAGGAGCTTTTCCATCCCAATACTAAAAGACTATTTTGTGCATGGAGTGAAGATAGGGAAGGAAGGTAAGAAAAAGGAAAATGATTCAAAGGTATGTGATAATACAAAATATATTTGATTCTCTTTCTCTATGCTCAATGAAAACATATTCAATTTTATTTCTTTTATTTGAAGGAACAAAATTAAAACTACAAAGGGAGGTAAGAAACTAGTAATATGGAGAATAGCTTTTTGGAGAATAGCCTCTGAACCCAGATCGTCTAACTTCAGGAGGCTATATATAGTGGGGCGAAGTTGGGTAGCATAGCTTTGCAAAAGGGCTTACTAACATTAATCCTGACTTTCAAGCCTTTAGTTGCAAATTTAATTACTGAGTGATGTGCGTTTTGGAGTGGAGATAGAACAATGGACGTGTCAAAATATTGGTGTTGCTTTGCTGTATACCATTGACGAAGTAGTTAAAGGCTTGCAGTATGCACATTATAACCCAGGCTAACACGAGTACACGACATGACGACACACAAAACAATCCAAATCCATTGTTTGCTTCGTCCTAGACAAATTCGCCGCCACCAGCGCCACTCTTCTTCTTGTCAACCAGATCGCCGTCTACCCCGTCTCCGGCAGCCTCCAAGAGACGGTAGTACCCTGCTTGAGCCTCACAAAGTACCAAGACATAGAAACCTACAAGAACGACGGACGACGCCATGGCCCAGACAACGATCACCAACGCTTGCGGCATGATCAGTGACACCCGGTAAGCGAACGCGAAGCTCAGTGCGGCGGACAGGACCCACACAGCGACCTGCAGACGCCGCCGTCTCTCGTCACGCACGGTGCCAGAAGACGACGGCGGCGCCTCCACCGCCAGCCGCTCGACGCGGCGAGCACACCAGAAGAGCGCGGCGAGGTCGGCGTACGCGAAGGCCACGAACGCCAGGTCGCCCCGTGGCGGCGTCAGGAGGAAAAGGCCGAACAGCAGCGCGGGCAATGCCGGGAGGCAGTCGAGCGCCAGCGCCAGTGGGCTCCCAGCGTTTGCCGTCATGTCGTCGGACGTGTGGCCTGGCGCCGCCGGCCTGGAGGATGGAGTGCCGTCACTGCGATCAGCAGCGGTAGCGGCCATGGCAACGATAGAATGGCACTAGCTGATGATCAATGGATCGAGCTCAGAATGCAGGAGCACAAGGAACAGAATGAGAGCTAGCAAGAGTTTCCTAGGCTAGCTTGGTCGAGTATGTATTTGTATGAGCAATCTGCTCATATATTTATATATGTCCCATGCGACGACGAACCATCGGGTCGTCGGCTAGAGATTTCCTAACAATTTAGTTTCTGACGCAAACACGGATGGAATCGTAGCCGAATGGATAAATCTCCACATCATCATGGACTTGCTGTTTCGTCTTCGCTCCAGGGTCGAAGAGGAAAAAAACGCGAAGTTTTCCTCTTGCCAGATGAAACCGCGGCAGCTGAACACCTTTGTTGACTTCTCTTTTGCTCGACTATTTTCTATGGTAAATAATGAGAAGCATGTTTACCTTTGTTATTAACTAGGTATATGCCTCGAGCTTCCTGCCTATTGCAGCCAGACAATCATCAATACTTCTCTGGTATCATTTTACACCTGCATTCTTAAACTCGAATCCCATTCATAAACCACACATAGTTTTACTATAAACATCTCTTTCCTCCGACTACATAGCCATATTTAATTTATGCCGCACAAGAAAGATATATTTAAGGTTAGGCAGGCTTATCCGAGAAGCCTCATGAAACGTGAAGCAATTTCAGAAAGCACAAGTTGGCAAGAATCCTACAAGCATTTGATACGAATATAGCTGATGAGTTCACAACCAAGTACCAGGTATCTAACAGTTGGGCACCAAAACTATAGTCTGGTCTCTATTTCCAGCACCAAAACAAAACTCAAGAACAAGCACTTGACGGTAGTATCATCATCGGAGAAAAACAGAGTATTATATCTACTACTGTCTACCTGCTTCACTTCTTCTCGTCCTTCTCCGCCTCAGCTGCCTTCTTCTGGCGGGCGCCGAGGTGTTTCTTGTTCATCCGCTCAAGGCAGAGCTTGCCATAGGCCGCGAACGACTTCATCTCTTCGGTAACCTTCACAACCTCGACTGAGCGCTTCTCACCACGAGTAATAGGCATGTAGTCACCCTGGACCTGGGTAACGGTGCCAAGCTCCTCTGGAGTAGAATCACCAGCCTGCATTCAAGGTAGGTGGTCAGGGATTGAGGTCAAAGCAACCAGGATATAAGCCTTCAAGACACAAGACATTCAGGAAAAGATTTCTACCCATACCTTGACCTTGCGAGCACGCCTTGGGAAGATAACAAGCTTGGCCTTATATGTCTTAAGCCTCTGGACATTAGCCTGCAGTCCCTCGAGGGATTTGTTCTTGCGGCGGTGATCCACTGAAATGCCAATGGTTGGGGCAAGCTTCTTTGGGATGCCAGCAGCCTGCAATCAATAAGAGAAGTCTAATTAACAACACCAAGGATGTAACACAACACATCAATGAAAAGAGTGGCTCATCAGAAGGTAACTGAATGAGGATCAATGAAAAACTTATGCCAATCAAGCCACATCTGAAACAAAATGTAAAAACCATATTGATACTCAGAATGCGGGACAATTTTCCAAGCTACTTGAGTAGAAAAAATTGCAAACACCAGTAGACTTGCCACCATGCAAAAGAGAACATACCAACCTCAGCAGTGCAGTTGACACAAAAAATAACATGTGTCATACAAATTGTATCCATATACAGCAGCAGGTTGTTGATATCAGAACAACAATGAAAACAAACTAGGACATTTGAATAAGATCAAGAGGAACTCAAGTGGAAAAGGCAATAACAAAGCAATGCATCACCTTCAGTTCCTCAAGGGTAAAGCCTCTCCCAGCCCTCGACTTCATGTTGTACCTGAGAGTCTGGCATTGCACAATGGGGCTTAAGAGGGCCAGCAGTTGGGCGTGGGAATATCTTCACAGCCTTCTTTTGGCGAGCTGCATACAAAACATAGCAGGGCCGAATTAGAAAGTTGCCAGTAAGCACGAGAAAGATAAGGGGAAATTACACACAAGTAGTCAGTAAAGAAAGCAACATGAGTACAATTATTAAGTAAAGAGAACTTTTATTTTGATTCGTTGATTGATAGCACAACAGTAATATAGCAAAAAAACCAGTGCACTGCAAATTAGATGCGGCCAATTAGCATCTCATGGCATCATAATTGAACAATGGTACTAGTGTATACACTAAGTAACAAACTAACGAAGTAAAAAAAACAACCATAATGAGGTCAAACGCAGACAAGTAGCTATCATCCTCCTTACAAGGTGAAGGTGTTGTGGTAGGAACAAAGAACAGCTAATTGGTGTTACAGTTTTCAGAATGGCAAACTATACAATCATGGATTTCTTGTGTCTGAATAAGGATGCCACAGTATCCTTATAGCACTAACCGACCAACCAAATACAAGGCCAAATGTACAAAATTGCAACAAACTAATACTTTTCAGAATGGCAAACAATACAATCATGGATTTCTTGTGCATCAATAAGGATATAACAGTATCCTTTTACGATGCTAAAAAAAACAGTATCCTTTTACAAGCCCAAATGTACGAAACTTCAAAAAACTACTTGGGCATATTTATTTTACATAGTTGATATTGAGAGAGAATATTGCAATTTGCAGGGCGAGACAAACTAATTATCAGTACACAACTGAATCTCATCTTAGAATTCAAGCACGCAACATATTGGAAGGCTGAAAGAGGGGTAGGGAGCGAAGCGCTCACCGATGCGGCGCCTCTGCTTGCGGGCGGGCTGGTTGAACCACGTCTTGACATAGTTCTGCCAGTGCTTCTTGAAGTGCCCGTTGGGGATAACGTTGTTGTGCTTCACCATTTCGCCCTCTTCCTTACCTTGTTACCTGCACCCGCCATCAGATCAGAGAAGCCAGGCAAACAACAAATGAGCCTCCAAGGCTCCATCCTCGTTAGCGCAGCAGCACGATCTCGAGTGAATTGCGACATCAACGCAGGAATAAACACATCTCAAGTGCATCATCCTATAGCCTACCGCTAACCCATCGATCCTGAAACCAAAGCCTTCGCGGAGCTAGATACGCGCGCGCATGCGCATCGGCTATTCACCCATAAGAAACGCCCGTGTAACGGTGCGGGGAACGGCGGCGCAGGGGCAAGACGGCAAGCGAGCGTACCTGTAGAGGAGACGCGGCGGCGGCGGTGGCGGCGGAAGGAGCAGAGCCGGAGGAGCGTCAAGTGGAGGAAGAGGGGTTTGGGCTAGGGTTCCGTGCTTATTGGGGGTCGCGGGTGCCGCGAGCCCTAGACTGGACGGCCGCTCCGTAAGAAAAGGCCTAACGGGCCATCCTGCACATGTGTGAAGCCCATTTACGGTGGGCTGAGATAGCGTAATGAGCCAGTTAGTCGTGGGTTTTTTCTCTGACAATGAAAATGAAAAATCATAAGTTCTAGGCATTCTTCAAAAGGCAAAAGTTGTTCTTGCCTTCGTTCTAGTCCAATCTTCTTCCACAAACTACAAAATCGGGAAAATTATTTCCCTTAATTCAGAATGGTTCAAAATAACTTACTGATCCGATTAAAAATGATGTTCAAAGACGGTTTGATCATTTTGTAACTGAAAAATTCTAGTTAACACCTAAATAAGGTTTGTAAACTATTATAAAAATGTATCCCTCCGGTGTCAAGAAAAATCCTTTGACAAGATTAAGATATGATAAATCCAAATAAATATTTAAATACATTGAAAAATATCTAAAAGCTTCCACAAATAGATTCATCTCAAGGAAAATGACAAAAACTATCCAAAATTTTGATTTTTATTAACCAATGTCTAAAAATGTTTTTTTGAAAAAAATCCACAACTAATACACAAGATATAACCAGTATGGATGCCTTTAATGTTAATGTGTGTTGCATTCATGTTTGTTGTATCTCATATTTTTATTGTGAAAAGTTTTAGAAACATGTTTAGACGCTAATTAGAATGTTTTGAGTTTTTTTAACTATTTTTCTAGTTTTCTAAAGCTAAGTATAATTTATAGAAGCTTCAAATTATATTTTCAAGGGCTATAAATGCTTTTATTTGGATTTCTCAATATCCAATATGTCTTTAGGACATTTCTCCTAAATCATATCATTTTCAAATTGCACTCTAAGTTATGTTGTTCCTAGTACAATTCCTAAGATAAAAATTGAGCTAGTGCTCCTAATAAAAAAATAGGGTAAACCTCTTGTTCAGTAATGGATCCGGCCTAACATTCCATTGATGTCAACTCTACTACACTATAGATTAATTGCACATATGAGTATTAATTTCCAATAGAAATCGAGAAAATCATTGTTGTCACCAGACAACAACGAACTGGCTGGATCCGTCCTTGCTCTTATTGCTTGTTTACACATGAATATCGGTCCATACCTAAAGCTCTAGAATGCACGGATTGCAAAATGGATCCATGTTTATGAGCAAACCAGTAAATGATAATTGATGCACTTGCTTAACGTGAGGACGAGTAGTTTTCAGATAAACAACAAAGGATTTGTCACAACTTTCGCCCTAGCGGGACGTTGTCGGATTGAGGATATGAGCGGGTTGTTCTGGTCGACTAGCAAGCCTAGTCATCCTTCGTCGTGAAATAAGAGATGAACGACATGAAGGTTAAAAGATACTAGGACAAAATAAATGTAAAAATATATATTGGTTTTGTTTGATTGTGTTTAGATACTTTAATCGGTTGTGTTCTCCTTATAACTATAGAGAATATGCCGTCTTATTACAACTCAACCTCAAACTAAGCTGTCAAAACCGCTTAGTCTTTTTTCCTATTGTGTGAAATTTTACTGAGAGTGTAATCTCTTCAGTGAACTCCAATTTGGCGTAATTTCTTCATTCTCCAATTTGGATGTAATATACATGTTTTTTCGATCATCTTGCCATAAGGAACACAATGGTGAAGTCCATTCCCGGTTTAGAGCTCTAAAGTGAACATTCTATACATGATTTTTTTTTTTATCATCTCGCAAATATGGAGTCCATATATTATTATTATACATACATTCTGATGAAGTTACCAAAGCTAAGCTTGTTTCTGCTGGAAATATGGGATCCACCCCCCTTTTGACAATTTTATCGTCTACAAGCATCGCCCTTTGTAAAACTTCTTTTCCAAACGGGAGTCACAGGGAAGTGCAAGTTTCTTGTGCAATCAATCCTTCGTGCATCAACAAAAGCACATGTCCTGACGAGCGTGGCAATTGCAGTTCCGGTAAAGTGCACAAAAGGGATTTACAGAGGATCGGCGGACATGCCTGCATGACACATACGGATTGCAGTTTCATGCCCAAATACACACCAAATTCAAAACCGAATTTGAGACTCCACCAGCATTTGATAATTTTCACAGGCCGGTAGAACCTCCATCTACCCTACACAAGAAACAGATGGACTCAGGGCCCGGCTTCGTCCCCGGCCCAGCCCGGCCCACGCTCAGTCTGACAGGTCGTGCTCGTGCCAGCACAGCAGCATGGTGACGCACCGGCGGAGGATGTAGAGCCGCGTCCGCTGCTGCTTGAGCACCGCGTAGCACCGCCGCCGGAGCCCCGCGCATCCACCGCCGCCGCGCTTCCTCCGCAGCCGCCGATCGAGCCGCGTCGTAGTCGTCGTCGTCTGCATCTCCTCCTGCACGCCGGCACCGCTGTCGCCACCGCCGCGGTCATCAGCTCCCGCTGCCGCTGGTGACGAGAGGTGGTGGTACGCGGCCGAGCAGACGGAGGCGGACGCGGACGCGGCGGCGAGCTCCATGGGAGTACAAGAAGAAGATGATGATGGTGATGATTGATGAGGAAGGACGAATCTGGTGCAGATGGCGAGGTGGCTGCTCCGGAACGGGAAGGGCGTTCGTTAATATAGGGCCCATGATGCCCCGGGCCCACGTGACTGTGACGGCTCGTTATTGGGAGCAAGGCCGACATAGGGACCCACCCTCACACTGATGACGATTCTGTCCTCGTTCAACCAAAGCCACAATCATACACGTCTCTTGAAATTTAGCATGTGGTTCATTTCATTTAACTTTACATGTGAGAAAATGTGCAGAAAATCACGCCCTATTCGCTTGATCTTATCATCAGCCCAACTTCTAGAAACCGTCATAGTCGAACAACCCGCTTAGAGCAATCGGAGTAAGAGCAGTATTATATTATATAGATCGATTTATAGTAGCTCTTATCATACTCTTGTGAAATTCATATATGTTCCTATACTTTGCTCCCTTGGATTCAAACTGTAGATAAGTACCCTAGCTACTAGTTTTGTCTTTACAACAAACAAGCAAAGTTCATTCATCCACAGAATGTGAATCATATACAAATAAAAAATCCTCTTGTGTTGTTTATTAGTATGATCCATGACGTATGCGTACTATAGCGGCGTCCGTTTGAGGTCATTGGGAACAATTTGTGGTGTGATTAGATAGATTAATGCAATGATTGGGAGACATGCGTCCGTTCGCCGCACTCTGCCAGCGGGGAGACAGTTATATTAGTGCGCTAGCAAGCTAATGGTGACGTTCAGCTTGCTCAGCTCAGGCTCAGGGGTTCGTTGATCAGGTAGTACATACATGTATGGATCAGTTAAAAAAAAGGCAGTAGGTTCCTGACTAGGATCTGATGCAAGCATGCAGGCCGGTTGGTGCATATATATAAAGCAAAGAGTTGCTTACATCAAGCCACTAATTTGGACATGATGATTAATGAAATGTATTTGTATTTTTAAAATTAAAAGGGCGGTGTAAAGGGAACTCTGTTTTCAAATGCACTGACGGCGTACTTTCGATTGAAACAGGTGACGCAACAAGGGCACAAATAAGCTGCTAAGCACTGTACTTGCATTGGTTGCAAGGGGTCGCGGCAAGGACTGCGGATGTGTACGAAAAATGTTTTGCTAATAACTTACAGTTGGCTAAGAGTAGAGATGAAAATGGTCGAACCCCCCAAAATTTATTTTCCCCAAAATTATTTTCTACTTCTACGTTTGAATACGAAAACGAAAGCAAAAGGCAATAAAGTTGAACACGAAAACAAACATAAACTTACGGAATTTCGAAAATGAACTAATCCGAGCGGATTTATATCGAACACGGTCGGTTTATGAACAATCAATATGGAATCGTAGGACACAGTGCATAACAATTAGCAAGTGTATGACCAAGTGTGTAAATCAATATGGAATCGTAGGACACAGTGCATAACAATTAGCAAGTGTATGACCAAGTGCGTAACAATTATCATGTCCTACAACTTTCATTTAAAAGTATCTCCATTTTACACTATATAAGAAAGATATAATATTTCTAAAGTAACAAGTGCTCATACGTGACGATTAATCTACTACTGAAACTTTTTTAAATTTTTTTTTGAACATCGTAACGACCTCAAATGAAAAAAAAAAAAAACCTCAAAACTAGAAGGTTGTAGATCTCACCCGGAGCTATGAGCTATAAGAGTCATTTTCATTCGAGATTGTATGAAAAAGATATAGTTAAACCAAATTTTGATTTTGGAATATTCTAATTAAAAGTAAAAAAGTAGAAAACGGTCAAACAAGCTCTAAACCGTTTTTGTTCTGATTCTAAATTTGGTGTTTGAATTTCGAACCAAATTTGAATTTGTTCGAAAATATGAATTCGATCGGATCAAATGTAGAAAGTTAGTCGGTTCGAGATATTTGAATGGAGGGAGTATGAAGTTACATTAAGTTCAGTTTCAACCTTCGCTAAGAGTAGGTTTAGACTACTTATACTAGTGGGTAAATGAACTCCATCCGTTCCAAATTATAAACGAGGTTTGATTGTTTTGATAAAAATCAAATCGATTTATAATTTAGAACGGAGGGAGTATGCAATTACATTTAGTAAGCTTTTTGCTTTCGAATCACTCTATGTCTAAATATCTAGATCATTCAGATACGTAAGTAAAATTCATATTTCAAGAGAAACCAAAACAATCTACAGTTTGAGAAGACCGGAACGAATATAAATGATTTTTGGCAGCTTAAAAAACAGGGGTAGCTGTGTAATTTGAGCCTGCAGGGTACGGAGAGGGAGAGGGAGAGATAGACCGGTCAATGCAATTCAAGCGTGGGAGCTGCACTCTGGCAGCGCAAGTGCGGCCGCAACAGGATCCGGCCACGGCATCGGCGCATGCACCGTGTCCGTGTCCATGCAGCACCCACACGACACGACACGACACGAGGTTTTAACGTGCGGGTCCGGCAGGGCCGGCACACCACGTTCTGGTTCTGCGCCTTGTGGGTCTCATCTGGTCGTCCACCGCCGGACGCCGGTACGTGACCGCTGCCGCTGGCTGGCTTATCTATCTGCCCGTGCCGTGCATTGCATGCGTGCATGGACCACACGTACGGTACGGGGCGAGCAGCAGCAGCAGCATATCGCACGCGCGGGATCGGAGCCGGAGCATGTGTATGGGTCCCGAAGCAGCATGTGTACGTCTCTCGTTCAAACAACTCCTAAAGCGGTCTTTGGCACACGGTTTGACTACCAGATTTGTGAGCCACTGTGTGCTTTTTTTTTCAACATCGTTTTTCTAATCTAGAAGCTTATGAAGCTTCTTAAACCATGCTCCTATACAAAGAAAAGAAGTAAGATTAAATTGAAATTAGTGGTTTAAATTTCATAGCTTCAACTCACGTTTCCAAACCTACGTGTGATTCGAGCACGTTTTAAGAAAAATCTATCTACTTGTTGAACGGTTCAGTAAAACAACGTTGGCTTCATCGAGAAAACTGCTCGTAAAGCCAACAAAAAAAAAAAAGATAGTTAAGCCGTGCCAAACAAAGCGTAAGTATTGGTGCTCGTTTATTTATTCTTGATGTTAATGAAATTATGAATCTTGATGTTAATGAAATTATGAAGACATACTGGTAAATTTTTTTGGGGGTGGGGGGGCATGGCCCTACCAGCCCCTGGCTCCGCCACTGGGAGTAGATAACTTTGCCATGTGCATGGTGGTAGGGCTAAGAGAATTTGAAGAACCAACACTAAAGGGCTAAGAAATTGCAGCGGTTCATTTTGTAGAAGCAGTAACACGTAATAATGTTTAGTAGACAAGAGCAAACAAATACTCCTTCCATCCTAAAAAGCCATGTAATCCTAGCGTTCAAAATTTGTCTCATAAAACATGTAATTCTAAGGTACCTTCTGTGAACATGATCAATATATTTATATATACCTGTGTGGATGGTATTGCCTCACTTTAGGTGAATATTCTACATAGACTGATTTGGGGGGCAGTAGGATAATATCCATTATTTCACACGTGTCTTATGGGACGGAGAGAGTACCGTGCTCACACAACACACGGATAAAACAAATTAACTGTCCACGTTTCATTTGGCACTCCCGATAAGGCTTCGTAGCACAAAATGCTACATGAATGCACTGATGAGTGATCTGATGACGGGCAAGGTGGTGTGTGGTGAGATGTGAGCTGGCGGCGTCCAGAATGCTCGGCAAGAAGATATCCTGACGCTTTTCGACTGGCACTTCGCATCGTCAGCATGCATGGGACCTGCACTGCTCAACACTACTGTTGCGTAGTGGTTGTAGCTACCATGCCAGTGAATCAGTTTTGTTTGCTTGCTTTATGCGTCAAAAATGCTTACTATTAGTCAAAAGAATAACGAAAATCGTTTAAAAAAAAAGATACGAAAATAAGCAGATACTCTATTTTCAATCTTCTTGCATCTTGTCTTGAAGGCAGCACAATTATTAATACTTATAATATCAAACAAGTATTACTGAATCTATCGTAAAAATATATTTTTTAATAAATTTATTTTGATGTCATAAATATTGATATGTTTTATACTTAAAATATAAATAGTTTGACAGAAATAGAACTAGAATCACATCTTTTTCTAGACATATGCACATGTTAAAATTCAATCCGTGGTGGCTAGATATATAGCCCCGGTTATTTTCAGTTAAGAAGGAGATCTTCTCCACGGATCGAGAAACTTCGAGACCTTTACCCCAGTGGTATCGTACATCCATGAGATGAGCTAGCCGCAGATGAAGGAGGTTTTTTCCACCTGGTAACTGCGGCCGAAGACATATGTACATATTACTCCCTTCTTTCCAAATCATAAAACCTTTTTGGTTTTTCTAGTACAGAATTTTTCTATGAATTTAGATTTACATTACATCTAGATATATAGTAAAAGTAAAAATACTTTATAATTTTTTTATTTAAATAGAGGGAGTACATGGCAGTTACCCAGTTCCTCTCTTTTTCAAAGGCGATGTCACTATGTCAGTGTTTCTGTTCTCACAGCATGATTTTCCTTTATTTTTCCTTGTACTTGTTTCCCTTTTTTTTTCCTCTTTTTTTGGTTGCTTCGATCTGCTGGATTGCACTGAGTTATCGATTGATTAGCTAGGAGTAGTACAGAAGGAATGATACCGAAGAGTAAGACAAGGTGCCTGTCATGAGCTGTGATGTCTGCCTTATTTTGGTATGGCACCAAGCAAGCAACAACAAAATGATTGGGCTGGGTTTCTCCATGTAATCACAATAAAAATACTAATCATATGAACCTCGCTTATTATTATTTTCTTCTTCAATGTTGAGAGAGATTAACCCGCTATTCAATTGAACTACTACTCATAGCCTAACACAGTAATTAGCAGCTACAAATCCTCCAAAGAGTCTTTCACCTACTAATTGTTTGAAATGATAGGAAATGAGTTTGGATGCCATCCACAGCCAGACTTGTAGCACCTGCATACCACACCAACTCATAGCTGTGTTGAGCCAGTGGAGGCACACACATTGCTCTGTTCCTGCCTGCAGATGCAGCTGCATATCTTGGATCTGCTTCCAGCCAGTTGCTTTGCCTGGGGCCTGTGCAACACCTCACCTGATCAAATAACTGTCGTCCATCCAATGATTCATATATCCAGCTATATATGAAAATCATGGTCTTATGTATCTTCTCTGAACATGATTGTTGTGAAGTTGCAATGCAGGTTCCTCGTTCCTAGTGTACAATTATCGAGATTTGGTTGTCATCCAATCCACCTTCCTGATACGCAATTATCGTGATTCTGTCATGTGCTTGCAACTGTTTGGCCGGTTGATGTTCAAATTTGTTTTCGACTCGTGTTTTTACTGTGTTTTTACTGACTAGCTGAAAAATCTTTCATTCTTGTGCAGCAACAGCCAGCTGCAGATTGGCATATACTGGGGTACTTTACAAAGCGATCTTGGTTGTTTCAGAGACCAACGCTTGATGCTCCCTGCTGCAAATCTGCAGCGAATTTCACTGAGACGTAGTAATGTTTGTACGGTTAATTCCAGATCTTTCAAAAGAAAACACTTTTGAAGGGACAAAGCCAATTAGACACATATTAAGAACAAAGACACATTTTTCAGTCAGGCGATTACTAGCTGGATCATGTAAGGACTTGTTGATCGATCACACAATCTCTCAGGCTCTCACTACATAATTTATTTACAAGTTGCTCTTCTTGAAGCCACACATCGAAGGCCAGGTTGCTCTCTCACTACACATCATGGAAGCCGCCGTTGTGATTCAATATCGTTTCCTACCCTGTTGTCGCTGTGGCGGCGCCCAAAGCCAATGACTGGGGGAGCGGTCGTTGGGATGAAGTCGATCTCCGTTTTGCAAAGCGGGCACAGTGCATTTATCTTGAGCCATTTGTCAACACAGTCCTTGTGGAAGAAGTGCCCGCAAGGGAGCAACCGGAGATCATCATTGTCCACATACCTCGCCAAGCAGATACAGCAAACCTGCCGACCAAAGGATGCGAAGCAGTTAGTTTTATATCATGCACAGGAGGAGACATAGGTGCAAAGTAAACATGAGGGTGAGAAAATCTCACAGCGTCTTCAGCGGAAACAGGGCGTTCCTTGTCTGTCCCAGGAGCAAAGACTCCACCACCACCTTCATTTCCCTCCCTCTACGAGGCTTTTTGGTCTTGAATTTGTATGTGCCCAAGGCATTGATAGCATCTGAAGTAGCACCTCTGTTTTCGTTCAAATCTTCCGGAAGCCCATTAAAGAGATTATGCAGGGTAGGCAGCAGCATATCAGCGCACAGAGAATGAAGGGCATAGCGTAGCCAATGCAGCTGAACGTGAGGAAGGCTATACACAACCTGAAAACATGAGTACAGCGTGAAACATCTAGGTAAGTTGCAAAGGTACTGCATCATGGCAGGTTAGCGGCGCACCTGTACAAGTTGGGTGCATCATGGGCAGAAGAATGTCCACCAAATACCCACACATTTCCGACAACAAACCATACAGCGAAGAAACAGTCCAGAGCCATCTTGAAGTGATCAGCAAAAGCTTGAGCCCTGCAACAAGGAGAATGCAACTTAGAGAAAACTAACCAACAAAATATTTAATTCTGATGACCTTTATTGATCTAACATAGGCATACTGCAATGAAACAAGAATAATGGACTATAAAATGTTAGATAGGTTACTGCAATGAGTTCTTTTACTGTGCCATGTGCCAAGCTATTTCCATTTATTTTTTATCTAACAGATCCGATCTGAAGAGATTAGTTATACTCCTGAACCAGGTCCACATATTATATGAACTGTTACTTCTTGTGGGCAAGGAAAGTAACTACAGAAGACCTCTGATTGCATGAGAACACATCTTGCCAGATTAATTCTCTTTGTAATACCACTCAGGGCTCAGTGTATCATTTCATTAATAGCTCATATGTAAAGTATTAAACCTCATGCAACTTAAGCATATTTCACAGATATAGACACTTGATGGTGAAAGAAAGATCAATATATAAAATTATAAACAGAAGCAACAATATGTATCTACAAGGTACAGTATGTTACCTTGGATTTGTGGTAACTGTATTGTTTCTCGAGACTCCATTTGTTACAGTTGTGACACCAGCTTCAGACACACGAGGGGGCGAAATCCCAGCAAAAGAACTTTCAAAGCTGTTGTCTGGAACATAGTTCTGATTTGATCCCTGCACAATGGGCAGCTGGTTGCGCTGGAGATAGCGCCAGTAAAGATGAGGAAGAGTTGTGATACAACCTATTGTATAACCAATGACCCACTCAAACAATGGAGCATGAGGATGTTCATTCCTTGACAGAGACAGAACGCAGATAGCAGCTATAATCTGGCTAAGATTTACAACAAGTTCAATTGATACCCAGAAGCCAGAATTCAGACTTTGCTGACTGCGACGGCGATTATCATCTCTTCTTGCTATAGGAATACTAGGAGAGTTAGATGCAGCAGTTGTTCCAGAAGAACTTTCTGAATCACGAGGCACTTGATCCACGCGATCATTATTGTGTCGACGAGGTGTTGATGTAGAAGCAACATCATCCGTTGAGATGGCAATCACATGCTCCATGAGTAAAGGGTGACTATCTGTTTCACTTTTCTCTTTCTGATTCAACAGGAGGAACATCCATCAACCAAGAGGTTGCATGGGAAATTGTTGCTGTTCCAGAGACAGAGATGTTTTGATTTAAGATCAAGGTAGCAAAATGCACATTTTACAAGATAATGTACTTTTGCCTTCCCCTACAGTAGAAGATCGGCTCCACTCCACCTGAAAGAAAAGAATGCTTGATATCAATAAGCTGTTTAGCACTTTAGCTATCTCTTTTTAATTAAGGAAGTCGATATTTTTATGAAGATACTCATACAGGTAACAAGGTAACAACAATATACTGCTAATATGGGCTGCAAAACAATATACTGCTAATATGTAGTATAGGCATCAAGATCGACCCAAAAGGCTGCAAATTCAACTCTTTTTGTATCAGCTTTTTGCAAATGTTGTATGTCATGACAACCTTTAGGAAAAATAAGGAAATATTTCTTGTTCATTTAAGCATCTTAAGATACGCTATATTGTTCACAGCAAGGCAGGATTGAAATGGCACAATAGACCAAGTGTCAAAATCCAGTTTCTCAGAGATTGAGGCTCATATGCCTCCATCCTTTAAAGGTCACTGACCTTGTAATTCATCCTAATAGCTTAAGTCTTGTGTGGACATGCAAATTTTTTCAGGAAGGATTCTCATTGATTTTTACATACCCCGTAGCTGTAGAATACTAAGATAATCCTTAAGGGATCTACGAGTTTAGGAACATGTGAACAAACACTTCAGCTACAATTTTAGCTTCAAAACCAAACCTGCAGTTTGAAAGCCCACATCCACAGATTCCAGTCACGGAAGAGTATGCAGTTCAACTTAGAAGCTTAAGTTCTCCTCAAAGACTAGAACCAAATCAATCTTTGTATATGGTGACAGCAACAACCATGCCTACCAAAAGGTCAATCAAAAGAATAGCATGGAAATTATGTCCTCCAAATGATTATGAAATTATTGCAAAAGAGAAGAACCCCCAGAGCAGCACAACAAAATATCTTGGCACCACATTTTGTCCACTAACTGCTAGTTCCACAAATCGCTACAGACTAGCTAAATGCTAAGTTCACCAGCCAGCAAACCAAGCTAAGAAAGAAATCATCACACAGTCCTACCTCCAAAGAGAAAAACCGAAGCTCCCGACTAAAGAATCGCCTCACCAACCACGGGCAGGGGCAGCTCCACCCCAGCCGTCTGAAAGATTCAAGAACCCGTGAACGACCAACGCCCGCCACCAAGAAGAGCAGCCCAGCCAGCCCAGGTTCCAGAACCAGAGCAGACGAATCACCCCTACGGCTTAAAGCCAAACGAATCGGCGACTATCTTGCACCCAAGATTTGCAATAAACAACCGCAAAGGAAGATCGCCGGGTCCGCGGAAGCAAAGATTGCGCCGGGGAAAGGAAAGGACGGGGTGCCAAACCCATGGATCAACGCAAGCGCGCTAATATAGAAGGAAAAAGATGATAAAAACACGGAAGCATCGCAACTAGTGGAAGGGAGAAATCTTTACCAAAGCGGGAGCTCCAAGACTTGGACTCGAATTCTTCCTCCTCTTTGCTCTTTCCCTTCCTTCAGTCTCCAGCGGCGGTGCGTCAACGTTCATTTAGATATATTTTTATATATTATTATATTATCGGTAGATATTAATCTTTTTAATTTTTTGGGAGAGAGAATCTTCGAACAGCGAGGATCTCGTGTGCACGCTCGATCTGGAGCTATGGAGGACACGTGGCAGGAGGGCAATGGCTGGAAAGGGGGGCTCGGTGTCTGTTCGGCGCAGGAGATGAGGCCATGAGTGGCAGTGGTTTAGTTGGGTCGTTGTGTGTGTGTGTGTGAGGGTCGGTGATTCATCTCTCTACTCCATATAATGAAAAAAAAAAACATTTCTAAAGCCACACAAAACTATCCATTTTTCGTAAGTACACCTTAAAAAGCTATACCTAAACCCAATAAATTTTTGAAATGAATGGATAAGATTCATTTTGGCCTCTCCTTTCTCTCACTCATATCCAATGGACTAAATTGCTCGGATCAAACCTCCTCACTCACCCCTCCGGGGGGCACACCACATGCGGAACGGCGCGACTAGGTAAACGTCTCCGGCGTAGCAATTTAGGAGAGATTGGCGATGCAGTAATTAATCTAATTTAGGAGTCGTTCGCGACGGGTTCACCTTCCGAGTGGTCTTCTGCGGGCGCGACTCCTTCTCCGACGGCATGCAGCTTTCCCCCCACGACGGCCACCTCGGGCTCGCCAAGGTCGCGCTCTACCGTCCCAAGGTCGACGAGATTTCGCTCCTCACCGTCAACTCCTCTGACTTCGACCCCGTGAGTGTCCCTCACCATTGTCATGTTAATCACTAACTGCGTGTGGATTCTAATCTCCGGCGGCTACCCTTCCATCCATCCAACCTGACAATTTTTCTCGGAGCTTTGAAAATTGGTCAAATTCAAATGAAGTTTGAATTCAACCTCAACACTCAACTAAAAACGATATGCTTCGGCATGAAAGCAACAAACATGTCTCTAAACCTTGTAGTTTTAATTAACCAAAAATATTATTTGAGCTAGGTTAAAATGTACAAAAAAAAATTAAATAAATGCTCAAGTTTAATTACTATAAATTTCAAATAATTTAGGGTGTTACCTTGTCTTTATCCACGGTGTTATATAATATTTAAATCCCTTGGTCCATAGTGATTTTATTTATACTAGAAAAACTAACGATAAGCAAATAGATACATGTTATCTCCAAAATCAAGTAGATATATCCAATAATGTGTGTATTTGAATTTGAATTAAAATATGGTAAATAGTGGCCCGATTCCATATCCCCCTACCAAGCCACCGGCCGTCGCGCTGCCGCTCGCACCACTGGCCATCTCGCCTGCGTGCTACACATGGCCGCCCTGGACGAAAACTAGCTGGGCTGCCATAGAGAGAAGTAAGAAATGTCGCCGCCGATGTTAGTTCATTTCTGCGATGCCGTGGGCAAATGGGGGCCGCCGTGGGAAGGGCCGGGGCAGCACATCTCGCCGTCGCCGGCACCGGAGCAGCCATGTGTGCTACCGCCTACCGGCATGCCGCTCACGTTCTTTAATTCGATCAGATCTTCAGGGACTTGCCGCGACGTGCAGCGTGTGTTCTTTCTACGACAACGGGGCCGAAGGCATGGCATCGGGAGGCTTCAGTCGTGTTCAGGGACCGTGCAGCTGGACCGTGGCGGTCGGTGGCGACGACATCCACCGATCTCGCCGCCGGCCGCCGGGAGCCATGCTCGCGACACCACGAGGTTCCATCTGCTGCTGCTTCCTACGCTGCCAAGACACTGCGGCTACTTCCGGGCGCAGGTCCACCAGCCACTAGGCCGTCACCATCTGCGTGGCCGACGGCTCCAGCTATATGGACTTCATGAGGCGAGTCCAGCAAGAAGGCTGCCGTGCCCCTGCTGCTGCTCGACCATGTCACCGTCTAATGTGCGCCTCGAATGACTGAGACCTCTGTCAGCGCCATTGCGTCATGCTCGCAACGTTCCAGTTCACTGAGCAGGCGTCGTGCTTGTGCCTTTGTTTGCTGAAAAATCTGAGGGGGGCCATTTGGATCCCTAGAATTGCAACCCATTCTTGGAAGTAGATTCTTGGTACTAGATTAAACAAGAAACGAATTGCCCAGAAATTGATTCAATTCAATTTTCATGTTTGGATGTACATGGAATCGTTTTCTAAGAATCCATTTCAAATGTTGTGTGGATCATTGGAAATGTAATCCCCAAAGGCAGCTGTTCTCTCTTTATACACAACAAGATTGATATCACTATTGCTCAGACAACCGCTCACTAGCAATCCGTCTCTACCAAAAAAAAAAAACATGTATGTCTTCTATCTATCGACAAAAGGAGAGTTTCTGCAATAACATGTGATACTGGAACATCCAACAGTCAGAAGCATGATGTGGTTGTCTTTGCTCATGAGGAGGGGCACGTGTGCGACGCATGGTTGTCTTCCTTCACAATTCCAGGGGACAGGCATAAACGGCTTCAACAAACACTTGTGCAGCATAGACGTGCCGAAAAAACATAGACAACAAAACCTTCTGAAACTGCATCTATGCTAATTTAGGCAACAAATTCACACCATGATACAAATGGCAGAGGGAAAAAGATGATAGTAACTTGTTAGTGCCATGATTTTTAAACAAAGAAACAAATGAAGTTTAACTAGAAATCTAACACTAGCACTAGTAGAGGGACCAAGCCGCTAGACACAATGTTACATACTCATGTGGTCATGCCAGTGTATATGGGCACGGGAAGAAATTGCAAAACCATTTTGTTCCCTACGAACACATTACTCCGAAATTTAACGATCCATCAACCAAAAATTAACCCAAGACTTCCAAGCTTGCAACCCAATAATACAGCAGGTACCCTCTATCTTATTCAATTGTACCACTCATTTCCTCCACGGACTCGAGCTTTAATGGAAGATGCACTTTGAGCTGATACTTCTATCTTAAGATTTCATCAATCAAGAAAACAAAAGTTGGACTAGTTCCAATCGTTCACTATTCAATTAATTTGCTTGCTACATTACAGTCAACAACACACAGAGAAAGGAATACATAAAAAGGAGCTGACTTACCTTGCTACTATGAATGAAGTAGCCTCCTCTAGATACGGAACTGAAAAAGAGAAAGAACATTATTATTACTTGCTGCTTGCTAGGCATGCAAGTTGCAGTGTTCTGAAGTTTCTTTTTTGTTCAATTGCTCTTTTGTACTTACTCAAAAAAGAAACAGGGCTTCCAAGAATTTTATCAAACATATGTGCACATAATCCAGAAGATAAGTTCTTCAAAGGAATGCCTAGCACTTACAAACTGAAACAAACAGTTCAGCAAGTTGCGAGGATTAACATCACCATCTACTTATTCATTCACTGACTGTTTGTCACTAGATTTCTCAAACCCCTAATGTTCTGATCGGCTGCTTCCTATGCGCATAATCCAGAATAGATTGGCAGGGACTATCCATTATCATTTGTGAAGTAGAGTGACCTCAACAATATGATCCATGATGAAACCAAGAATGTATGTGTTCAAAAATACGTCTAGGATTTATCAAACATTGGAAATTCAAAAAAAAAAAAAAAACTCAAATTACTTAGCAGCTAGGCATATTATTTTTTATCCATAAATTATTTAATTTTCAGAACCGAAAAGGGCCTAAGAAGACCAAAATAATTCCACTTTGTTCATACAAAATTACAAGCTGAAACGGAACTCTGACCCAAAATATACTTCAGTTCCAAGGGTGTCTCAAAAGGCTAACAACATTGTATGGGCAACCTTCTTTAGGTCAAAATGAACCTTAACCAGAGCCATTTTTGTACAAAAGAAAGGCACAAATCCACTATAGAATTGTTTCCTATACATCAGGCCAAGCATGAACTAAACTCAAAACATAGACATGAAAACAGTATGATTGAACATCAAAACAAAATTTAAAAGGACCACAATTGATGACGATGAATTACAAATTGATGAGAAAAAATCTCCAACTGAGACTGAACCTGTGTTAACCAATTCTACAGTATCGCTGGGCATCTAATAAAGCACAAATATGCAAAATTAATATTTCTCCAAATAATCAAATTTTCGCTATTGAACTATATGCAGCTGGGGCAGCAATGCACGCATAAAAAGTACTAGACCAACCCAAACCAATGATTTCTTGAATCTTTTTGCTATTGTATATATTAACTGTGTGCATATAGTATGAAAATTCCTTCATCGTGCTAGTATACAAACAGCTGACAGAAATCATGGAAGCTAGTATGCTGTATGCAACACATGTTTTTAAATTTTTAGTGGCATATATAGCAGGATGGGTAGTTGCAGCCTCCTTTTTAGACATGAGTGAAGTACCGTTGTCGTTGGTTTTCTAGATAGTGAGGAAGGCCTAAGGCCTCGAGTGTAAAGTACCGTTGTTGTTGATTTTCTAGATCGTGAGGGAGGCCTAAGGCGTAGGAGCAGCAGGCATATGTTCAGACTAAACCCGTCACAGGCTAGAAGAAGCTTCCCGTATGATCCAAGCATATACCTAATTACAAATGGAATGGAACTCCTACTGCCCCATCTATCATATTACCCCCACAGTTAACACACAGAGAGGTGGAAGGATGCTAACCTTGTGGAGGTGGAGGACAGTATTACCCAAGATGGCAACTCTCACTGTTAAGAGCAACCCATGCTGAAGCAATAAAGTCCGTGGGTCCAAAGTGAAAACCTTCAGGGAATGATATAGCTTGTACTTCTTGAGTCTGTACATTTATTGGTACCAGCCTTTTGTTCCGAATGATCCCGTCGTTATCTTCAATGTAGATGGTGTTTGGACTGCGTCCAGGGACACCATCAATTGCACTGAGAACCAAAGGCTGGTTTGAACCAAGAAAGACTGAGTATGGCCCAAAAGAGCCCACCTCAACTAAACTGAGCTCAAGACCTGGATTATGTTCAATCCGGAAACACACAGCTCCAATTTCACTTGAATCAAGCGTTGATCGTGTAAGAATACAGAGATATGCTGACTCGCCACAAAGAAATATATGTTGCCCTTGAAACATCCAAGTTACAGTCCACTGATCCAAAGCAAGTCTATTCTCCAGCCGTACAGTCACAAAAGGATGATCAAGTAACCTCTCAGTTCTGTCCAATATGAAGACATTGTTAGCTGTGGCTGCAGCAAAAGTTGCATTAGGCGTGAAGTTGACAGTGCGGACAGGACTAAACTGATTGGCACCAGGATAGACATCCCAAGACCAAATCAGCTCCTCATCATCCGCACCATTCTCAACATCAAATAGTGCCTGTTGAAGAAATAACAATGTCGTGTCAAGAACTATCTCATCATCAACACCAGCTTGCACTGTAACATCAGTCATTAATGAAATGATGAAATTCTCTTCTCGAAGAAAGACTCCTTTAGGGTCATAATTGAGCGGCAGATCTGGCAAACATTTTCTGAACCCACACGTAGGGCAATGCCAAAAAACTAACCTCAAAGCTACTTCTCAACTCTTGCTTTCCTGCTTGTGAGGGTAGGCCAAAAAACTACAAGCAGGAAAGCAAGAGTTGATTGACCATACCCATGTTGTCTTGAACTCCATCCGAAATCGATCTTGTTGCCTCAGAGCCATACTTGGACTGAACTCCAAATATCCTAATTGAGCTTATCCTCACTGGATTGGGATCTTACCCTCCTGGAAAGGCCCTACTCCTGGTTCATTACGCCAAATCACTCCATCCTAGAACTGCAGCATGACGTGATTAGCTTGCACAAATACTAAAACAGGTAAAGAATCAAATCCTGGAAAGGAAAGCTCAAAAACTCTTTTACATGATATTATGATAGTAACTAGCATAAGCTAAGGCAGAAAATTTTAGCCAGGTCCAAGTATTTGAAACCTAAACTCTTCACCCTTCTAATGCCATAAAATTCATTCCACCAAAAAGTCAAAATCAATTTAGTTCAAATTTTATATGATAGCATTGACAACACAGCAGAATAATAATCAGGTAGGTATGCATCTCTGATCCAAAAATCACAAAGAAAAAAAAAAATGGCAGAAATTAGGTCTCTATGATATCTACAACTTTCTAATTATGAGTTTGTACAGAAAAGAAAAGAAACACGGTCGAATCTGCCTATGTAGAATAGTTTAACACCAAAACCCACCCTTCATGAAAATTCAAAAAAACCCACCCTTCAACAAGGATCCGAAAAAAACTAAAAAAGGGGCAGCCCCAGTGCACGTAACTCTCGCTTCCGCTGGGTCTGGGGAAGGGTCCAACCACTTGGGTCCTTTGTATGCAGTCTTTCCCTGCATTTCTGCAAGAGGCTGTTTCAGGACTTGAACCTGTGACCTCATGGTCACAAGGCACCACAGCCCCAAGCCTCCCTTCCCAAAACAACAGTGAGGAAAACAAAAACAAAATGCCTCCTAAATCTAGCACATATCAAGGGGGAGTACTGCCTAGAGTTCATGAGAGAACCAGTGAGGAAAACAAAGAAATCATCACAGCGAATTTACTCATTCCAATCCTCCTTATTTTTATCCTGGACACTGGACCACAATAGCTATAATAGCAGCAATGAGGAACGGAGGCAAATAGCATAGCATGAAGCAAAATAACATCAGAAGTTGACTCAGAAAGGAAAAAAAAAAACATATACTTGCATAGTTGCACTCATGGTTCATCGACTCATTCTCCATCTGAAGCATCTCTGGGAGATGCATTCAATGCTGCCACTAGGTTGGCAGACAGTGTGTGTGTGGAACAAACATAAAGAACTTTAGTTTGCTAAGGACAGTGAAAAACATGATACATCTACTCTTTACTCCAAAGAAACCCAATTACTTTCAGAACCATATTAAGTACAAAGCTCTTGCCATCCATGAGAGCACGTTGTATGTATAAGCACAGTTCAGATTGAACAAGAATACTGTACGTACATGCTAATGTAAGTATGTAACCAAGCATTTCTCTTTCCCCTGTCATATTAAGGTTATCATGATGATTCAATGATCTTGATGGACAGGAAAGAATACCACCTACAGTTCTGTTTTTTTGTCAGTGATAGGGAACACTTCTGGACAAAAAACCTGAACACAGACAGCAAAAGGAACCCCATGAGAAAAGTAGCAGAATAAACTAATCCCAAAAAGTAGCAGAACAATAATACTACAAGGTTGCAGGGCACTAACAAATAAGGTTATCTGCTCCTCCTTACTACTGAAAAATCAGAATAGCTCAATGATCTATTAAAGTCTTGTATAAAAACATAATTTATAGAGTAGCTGGGTGTCGGAGCAGAGATTTGATGAGCGATCTAGGGGCAGGATTCACGGGCTTTAATGCCGGAGGGTAGAGCGATGGCTTGGGACTTTGGGAGAGGTGAGCGAAGCTGGGGTGGGCGATTTCCCTGCATATATGTTTTTAGTTGTATATAGATAATATAGATAGATAGAGATTACAAAAATACACTCCAGCAGTAGCAGAAGATTTGTTTGCATATATATTTATTATATATAACACTCCAGCAGTAGCAGAAGATTTGTTTGCATATATATTTATTATATATAACGTGAAAATAAATGCATACATGAGCAATATTCATTGACCAAAACATCACCACATCATACATGTCTTAAACCAACAGTCCATACAGTTCCATGCACATATGTTCATTAATAATAACAGAAAGACATATAAAGCTTCAAGGCTATTGGATCCATTATTATGCATGATTAATGACGTGAGACTGATCATAGATAGTTTTGCATCCCCGGGTACCATCAGGCTTAATCGTTCACAATTTCAGGGAATGAAACAAAGGATAACAAACAACATTTTACAACAGAGCTAATCAGGTACCAAAGTGCACAATAATATGGCTGCGAAAAAAACCCACGATGACAACCATGATTGTGCAGCAAAATTGCATCACTAGACATCTGGCATCGTGATGTTCCTTTGTATATGTAATACAATGTGCACATTAGACAATATACTTCTACCATGCAGAAAAACAAAAGGCAAGCATATCAATTAAGTAGCAGTGCCAACTATTTATCAACTACTCCTATGATAAGAGATGATTTGAGACATGAGTTAATCATTTTAAAGTCTGGTGTCTTAAATTAGGGTAAACATAACACATCCATATATCTCCCAGTCTCCCTAAAAAGAAGTGTGACTCTTGCACAATGTTTCAAATGGCGTTATAAAGTGCATCATGGTTTATAACTAATGTTCACTAGACGCATTGTTTCAGCTAACTCTTAGGTAAAGACAAAGCCTATGGATAAAATGAAGTGAGATTTATTCAGACTATTAGGAAGGTCATACAATTCAGCTGCCGCTGGAGCGAGGACATCAAACAGAGAGCTGGATGGTACAGCAAGCTGAAGTGAGCATATGAATCAACAGTTTCAATAGAGTCAAGGTTTAAGAGCACAAAACAAAAATGGAAAAAGTCTACTTCACCTCCTTAAGTGTGGGGGTTGGTCTACATGACACCAAAAAAAAAAAAAACTATGAAACCGGGTATTCTACCCCTGAACTTTCAAAACCATTCAAATTACCCCTAGACGGTTTTGGGGCGGTTTTGTCAGTAACAGTGGTTTGTCTTTTTATTTATTTCTGCTGAAATTTTGAAAAATCACAGTAAATCACAGAAAAATCATAAAATGAAAAGTCCAATTATGTTGGACTCCACATGAATAGATCTAAACAACGAACATATAATATGGTATGCTTTAGTTCAAAGTTTCTTTTGTAGATTTATATCTATGGTTTTCTATAATTAATTGGAATAAACTTTGTACTAAAGCATGTCATATTATATATTCACTACCCATGTAGTAGAGTCAAAAAAATGGATTTTCTATTTTATGATTTTTCTATGATTTTTCAAAGATTCAGCAAAAAAAATAAATAAAAAGACAAAACCACCGTCACTGTAACAAAAACCACCTCCTAAAACCGTCTAGGGATTATTTGATCGGTTTTGGAAAGTCCCGGGTAGAAAATCTGGTTTCAAAGTTTTGGGGGTCAAGTAGACCACCATCATAGTTGAGGGGGTTATGTAGACTTTTTTTCGGTTTTTCCAAACAAAAATCATACTAATGCTAACTAGCTGTAGAATTAACCATGCAAACAAACATTAAGTCAGAGTGTCAGACAATCATATTACCTACTAAGCTCATCCTCACTAGAGACCTCTTTGTTCTCTTTTTACTATGCTATGTCATCTTCAAAAGTTTTTTTTTTGGGTGCATTTTTCCACATATTTGCATATTGAATTTCCTCCATTTATATTTTATGTGGACACTCCAATAAAATTCTTCATTCCAACGGCTGTCATGGATTAATTTATCCATAAGATAGCTTCAAATTTTGAGAGTGTTAACAACTTGGACTCAGAAGTTTTTGTTAGGAAAAGATTTGAAACATATATCATTCAATCGTCTCTTATCTGTATCTCTTGTCTACCTGAGTTGCGAGAGTACCTGGTCATTCAAAAAAAATTGTATGCCATGTTACCAGGACATATGTCTACCATTCTTCAGGATGTTTTGAAATAATCAAATAACACAAAGATTTGCAATTATTTCAAATAAATGAATATGATTTAAGATTCCCAACATCTCACAAGAAGGATTTTTTTTATGTCCAGCAGGAATAACATACATTGAACCTTTGTCCATAGTAGTTGCATGTGGGAAATGATGGTTATCACCCTTATCTTAAATAGGGCAGTTAAAAAATGGGTCAGTGGGGTGGGTTAGCAGAAGAGAAGATCCAACAGACATAGAGAAACAATGAAAGAACAAATAGCAGAAGCCCATACCATTCTATTTGGTCTTCAGATTTGTGCATCTGGGACTACTAGATTTGTGCATCTGGGACTACTAGATTTTGTGTCCTCATTCCTGAGTGGCGGCAACAAAATAAGAGAGCTAATTGTCACAGTAAGGATTTTGTATCTGAAGTAAATGCCTGGTTTGGTTTGCTAGTCCAAAGTATTTCTTGTTCTCTGCAGCAAATAAAAAGTCAAAATCAGGGGTTAGAGGGTCAGTATCTATTCGTCTGAAGAGGATTTATTCTTCTCGAATTTAAGTCTCAAGGTTTTAGATCCTCCGTTTATAAAAGCAAGCTTTAAATAATATTGAACAAAGGACCAGAGCTTTATATAGCTTTTCAAATTATGTTAACAAGAAACAAAGAGCATACACTCACTTTGTCGCTATGTAACTGACAACAATGTGAATAGGAGGGCAAGGTCCAGGACCTTGTTGATATGAGAGGAATATGGTAGACGGTGCACAAGGAGAGAAAGAGAAGCGGACATATATATATAAATTTTAATTGCATGGTTTTGAAACAAATGGTTTGAAATCTTTAAACAGTAAGAAACTGACAACTTTCCAATCTGTATTGTCGGACCAAACCACATAACCTCTAGATAGCAGTCTTTTCGTGCACATACTGGCGTGAATTCACATGGGGTAAGGGCAAGTTTGCAGAGAAAATTCACGGTGGTTACAGCAATAGATGGAAGACCAGAGAACTTGAGGATCTATCAGATGTCACTTTGCACAATTCCATAGTATAATATTTTATGCACATCCAAGTTCCTCATCAAGTTATACCTAAGTTAAACTTGAGTGCACCCCGGCATACTGTCCACAAAAGAAATTCATGGAAGTACAGAGGCTTTGACTGACAGAAAATTTGTGATGTCATGTGCGAAATGCGATGAAATCCCAGCCCTTGTTGCTCATAGCATCTCAATATCTTTTGATATACAAGAATGCTGATTTTATCGAGTATAAATAATACAGGGGTTGACAAAGTATGCATACCTGATTAGCAACAAGCAAAGATCTATAGGCAGCATCATGTTCCACGCACAGAAGTTGACTGTGTAGGCCTGTAGCCCCTTTTGCTTGAACCTGTTGAAGAATCATATTACCATCTATCCAGGTAACTCACAAGTCGGTGGTCTGGTTATGAAAATAACCATGATCAGTACTTATGAACAGCATAGTGTAAGAGGAAAGAACATTTTCATGTTTTAAGCCTTTATTAGGGCAGTGGTATAGTGGATTAGTGGGTTCAATATCAAAAGTTTCTTAGCAGATGGTTTTATTTTATCCCATGTTTCATGAGCAAGCAACATGAAGGTCAGACGGTAACATTTGGGTTTACAGGATTCAAACTGCTATACCCTGAGCATGCCACCCATAGTCTCTTCTACATAGCAGGGTGTGTATAGAACACAAACCAGTAGTCATCATGTGCAAATAGATATGCAGAAAAAGAGTGTCTGAATTAATGATCAAAGAGGATGCTATTTAATCAGTAACAATTTCCCATTCAGATGAAGTACAAAGTTTTATAATAACAACATGAAGAGGCCACGGAAGGTTGGCATAGTGAATTTGTTCTTTCTTTTTTCAGGAGAATACTATGAGAGCCCTACTGAATATCTTTACTTATAAAAAAAAAATTGTTCAAGTACATAGGTCTGAAGGAAACAATTTAATCAGACATCAATTAATGCTATTCTGGGAATCTAAACACTAATTGTGGTAGAAATTTATTCGACACTCTTTCCTTCCCCATTTGGAAAGCATGGTACTAAATGGAATTTCACAAGGGCACTCCTCTGTTCCAAATAGTGACTAGAGTTCCAAAGGAGATTACTGAACAAGCCCTGAATGCATGATGTAACTTATTGCCAAATCCCAATGACTTCAGTTCACTGCCACTTCACGGTGCAGTATTCAGTCAATTCCCATGTTCCATAAGCTCTTCAGGGCAGGGCAAGATTTCAAATGGAAATCAGACACAGTAGTTGTCGCTCGTGATATCTGTCTGCACAGTACAATACTTTCTCTTGGTGGCAAGAAACCCCTTTGCAAACAGCACAAATGCATCGAATCTGACAACAAACAGGGAGTATCACAGAGGTTAATCACCATCTAGTGAGCTCCAACTGCTGGTATGCTGAATCTCATTTCAGAGCACCTTGCTTGTTTTCATAGTGCATTCATAAATTCATCTGTCAAACAGTAACATTTGGGGCCTCAGATAGATTAGCAGAATTTCCCAAGCATGAAACATCAGTCATGAATGTCAGAATCGATAATTGTAAATTGTAATGTGGCCACCAATTGGTCCCATCAGACCTTCTGACAAAATAAACATCATAAATAAGACTGTACAGGTCTCATGTTTTAAGTGTGTGTTTCTTGTATTGCACACGCCCAAAAGGCCAAAATATGTAGCAAATAGGTTTGAAGCAGCTTGGAACCAGCTGCAGAGTTTATTGTTGCTGCTGGTTCTTGTATGAGCTTCTGAGACACCACCAGTAATTTGGGCGCCAAATTTTGGTCCCATCCTCCCCGAGCTCTTCCGGGTGGTGAATTTCCTTCAAAGTATCTGAGCTCAGGTCATACACAAATGCCCACTCTGTTAGCGTGCCGTCACCACAGCGTGCTTGAAGTGCCAAGCCGTAGACACGGTTTCTCTTGATAGCAGGGTACTCCCTGGCAGAAAGGGCGAAGCTTTCGCGGCGACCGAGGAAGAGAGAGTGATCGCCGAGGTCTGTCACTCTGTCACGGAGCTCCAGCATGTTCTCCGGCGTCCACTCAGTCTTATACACCTCGGCGAATGACGGGTGGCCGCCCACCACGCGCAGAATGACGAGTAGCAGCTCGCCGGCGCACGTCACCATCTGCACTCCGCGCACGCCGTGGTAGCGTTGGCAGCTGCAGCTCCGGATCACATGTCGGCTGATGTTCATGGGCCAGACGCGCGGCGTCGGGAGGCTGATGTCGCAGACGACGAGGACCCTCCTCCAGTCCATGTAGTACACCCTCCCCCCGTGGAATGCGACGGTCTCGATGCCCGCGGTGGCTTGCTCGGACAGGACGCTCCAGGCTTTGTCCCCAGGCCGACAGAAGAAGGACTTCTGCGCCCCCTGGTTGCCATAGAGTTGGATGGCGACCGCCCCAGTTCGACGGCGGCGACGCGAGCGGGTCTCCGGAGAGGAAGACCTGGACGAGATCGCCCAGGGGCGGGAGCCGGAGCTCGGTGCCGGAGGCCGGGTCCCACAGCACGAGCCGCGTGGGGGACCGCGGGATGTCGCCTAGGGCGAGCCAGCCGCGAGAAGCGCCGAAGCAGTACGGGAGCCCGGCCGGGGGTCGCGGATCTCCACCTCATGCTGGACGCGGCGGCGAGGGAGCTGCCAGACGGAGTAGCGGCCAGGCGCAGGCAACGGGCTGCTGCTCCAGCCCGTGCGGCGGGCCACGACCCACGGGCGGAAGGCGGCCGGGGAGAAGTGGAGGCTCGCCAGTGCCCGCAGACCTGGTGGATGTGGAGGTGGTCGGCATCCGTGGACAGGTGGTGGGTGATCTGCTCTAGGAGTTCGCCGGGGAGTGAGGACCAGCTGGAGATGCCGGTCGCCGTATCCATGCCATCACAGATCCGGGGGCGTTTCATTGCGAGTTGCGACCGTCTTTTCTCTTTCTCCCCTCTTGGCCTTTATACATACTCTCCGTCCCTAAATGAGGCGTCATTCTCGCCTTTCCGGTAGTTTCAACGTTTCAAACTAAGAAATTATATATTAAAATATATAAATATTTACGCAAAAGTAATTAGTACCATCGGAAAGATCTTTTAAGTCTAGTTTTTTAATAAATTTATTTGAAGATATAAATGTTGCACGTATTTTTTATAAACGCGGTCAAAAGATTAAAAAGTTTGACTCCAAGCGCATCCCATAGTGACATCTAAAAAAAGGGACAGAGGGAGTACATCCTATTGTTTCCGATTCCGATCCTGATCTCTAGTCTGGTATTAGGAAAACAAATCCGGTTACAACAAGAAAAACGCAGAGCAAATTATTTTCTGGACCCTACTAAAAGTTGGTCTTAGTTCCTTAGCTTTTTTTTTTTTTTTTTTAATGAATTTGGTTATTTGGATCTGTTTCAAGTTTTGATTATTTTCTTAGCCCTTCCCTCAGTTTTGTGGCTTAACGGTGTTAAGTGATACGTAAAATGACTATTTTGCCCTTGTAATCAAAGATATTAGCAACCTACAGTTGAATTATTGTGGATTATTTTTTATAAAATATTGGTGCTAGCCTAATCAACCTAAATAAAAATACATAACAACTGTAGATTGTTGATACCTTTATTTTCCATCATGTTGCAGCGTTGTAGTCCCTGCAGCTCCCCAAATCCCACCGTCACATCCACTCAAAAACAACCTGACAATATGCATTGAAAGTTGGTCAAATTCAAATGAAGTTTGAATTCAATCTCAACTAAGGACAACTGCTTCTCCATCACGGGAAGCGTCGGCTGTGAGATGGATGGATGGATAGCCGCCGGCGATCCGAATGCACACGCGGTTAGTGATTAACATGGCGATGGCGAGGGACACTCACGGGGTCGAAGTCGGAGGAGTTGACGACGAGGAGCAAAATCTCGTCGACCTTGAGGCAGTAGAGCGCGACCTTGGTGAGCCCGAGGCGACTGTCGCGAAGGGAAGAGCTGCGCCCGGAGGAGAAGGAGTCGTGCCGGAGAAGACCAGCCCGAAGGTGAACCCGTCCACGAACAACTCCTAAATTACTGCAAGACACGAGCTTATTGCGTTGCCGATCTCTCTTAAATTGTTGTGCCGAAGACGTTTACCTAGTAAGTCACGTCGTTCCGCGTGTGGTGTGCGCCAGAGGGGGCGAGTGAGGAAGTTTGATCCGAGCAATCTGGTCTATTGGATATCAGTGAGTGAGAGAAATGAGAGGTCAGAATGAATCTCATTACTTCATTTCAAACATTTTCATTACTTCATTTCAAAAGTTTGTTGGGTATGTGTGTAGCTTTCTAGGTGCACTTAAGAGAGATAATGGCTGTGATGGATAGTTTTATGTGTAGCTTTAGGAATAATTTTTTGGTGCATTATATGTAATAGAGATAGAGATTTACATTTTATCCTTTCTCATTCCACTACTACATCCATGCAACATGCAATTCCATTCTAATACTCCACTCCTCACTAAATTTCTGCATGTTCATCGGTATTCACCTAGTTGACTAAAATGACATCATTCGCCTTACCCCAACAAATGTCTGGCTTATCGTAGCGCATTTGTGTTAGTGACATGTTGCCTTCAGATGATGCACCAAGATTTTATTGTTCCCACGCATTTTATTCGAGTTGCGTACTTTCAGGTACAAAGTGCTACTCTGATGCACCACTGTCACCAGACTTCCCCGCTGGCAGCCACACCCAGAGAAACTGGTTTGGGAGTTCTCATTTACAAGCCGACAGCACGCATCTCCATCTTCATCAAGGCCCCTCCCAACGGCAGGCACTGTCCTTCATGCAGAGGCAGCAGCCATGACAACCATAACTCTAGCTACAAAGTCTACAGTAACAGCACATTTTGGTGAAGCAAACTTCACCAAAAGCTATTCAAATACAGGATCTGACAATGAGGTACTGATCAAATCGTTATCTCATCAACAGAGTGCGGTGTAACAAGATTGGTGGCACAAGTCCCTTCTGGTGGCCACCTGATCCATCACAAAAGCTTTTCAATACAGGATCTTCAAGATACACAGATCACAAAATGTGACAGCCCACTCTTTGACGGCACAAGCTAGAGTTTCTTCTGTCTCTAATTTTATATGTTCAGACCCTATCAGAGGATCCTGTCCAGTTCTGGACACCCTCCAGCTAATGGTTTTTGTGACTGATAAGTGATAAGTCGGCTGATGTTGTTTTGTTATATGAGAGAAAAACACTATACCATTACTGATAAGTTAAAACAAACAGGACGGTAATATGAGGATAACGTAACTCTCATAAGTGTACAACTTAATGCATACCGACCCTTGTATAAAAGAAGTGCTGGCCATTGTTGGCCAACAGATCGATCACGACTTGCAAGTATGACTTTACTTGCTTGAGTAACTAATGACAGCAATCGCGTAGTTCATTCACGGATGCAGACCAAAGATTTGAGTATACCAAACTGTCACAAAAAAAAGGCACTGTTTTGCTGTAGGCAATTCGAAATGTGGTGCAATAGTTTCATAACGATGTAAAAAATGCATAGGAATAAGATCCAAATAACATCCATTAATGACAAATACCAAAGTAGCAGTCACCCCGTCAGCCCTATCAAGTTTGGGGATATAAAGAGTGTTTTCAAGACGGCCTACAGAATGGCTAGCACAACAAAGTGGAAACCACACATTTACAGGTTTCAAGTTACCTCCATCGAGGGCCTCCCAGTCTGATGACCTCCTCAGCGCATGAATCACGGTGAAGTTTTTCAGCATCACTGTCTTCCTTCTTCTCAGTTATGTCACCATACAAGTCCTTCAGCTTTGCTAGGTTGCTTGACACAGTGGCTGCCTTCTCTTTATTTGCATCTCTGAATGGGCTGGATCGCTGCTCATTCCTGCTCCGACTCCGGCTCCGGCTCCTCCTGCTCTGGCTTCGCTACGACTTCTGCTTCTGTGGCGAGAGCTAGGCGCCTATGCCTGCTACTTTCAGGATCTCTTCTGTCATCGCCTTTCTTCTGAGCGTCTGGACCTGTAGTAATCCGCGATCCCTGCTATCACGCTCATGGCGATGATAATCTCTGACATCCTTGTCACGGTCAAGGTCTCGGCTTGAGCGATACCGGTCCCTGCTTGAGCGGTCTCGGTCTCTGTCGCGGTCATGGCTAGAAACGATCCAATTCTCGGTCAGAGCGATCCGCGGTCTGGACCCTCACGGCTACCACTGCGGCGAGATGGTGAGTATGATCTTCGATGATCATCATGGGTGACTGTTAAGCCGAACTGGGGATGAATCTCTGGTGGGAAGCCGATGTGGAGCACGCTGTCCAAAAGGAAACTGACAGAGAAGCTTTCACTGAAGGAGGGCGGCGAGCAGTATCTTCTGATCCCTGGCGACTGGAGTCTCCAGTTGCCCCAGAAAGCTTAGTGGGCAATTTCATCTTCTCAAGATTGGCTGTAATCTGGACGAGTTACGGGAGAGGAATTCTTGGTAGAAGACTATCAAAGTAGTACTGCATCATGAAAGGAAAACAAAGCAGCACGCTGAACATTAGAGATTGGAGCAGCTTAAAATAAATCATTAGTCAACATTGAATGGCGATATAAAATAACTCAAGTCAACGATTATGGTACATTAAGTGGAACCAGCAAAGAAAAACATAAACAATAGATTTTACAGAATGCAAGATACCAGTCAAGGGAAAATTTGAAGGAAAAAAATATTAACTATGTTATGGAACCATGAACTAACTGACCAAAAAAAAGTAGTACCCTTAATCAGCATAGATTTCTATGGTACAAAAAATGAATCTGACTTAGAAGATCACATACATTAGAACAAAATATAATTAACATATATGAATTCGTCATGCCATAGACAAATAATCAGATATATATATAAAGTACTGCTCTGTAGCTGGCTATAGAATAACTTATTCAAATTTCAATGGCCACTTTGAGTTACGATAACTACTATACTAATTTACAAGATACTGTAAGACCCTCTTAAGACATTTACTATAACATTATGGTAAATATCATCACGAGTTATAGACTTATGGTAACACATGTGCTGTAAATATGTATTCAGTTTATCTTTAATTTAGTGCAAATATTATTGTAAATCAAGATGGTCTGCAGAAAGCCAAAAACTCTAGGAAGCACATGAAAACGTGGCACAGAAATTGATCAGATAATCAGTGTGCTGATTTCCATTCTGAATGCATTAGTTAAGAAACAGACCTGTCAAGTATAAGATCACGCACATAAACACCCATGGTTGTCTTGCGGCCATTAGATCCAGGAGAGAACTCCTGCACCAGAAAAAAAAAACAAATGATTCATCTCTGATTCATACTCAACAGTTCCTGTAGCACATGACATTACGTGGAGACTCAACCATTCCATATAGCTTATGCCAAAGTGCCACAGACAAGTACTCAACGCAAATTAAGTAGTCCCAGTCAAGCTAGGGTATGCTAGAGATGCAACCCAACAAGAATTACACAAACCAAAAAAGAAAGAAAGAAAACAAACTGCTAATTATAAAAGAAGCAAGTGTTTTGTTTCTTTTATATTTTTCCTCTGTATATCACCCTTAATCAATCTGCTTTCAATTCAATACTGGCGACTATAGTGGAACATTCTTATATCAAACTGACAAATAATCATCTCGAGGTATCAAATGGAAGTCATATGAAGTGATGAAAGAGTACGATAATAGAAAAATTTTGTGGCTGTTTACTTAAGTTTTAGGGCACAAAAATATGAACAAGCAATTAAAAAAAGGAGGAAAAGTACTGTGTACCTCATCATCCCTCAAATAGGGCTCATACCACGTCCACAGAATCTTTGGGTCTGCAACATACCGAAGATACAAGAAACCAATCTGCACCAAATAGCGCCCAATGGTCATTCGCCACAAAATATTTTATTATTTAACAGGCTAAGTAAAGACAAACAAAAAAACAAAATGCTCACAACTCCAAAGCACAGACTGGTACACTATGAACTTCTTGCAAACTTTGTCATCCCGTGTCCTAGGACCAAGAAATTCAAACACAAGTCCATCCAAAGAAACAAGTTGTAGGACTGTTAGTGGCTATAACCAAAATGTAAGCAAAAAATTATGTATAATTGATTCACAATGAATGTAAAATTTTTCATTGCAAAAATACCACTGAAATAAGTTTTATAATCATCCCAATAAACATCTGGGTTCATGCACTAACCTCATGCCTAATGAATAGATGCAGGGCCATGAAGTAAGACATTCAGCATCAGCAAACAGAAGGGCAGGAAACAGAAACTTACAGCTCTAATGTATGGGGAATCAGGATGCTTCAACAAACCGTGCATCTGTTTGACAGTAAGCTTCATGGTGAAGAACTTGTATAGAAGACAGAATGCAGTGGAGGGGCCTCTGCAATTGCCAGTCATCCAAGGCTCCACATGTTCGACAGTGTTGTAGATCTCATCGATGACCTCATGATAGGTCTTCAACCTATAGAGCTCCTTAAAGTAATCAGAAGACATAATGTTCATGCGAAGAACCTTCTCCATCAGCACATCAATGGGCTTCCCAGAAGTTTTGTATCTCCATCGTCGAAAAAATTTCAATCGCAATCACAAAGATCAATATGGTATATCCTCCTATTCCAAAGTTTATGTGGCCTGCAAACAGCAAAGTCAGGAGATAAGAAAGCTATGGAAAAAACCATGGAGCGGATAGATAAATTTTTTCTTAAACGCCTAAAACAGTGGGTGAGCATATACAGAATTACAGATCATTTATTTCCAGAGAAGTTAAATATAGTGAAAAATGGTGCCTTTCCTCACATTATCCCAACCTGCCAACCTAAGCTTGTGCCGCTTTCCACTATGTTAATACTAGCGAACAGAACAAGCAACGAAACCATGTTTACATTCATATATCAAAATCCAACTCCCAGCTAAAAAGGGTAACATTCTTTTCACATACAAGGCCTATATATAGTAACCTGCATAACCCATTTGAGCATGAGTAGCATACAAAATTTCATGAAATACTCAGAACTTCCACAAAATAATGGTCCTTCATATATGAAACCCTAACCCAAGCAAAACAGACAATTCCTTCACTGTCTACCTTGGTGGTGGTGCTGCAGATGTTTGCGTAGCCCTAACCAAACTAAACCTGCCAATTCCATCACCTCTTGCAATTCTAGCACAACAGAAACCCTAAGTGCGTAGCGAATCAATTCCACTAGAAACTTCGTAGCGGATTAAACGCGCTCACAAAATTCCAACGAATAAACCGCTATGATCGCAGCACCAATCCACACAGCAAACGAAATCCACCTTGGCGGATACTCACGGCTCAATTAGAAGAGCCCGCAGCACGGGACTGAATCCTACAGCAACCCATCCGAAAGCAAGCTAGGGTTTCCTTACCAGCAAAAAGGGAACTCGTTCCGGGTCCAGATAGATCTTCACGCCACGTCGACCGGCTGAGAGGAGGAGGAGCAGGGCGACAACGAGGGTGACGGCGAGGAGGAGCACTCCGGCGTCGAGGTCGGTGGCTTTGGCGGAGGAGGCGTGCGCGTTCGGCGGCGGCCGCGAGGGGAAGGGGAAAGAAGAGGATTTGTTTAGGGGCCGCGATGCGAGGCGGCAAGGCCAGGGGTATTTTAGATATTTTCCAGTCCTTTGTTCTCTTTTTTTCTAGAAAAGAAAACCTTGATGGCGAATTTCATTGGGTGTTCTTTTACAATTTTGATTCGATGATTCCCTAAAAAATTGATTCGATGATGACTGCTCTTTACAGCGCCATTTGACGTACGAATTAGACGAAACTCGAATTGTACACCAATCTTTTCAAAATCAAAAGAAAAAAAAAACAAAACCTGTATTTTAAAAAAAAAAAAACTACGGTTTTTTTATAGTATATGTATACATATGTTTTTAGCAACCGTGACATGACACATATTTCATTAGGAGGAGATAGAAAAATAAATAAATATATATAGTAACCCATAGTATATTACTTGACAAATCATAACTGTTAACTCTGTCCGGTAATCATGGGTTACTAAACATCACATGTATTTATTTATTTTTCTATAACTCTAATAACTAAGAAAAGCTCTTACGAAACTTGATCATCATCTAGTAGCGGTGTAGTCGGCTAAAAAAGAGCCAGCTAATCCTCAAATCATCACGTTTCTACACTTTGGATCGGTTGTGTTGATGGGTATAGTACATATGTACACCCAACATTTTTGTTTTTACTCGGAAACCCATGATTAGAGGTACGTGCTGGCTCTAAGTTGAGCTCAGAACAAGAATTTGCCCTTTATTTATTAATTGATTGATGCCTACTAATTCAGTTTCCAATCAATTGGTTTCCATTGTTCATCGCCAGAAAGAAATTAGTCCGTATTGTATGCCATAAATAAATTCTGTGATGAAACAAGTTGTGAGATGAATACTTAACAAATGATTTTCTTATGCTCATTGCAAATTAAGCCATATTTTTTGTCATGGTGGTGCTGGTGCACATAGGCAATCTATATATTGTAGCAAGTGGGCTATTTTCACCAGGACACTGGCACAACCTCTCGGGCCGCCTAGGCCTTGTACTATGAAGCCCATTTGCCAGCTTTGATCTGATCCAATATGCATGTGTGAGCAACTGAGCATCACAGCTCACAGTATGGTCCGGGAGAGAAACTCGATCTGCACGCTGCAGCTGCAACGAGACGAATCATATTTCTGACTGTGATCCTTCTCTCATTTGCTAAAACCGCTCATATACCCAAACATGCACGGTTTGGTGCATCAGCTAACTGAAAGTGTAGTGGACTCCATTTCTTGCTTTGTGCAGAACAGAGCAAGTCTTCCGTTTATTCCGTAGTCTGAAATGAAACAACCAAAGCCAAAGCAATTTTATTATTAACAGACAAATACTTGAACAAAAGGTGCAGAACATAACGCAGTATTCTGAGATAGCAGCAGCACAGTGTTGGCTTCTTCGTGTCCGGCACTCGATCGAGCGGCAGGCCGGCAGCAGCTGCAGGGCCAAGATAGAGCCGTTCAGTCGCTGTGTTGCAGTGTTGCACCTGCACTGCAGAATAAGATACGCCCGGCCTCTTTTTTTTTTTGCATTGGGTGTGTTTAACACCCCAACTTTCTCTCCAAATTCCATTTATATGAAAAGAAGATTTCGCGATCACGTGAAATCTTGCAAGACGTACAGCGAGACGAAATGTAGGTAAAAAAATAAACTAATTACGCGGTTTAGATATGCATTACTGAGGCGATTCTTTTTGGCCTGAGTTACGTCATGGTAGGATAATATTTACCACTAACAAACGAAACATCTTCTGATCTTCGATGTGACATTTCCCAAATTTTACACCATATTTTAGGATCTAAAACACACCCATTGTCTTGCTTTCGCTTTGTTTCTGCAACAAAGCACACGGCATACTCATATCCGGGCGTTCCCTTTCAGCTTTCGCTTTTTGTCTACAGTCGTCTTTGCCCCTTTGGTTTGGGACTTTGGGTCTACATGCCCCTCGAGCATATATACTCGCAGCTAAAGCTAAAATTGCACTGACCTTGCCAATATAATATTTGGCATGACAGACGGCTTGAGCTACAACTTACAAGTGGATATACCATATATTGCAACTAGCAGGTTTTTGGCCGGCCGGAGGCAGCAGATGTGGATGTACTGTAAACAACTTTTGTTTCGCCATTAGATCTCCACGTGAGCAGACAAAAATTACATCGAGCTACTCTATCTGAAGAAGAGAACGATAGAAGATTCTAATTTACCTACTCGATCTATACAACTTTTGTTTCGCCATTAGGCACCTTTAATTTCGTTGATGCCATGGTAGATACTATATAGACAGGCGATGGATGGGAACATATAGAAGAGCTGATATTATCCATCTAAAATTTACATATAGTTAGGCAAAACGGACATTATCCATCTAAAACATATTAATTAAAATTAAATTGCACGCAGACGCAGCTACGGCATCATCATGTCGTCAGCTAGCTCTGTCCGCCTACAGAGTACAGTCAATACAGTACTCCTGTAGTATATTAGCTTTGAATAAACAACTGGGCGCACAGTGCTGGACTCTCAACTAAGTCCAACCGACAGGCCAGGAAATCAGCAATGCTGTTGCTGTTCGATTTGATATCTTCGTACTCAAATGTTTTCTTCGTGGAGTATACTTATAGAGTTTTTTTTTCAGGCAGCTGAAAGTGTAGTTGGTACTGGAAGACACAAAAAAAAGCATCTATAATCATAGAAGGATGAGAGGAGGATGCAGATTGAGCGCGGCCTTTAGCAGACAAAAACGACCTGTGCCGTGGCCGGTGGCAATTCTGCATTTGTTTTTGAACACGCGCCGGAACGCAAGTATTATATATATATATATATATATATCATAGGCATTGGCACTGAAGATCAACTAGCCGACATATTCACCAAGCCACTTGATAAAAAAGAGGTTTTGCATGCTAAAGGAGAATTGGACATTATTGACTTCTCCAACTTGAGTTGATGCACCCCACTTATATGACATGCCTCTCCTTCGACAACAAGCAAGGTAAAAATTGTTTGACATGGCATTCATATATTGCTAAGGACTTGTTAGTGCATCTAGTCATCATGCATGTTAATAGGCTCATTCATGAAAATAAAATGTTTTCAATGTATGTGTGGCACCACTATTGTTTTGAATGGTTTTATGAACTAGTGGTGGCATATGACATGTTTGTGGGCTTGCAATTCTAGTGTTGACTCTAGAAAATTAGCTCATGATGTGTATTCTAACATGGTGCAAGATAACTCTTATGCATATGAGGTGTGAAAAAGCTTGTCCTTGGTTCAAACTTAAACATGTTAAGGCAAGTGATCTAGATGAGACCACATTTGATTCTTTGATTGACTTGATTTCTCTCATTTACACCTTTTTGGTGATTGTTGACAAAGGGGGAGAAATAAGTCACAAAGATGTTGATAAAAGGATCACACAAATAGGAGGAGCAAGCTCATAGACTATTTGTGCATTTGTATAATGCATGATCATAATGAAATGTTGCATTGAGCAATTTAAATTCAATATACATGTTTGCTTGGTGTATGCTAGTTTTTGAAAATTCATTGGTGTATTGACCAACTAGCATGTATAGGATGTATCTAGACATAGCTCACATTTATGCCTATAATGTTGATCTCATGGGGGTATGTTGAGTTTTGATGAATGTTTAGTTACAATGATGCTAAGGACTCGATTGGTTTCACGCTTTAAAGGTCGAATTCTTGAACCTTAGCATCTCTTTTGGTATTAGTATCTCTCCCTAAATTTCTATCCATACATATGTGCCAAATTGATCCAAACACATGGAAGCACATATATAGGGGGAGCTACTACTACCAAAAGCGGAGAACCTTGAAATGTTTGTCCAAACTTTGTCTTATGATCAAAATGCTATGGACAAGCAATTCAAGTTCAATTAAATTTTATTTCATATCTTTGTGAATTTGGTTGTCATCAATTACTAAAAGGGGGAGATTGAAATCTCATGTCTGGTTTTGGAAAATAATGACACACTTGTTATGCTAATTCTTTGCTCTAAGTGTGACTTAAGAGATAGAATTACATGGATAACGTGGAGCATGATGATCATGAACATGGGCGATGATGATGGACATGATGGATCGTCAAGCTTGGCGTGCGGTTTGAGAGGAACCCGGTGTAAGGTCCTAGATGGCTAGAGGGGGTGAATAGCCTATAAAAATTTTCTACAAGCTCAACTAAACAAACCGATTAGTATAAAACACGGTGAAATGCGGTTTGCACTAGCTCTAGTGGTCTTGCAAGCCTTCTAGTGACAAGACTAAATAATTCTATGATCTCTAGTCCACACAAAGTCTATGTCACTACTCTAGCTAATGAGCAATCCTAATATGATCCTTATGCTAACAAGAACAACCTACACAAGCAAGTGCTAGCTCTCTACACAAGGTAAACTAGGAAAGTAATGCAAGTGAGAGAAACTTGTTATACCAACCTGAAGAGGCTATGAACCAATCACTTAGGGATGTAGATGAACAATCAACCACTTTCGATGGTGATGATCCACACACGAAGACAATGAACAAGTCGATTTGTTCATCCAGGAGTTCACTTGTACACCGACAAGCTAGTCTCGGTTGTGCCGACCAACACAAGGATGGTGTTTGAGCTAGGCGGTGCCCTTGCTAGCCTCAACACACCACTCAAAGTGTGGTACCCAAAGCACGAGCAATGTATTCCTTGCACTTTGTCTTCCCGACGAGTGAGTGCGTAATCCTCTCACAAATCAGAGGAGGTGGCCAAGAACAATCACCTTCTCTTGCCAAGCGTAACAGAACCTCCTAATTATTGGGCCCACACCTTTTGTCATTGTCCCAAAGACCTCGACAACGGTGCGCGAGATGCACCCAATAATTTAAGAAACTGTCGAGTGTCGCCGGAAACCCCGATTACACCACTCATACCAGGATCAACAAAGGAGTAGCTACAACATTACAACATTTGTTACAAAAATATAGATCAGAGTGCGGAAGAATAATAACATTAATTTTACAAAATGTGAATAAGTTACATTTGAGTAAACTTAACTTAATTACGGAAGCTAGGTAGAACTAGAAGACAAACCGAGATCATGTCGTGCCCACCAACATAACCTTGGTTAAACAAAGACGAGTCAAAACACACTGCAAAGGGGTTAACAAACCCTAAGCACGCGGAGTACTCAACAAGACTTAACCATCAAAGAAAGAGGAGAAGACTTAGGAATGCGAGGCTTAGGGGAATCAAGGTAAGGCTTAACAAGAATCAAGAATTCTTTTGCGAGAAAAGCTTACTAAAAGTGAATCCTTACTTTCAATATTTTTTAAATCATATTAGTAGCTCATATACTCTAGGTTATCCTACTCTAGAGCAAACATTTCTTTCATAAGCCAACTTTCTTTCCTCAAAACCATATTCCATCAATTACTACGAAGGCGGTGCGAGATCAAGTCTCCTTTTGTCGTGGAGCAAAGCGCCGATTTGAACCGCTTAAAACCCGGTGGGGATACCTCACCACCACGACATATGTAGAACTTAAACTTGCATATGTCAACCCTCACTCGGGCCCGCCCAAAAGCGGGACCGCGTCCCTACGCCACCCGAGAGTACCGTACACCTCCAATCAGGGACTTTAACCCACGAGGGTAACTTGTACTCCCGCCATCTCCACTCCGGTCTTGGCGGTTTATGCGTTCCCGATTTGGCTCACCTCCGAGATCTTGGGCTTACTCGTATATGTGGCCAGTATAACAAATTCTTGATCCAAGGGCCAATCAACGAAGGTCCTTAATCGACCTGAGACGGAACAAGCACGACTAGGCAACCCCAGTCGGCAACCACCAAAGACACAACCCGTGTCCCGCCCTGGGTCTCAAATTAAACACTACTCCTCAATATTCTTCCAAAAAGAGAACCATATTCATAAATAAAACACTTTGATGAAAAAGCTTAACTAAACAAGCAGGACTAAGCAATACTAAGCATTTTCGAAATTAAACAAAGTTAACAAGGATGATATTGCAATAAACAAGGATGGTAATGCAAAGCAATTAGGTTATCTCTCAACTCCTAATTACTTAATGCAACATATCATAAACATAAGTTTAAAAGCTTTGTAAAATACAAGGAAGGATTTAAATGTCAGGGGCTTGCACGTGTTGCGGGGAAAAGTTAGATTCGAAGTTGGACCACCCACGTCACACTTGACACCAACACCGGATGAATGAATCTTCTTCGAGGCTCGACCATCATGAACTATCTCACTCTCGTATACTCTACACGTAGATGATGATGCATGCTTTAGCATGATGAAGTATAAATACGATGCTTGATGAATGCATGAAATGATAAACATCTTGAGTACAACTCTCCTTCACGATAAAGTTGCAACCCAACACAACCAACTTGTTGAACTACTCTACAAGATATCATCACCATTGCCTAAGGAGTTCTCAAGGACCATTTGATTGTGATATGATCCAATATTCACAAAACAACCCCAAAGTCACACAAAACCTAAGTCATTCTACACTAAACATAACATTTAAACAAATAAAATAATAGAGCATAAAATAGAAAATAATTTAAACACTTCAAAATGACCCCAAACTTTTTATACAAGTAGATCACATCATAAAAACAGTACCAAATAAATTTTCATGATTTTTGAATAAATATTTTATTTTCTAAAAATCATGGAAGATGCATTTTTCAAATAAAATTTGTATTTTTAAAACATGCAAGAACTACTCAAAACTCAAGTTTTATAATTTTCATATGTAAACATACTCATAAGAAGACCCTACAAAAATTTTCAGAATTTTTGAAGCAAGATTTGAATTTATATGAAAATCACAAAATCGAACACTATTCATAATAAAGGAAATTGATAAAACAAATTTTAAAAGAAAAACAGATCTCAGGCGAAAAGTCGCCCAAGATGTGCATGGCACATTATTGTGCTAGCTGCTATGCTAAGCAGTAACATACCGAAACAAAAGAACGATGCTTGCCTAGGCCCGGCTTTGACTGTGGTGAGGTGGTTTTGCAAAAAGACCCTTACCTTTTACTAAATCACAAACACACCCAAACACTATTTCTTTCTCTCGACCTTTATTCACTTAACCCCCTGGACTTCTTCTAATTTACCATCTACGGTCCACGAGGGACTCAGGAGCGAGCAAGCGGCGCCACGGCGACGCATGTTCGGCGAGAGGCGGGGTAAAGTGACAACGGAGGAGCAGTAGGGAGAGGAACTCACCGCGGTCTGGTGCGCTAGCTAGCCGGGTCAGGACACGGCGGAGATGGTTCGTCGGCGGTGAGGGTGGATCTTGTGACTCGTCGGCATGTTGGTGTTCGGCGCGTGACGGGCGTCGGCAGTAAAAGAGTGAGCCGACCGTGACCCACAAGATCAAGGTGCGGCTAAAACAAGAATCAAAGGCGAGGACATCACCGAGTAACCGAACGACGGCGTGGCGAGATCTCGGCCCGGGCGCTCCGTCGGCTCGCGGAGAAGACGATTTGCGGCGGGCAACTCGGGCGGCGATCGGGTGGTTGAGTTGTTTCAAAAAGGAGCGCAAGAGAGTTGCGACCATGGTGGTGAGCTCGATTCGGTAGGGAGCAAGTGATGGCGGCGAAAACACAGGCGGCGGTGGAGGTGCTCGTCGGCGGATCTGAGCGAGCGCGAGAGCCGCGAACGAGAGGGAGAAAGAGGAAAAGGAGGAAGCCGGGCTTGGTTCCTTCACGCCTACGCTCGACCTCGCGAAGGCCACGGCGATGACACGCCGGGATGGGCGAAGGCCACGGCGACAATGAGGAACAGAGAGGGGAAGAGGATGGGATGACGTCGGCGCAAGATTGTAGCAATCGAGGTCTTTCGAGAAATTTGCAAATTACTCCAAAATTTTGAATAGAAGATGAAAATCTGCAAAAAGCAAAGTTGCTCCATTTTTCAAGATCTACATTTGAACTTTTTGAAACATTTTCAAATTAAGCCCTCCATTTTGAAATTTGAATTTGGGGCAACTTTGAGGTAATGCGGGATTTGAAATTACTTTTAAAATTACTTAAAAACTTGAAAAACTTTGTACATATCTTTTGTTCATCAAGAAAAGATCTACAAACTAGCTTTTGGAAGTTTTGGCAAATTTTGCTTAGATTTTGAATTATTGAAATGGGGTAAAAGAGGGTTAGGAAATCTAGGGTTTTCGGGAAACCAGATCAAATTACCCTTTCATACTATTACTCAAACAACTCATCCAAAAATAAAGCATAGCATATGCACACACCACATGATATATATTTAAACATGAAATGCATCTTATGCCTTAATGCATAATGTAATGCACGATTATTACTTAATTAAATTTTAATTAGAAAATTAAGTAACACCCCGGGGTGTTCTGACCTTTCCCTCTTAATCAGAATCTCGCCCACGAGATTGAGCGAGACTTCAAGAAAGCGGCGAGAGATTCCATAGCTTTAAAACTACACTAGAGATGATAGAACTTGTCCACACGATAGAGCGATTACAAAACCATTGGAGATACAAAGCGGGTACAAAGATTACTCCGTGGGGTTAGGGACACATCTGTTACATAACAAAGCATCACTCCGAGATACTTTCGACAAACGAGGACAAAGAAGAAACATCAAGAAGATAGCGACCAAAACGCCAAAAGGACCCCAGCGAGATCCGTAAGCGGATGGGATCGAGGAGGCACAACATGTCAAGAAGACACGAGAATGAATCCTAGGGCCATAAGTCGACCGGATGTAGACTCGACCTTCTAAGGCGAAGCTGGACTTCTTCAATGAGGCGCACAACAACCTTTGACCGGCAACTGAACTACGAATAAGAACTTGAGCTTGAAGTACTAGCTCCCACGTCTTCGTCTCGGATCATTTCTTCTTGAACTAGACAGCTTCACCTTGGAGGAGGAGATCGACTCTGCGATTCTTAGAGGAGATTTGCGATGGGCTTTGGAGAGATGAAAGTGGCGAAGCAAGGTACCCAGGTTGCGTTTTATAGCGCAGTTGGAGCGGATAGAGATGCTACGGCGACCGAGGAAGAGAGGAAGCGAGAGAGAGTCAAAAGCGGTTCACGGGTGGAGCGGCCACCGCCTATGGTGCGCTCGTGCTCAAGCTTAGGGTGACGTGGATTCCCCGCGACGTGGAGACAAGCGGTGACCGAAGCCATGGAGGGGTCCGTGCGGTGCAATGGCGAGGGTGGCGGGCGGACATGGCGCACAAAGAAAGGAAGAAAGAGAGCGTGGTGCGAAGAAGACATGACCCGACGAAATGAGTGCGGGTACGGCGAGACCGCAACACGAAAAACAAGCACGAGAGGGGTCGATGATGCTCATGGCGTTGAGAGAAGACACGTGGTGGCAATAGAATGCCACAGTGATCCCACCTCGGCGGGACCAAAGCAAAATTTGAAGTCGAATCAATAATCCATTTGCACTTTGCAAGATCACGTAAATGTCGGGCGTAAATTGTAGCTTGGTAAATCCCAATCAATTGAAAAAGGCAAGAGCATAAAACTTATCGAAAACAGGACAACTTTCCGATCTTTCATGTCCTCTCGATCCAATAGTGCGGCATAAGTTGCTTGGAACCGGGTCAACGTTACCAGCCGAGAGATCGCTAAGCGAGTCCCTTATCTACTACTTCTTGTAGTACGTTAATGTTGATGTCGGTGACTTGCTCTTCAAAGGTCACCTTTCTTGTAACTTTCGGAAGGAACTCACAAAGCAAACCGATCCGATATACGAGTCCCCGGATAGAATATAGATAAATAACCAAGGAAATTCATGGCAAAGGAATGCTTAGTGTAGTTTTGAAATGGATCATGATTAGAAATCATTAATCATAACACCACGACCAAAACCACAAACCGGAGAGAATCCATATAATAAAAAATTAGTGGTGATCAAGGATTTTCAAAGCGAATGATAGAAAACAAAGGAGTTCTAAAGGCGTAGAATCACTATGGAGGTGATTCCAGATCAAAGCCAAGGATATAATACTAGAAGAGTTTGGAAATAATCAACCAAGATTCTAGGGCAGAAATCAAGGAGTTATCGAAGATCAAAGAGAGATGTGCATGGCAAGAGTCGTGTAAGAGACCCAACAAAAACTTGGCTTGATTTCACACGGCGCAACACAAGTCGTGGCAAAAACTTACATATAACATCCTAGCTGAACTAGGGTTCAGCCAACGTTACACACTGACTAGCGGTGAGAACACAAACAACACCCAAAATTGATAAAATTCATTCATGAAAACTAACTTATTAAACATCTAATAAATTCACAAAATTTTACCAAGCTCTCAAGTAATAACAAAAACCTTATTTCATAAAACATATGAAACACCTCATGTGCACTATATGAATGCTAAAATCAACTTATGCAATGCAATGATATCTACTTATAATGCAACAAGATGATCATGAATAAGCTGGAATATGCAGATCTTTCCCCCTAAAAAGAAATCTAATTCCAAAATTTCAAAGTGACAAATCCCGTGGGACAAGTAATAGGAAAGGAAATGTGTCAAATATATATTGACTTATAAGAGATTTTGCAAAACAACAAAGTTGATATCAAGATTGCAACCAGTAGCAAAAGGTGATTGCAACCGACAAGGGTTTTTCGGAAATTTCAGAGGAGTTCGGATATGAATTTCCAAAAGAGTTTACAAGGAAGGAGAAAACACATTAATTATGGACTATAGTGAATCATGACCATAGACCCCGACATGAGCGGCGCCCGGCAGTATTTCCTTATGGCCGCGGTCCACAGGAGACCCCAGGTTTCGACGCTATTTCCCGATCACGGATCATGGTTCTACCATAGGACACAATTTTTGCAACTCTCAACCAACACTTGTTGGCTGTCAAAGTGACGAGAAGAGCATGTGTCAGAATTGAAGAAGTCAAAATACGACACATGTATGAGTTGAGAAATCAAGGAGTAGTCTGAGGCTTTTAAATAGAGTTGACATGGCAAGGTGCAAGCTCCCAAAGATTGAAACTTATGAAGCAAAGATTATCAAATGGAAGTCCATTAACGAAAAACCTGGTATATGACGAAATTTAGGACAAACAACTATAAAGAAGAATAGTTGTCCGAATAAAAGGAGGAAAAATCATCATTATATGGATGATATGATGCATGCTCGTCCTATACGTCTTCACAACGTTAGTCAGGACATAAATTAGATATATAGGGCAATACTTTATATCTTCTTTGATCTTGGCAAAAAGGTGGATGGCTCTTAGCAGAACTTTGTCGGCGGTATTTGACTCTCTAGTTGTTCTCCAAAAGATCTTCAAAAGAATTGATGAAAACTCCTCAAAGTCTTTTACTTGAGTCATCAAAAAAAAAAACTTCTCGAAGCCTTTCAGCAAGCATAAGGAAAGATAGAAGATCATTATTAATTTGTTACTTTCAAAAACTTTTAGATTATAAAATTATTTTGAAATTTTTAAAAGTAATATTGTAGCTGATCCTAAGTATGAGCTCGATACCATTGCAGAATGAGAACCTCCTAATTACTGGGCCCACCTGCACCTATCATTGTCCCAAAGACCTCGACAACAGTGCAGATGCACCCAATAATTTAAGAAAGCCTGTCGAGTGTCATCGGAAACCCCGATTACACCACTCATACCAGGATCAACAAAGGAGTAGCTACAACATTACAACATTTGTTATAAAAATATAGATCGAGTCTTGGGAAAAATAATAACATCAATTTTACAAAATGTGAATAAGTTACATTTGAGTAAACTTAACTTAATTACGGAAGCTAGGTAGAACTAGAAGACAAACCGGATCATGTCGTGCCCACCAACATAACCTTGGTTAAACAGCACGAGTCAAAACCTGCAACAGGGGTTAACAAACCCTAAGTACGGGAGTACTCAACAAGACTTAACCATCAAAGAAAGAGGAGAAGACTTAGGAATGCAGGCTTAGGAGAATCAAGGTAAGGCTTAACAAGAATCAAGAATTCTTTTGCGAGAAAAGCTTACTAAAAGTGAATCCTTACTTTCAATATTTTTAAATCATATTAGTAGCTCATATACTCTAGGTTATCCTACTCTAGAGCAAACATTTCTTTCATAAGCCAACTTTCTTTCCTCGAAACCATATTCCATCAATTACTACGAAGACGGTGCGAGATCAAGTCTCCTTTTCTCGTGGAGCAAACGCCGATTTGAACCGCTTAAAACCCAGCTGGGGATACCTCACCACACGACATATGTAGAACTTAAACTTGCATATGTCAACCCTCACTCGGACCGTCCAAAAACGGGACCGCGCCCCACGCCACCCGAGTACCGTACACCTCCAATCCGGGACTTTAACCCACGAGGGTAACTTGTACTCCCGCCATCTCTCCACTCCAGTGCGCGGTTGTACGTTCCCGATTTGGCTCACCTCCGAGATCTTGAGCTTACTTGTATATGTGGCCAGTATAATAAATTCTTGATCCAAGGGCCAATCAGCGAAAGGTCCTTAATCGACACAGACGGAACAAGCACGACTAGGCAACCCTGTCGGCTTAACCACCAAAGACACAACCCGTGTCCCGCCCGGTCTCAAATTAAACACTACTCCTCAATATTCTTCCAAAAGAGAACCATATTCATAAATAAAACACTTTGATGAAAAAGCTTAACTAAACAAGCGAGGACTAAGCAATACTAAGCATTTTGAAATTAAACAGTTAACAAGGATGATATTGCAATAAACAAGGATGGTAATGCAAAGCAATTAGGTTATCTCTCAACTCCTAATTACTTAATGCAACATATCATAAACATAAGTTTAAAAGCTTTGTAAAATACAAGGAAGGGTTTAAATGTATCCGGGGCTTGCCTGTGTTGCAGGGAAAAGTTAGATTCCGAAGTTGGACCACCCACGTCACACTTGACACCAACACTTTGGATGAATGAATCTTCTTCGAGGCTCGACCATCATGAACCATCTCACTCTCGTATACTCTACACGTAGATGATGATGCATGCTTTAGCATGATGAAGTATAAATACGATGCTTGATGAATGCATGAAATGATAAACATCTTGAGTACAACTCTCCTTCACGATAAAGTTGCAACCCAACACAACCAACTTGTTGAACTACTCTACAAGATATCATCATCATTGCCTAAGGAGTTCTCAAGAACCATTTGATTGTGATATGATCCAAGATTCACAAAACAACCCCAAAGTCACACAAAACCTAAGTCATTCTACACTAAACATAACATTTAAACACATAAAATAATAGAGCATAAAATAGAAAATAATTTAAATACTTCAAAATGACCCCAAACTTTTTATACAAGTAGGTCACATCATCAAAAACAGTACCAAATAAATTTTCATGATTTTTGAATAAATATTTTATTTTCTAAAAATCATGGAAGATGCATTTTTCAAATAAAATTTGTATTTTTAAAACATGCAAGAACTACTCAAAACTCAAGTTTTATAATTTTCATATGTAAACATACTCATAAGAAGACCCTACAAAAATTTTCAGAATTTTTTTGAAGCAAGATTTGAATTTATATGAAAATCACAAAATCGATACACTATTCATAATAAAGGAAATTGATAAAACAAATTTTTAAAGAAAAAGCAGATCTCGGGCGAAAAGTCGGCCCAAGACTGTGCATGGCACATTATTGTGCTAGCTTTCGCTATGAACAGTAACATACCGACCCAAAAGAACAAAGAATAAGTAGGCCCGGCTTTTGACTGTGGTGAGGTGGTTTTGCAAAAGACCCTTACCTTTTTACTAAATCACAAACACACCCAAACACTATTTCTTTCTCTCGACCTTTATTCACTTAACCCCTGGACTTCTTCTAATTTACCATCTACGGTCCACGAGGGACTCCAGAGCGAGCACCGGGCGGCTCACGCGGCGACGCATGTTCGGCGATGCGATGGAGGGGGTAAAGTGACAACCGGAGGGAACAGTAGGGAGAGGAACTCACCGCGGCCCTGGTGCGCTAGCTAGCCGGGTCAAGGACACGGCGGAGATGGTTCGTCGGCGGTGAGGGTGGATGCGGGCGGCGCCGACTCGTCGGCATGTTGGTGTTCCGTAGCGGACGTCGTCGGCTGCGAAAAGAGTGAGCCGACCGTGACCACGCGCATCAAGGCGCAGCTAAAACAAGAATCAAAGGGGCGAGGACATCACCGGAGTAACCGAACGAGCGGCGGCGAGATCTCGCGGCGCTTCCGTCGGCCTGGAGAGAAGACGACGGCCGCAACTCGAGGCGATGCGGGGCTGTTTGAGTTGTTTCAAAAGGAGCGCAAGAGAGTTGCGACCATGGTGGTGAGCTCGATTCGGTCGGGAGCAAGTGATGGCGTAAAAAAAAAGCGGCGGCGGAGGTGCTCGTCGGGCGGATCATGCGAGAGAGCGCACAAGAGTCGCGAACGAGAGGAGAAAGAGGAAAAGGAGGAAGCCGGCTTGGTTCCTTCACGCTCACGCCGACCTCGCGCGAAGGCCACGGCGACGACACGCCGGGATGGGCGAGGAAGGCCACGGCAAATGGAGGAACAAAGAGAGGGGAAGAGGATGGGATGACGTCGGCGATCGTAGCAACCGAGGTCTTTTAGAAATTTGCAAATTACTCCAAAATTTTGAATAGAACATGAAAATCTACAAAAAGCAAAGTTGCTCCATTTTTCAAGATCTACATTTGAACTTTTTTTGAAACATTTTCAAATTCGGCCACCATTTTGAAATTTGAATTTGGGGCAACTTTGAGGTAATTCTGGGATTTGAAATTACTTTTAAAATTACTTAAAAATTTGAAAAACTTTGTACATATCTTTTGTTCATCAAGAAAAGATCTACAAACTAGCTTTTGGAAGTTTTGGCAAATTTTGCTTAGATTTTGAATTATTGAAAAAAGGGGTAAAAGAGGGTTAGGAAATCTAGGGTTTTTGATCAAATTACCCTTTCATACTATTACTCAAACAACTCATCCAAAAATAAAGCATAGCATATGCACACACCATATGATATATATTTAAACATGAAATGCATCTTATGCCTTAATGCATAATGATAATGCACGACATTATTACTTAATTAAATTTTAATTAGAAAAGTAACACCGGGGTGTTACACCAACGCCTCCACCAATCCACCAAGCCGGCTAGGAGCGGTGCCTCTAAGAGAAAACGGAAATCCACCGTCTCACAACGATCCCCAGGTGCCTCTAGATGCAAGAACTCGATGCAATGCACTTGGATCAACTCTTCTCTCAAGAAAGAAGCTCAAATCAAGAATGAGAGGAGGGAGGCTTGCTTGCTTGCTCAAGAGTGTTAGGAATGATTCAAATGTCCAAGAGAGAGAGCAAGAGGCAGCCATGGGGGTATATATAGGCCACACCACAAAATGTGGTGGAAAGAGTGAAAACACACTTTCGCGGCCGGCCGGGGCCTTTTTGACCGGACTCACCGGTGAGTCCGGTCGGTGGTCCGGTCACAACCGATAAGCCGAACCGACCGGTGACCGCCCTCCGTGCGCCCGGTCGCGCATCCGTCGATCGCGTCCGGTCAAGACCGGATTCCGGTCGATGCGTCCGGTCACCCGTCGACGCCCGACCCTAGAAACATGCTCGCCGACGCGACCGGCCAGGACCATCCGGTCACTTTCGACCAGCTTCCGGGTTGGTGCGTCCGGCCAAGAGCCGAAGTCTTCGTCGTTTCGTTGCCGTTCCTTCGCCTTTGCTCCAAAACCGACTTCCGTCACTTGTTTCTTGTTGCCGACACGCCGAAGAACACCTCGACACCATGTGTTAGCATTTTCAAAACCATTTTCAACAAGGACGGAGTTAGCACTTTAGGTTAGAATGCATGCATATGAGACTTGAACCTAAAGGCACGTGAGGATCGATATGTACGAAAAGTTTTCCCTCTTTATAGTACGGCTTATCGATCCTATAATCACCCACACCCTCTATGGTGTTTTGGGTGTGAAATCAAAAGCCCTATGGTTATACCTTTGTCTTGGACCTTTGATCTCCAAACTCCACCGAAGTTGCATGCTTGATCAAACTTTTTGGATCACCTCGATCCACTTTCCATGATCACCATGCACCAACCGGCATCACGACCAATCTCCAATCATGTCAAACACTTAGCATTGAGAGATTAGTCCTTAGGTGTCACTAATTAGCCAAAACCAAACTAGAGATCTTCAATCTCCCCCTTTTTGGTAATTGGTGACAACCCGTATAAAGGTTTTATGATTAATGTTTTTGAACATACAACGGTTGTCCAAGCATTTTGCTTACAATCATAGGATTGGACAATCATCATAGTCCGGTTTTGGTAGCATGAGCTCCCCCTACATGTATGCCACGAGTTTGGAACGAAGCATTGCATACATGTATGAATATTAAAATTGAGGGTGAGCTATGTTACCAAAATGATGCTTAGAGTGAAAGAAATGGACCTTTGAAGCGTGATACCAATCGGAGTTGCGCCATTTTCACCATACAAGCATCAAGGTAACTAGATTTTCATCAAAACTCAAAGTACCACGTGAGATCACATTATAAGCAAGGTACTTGAATTAAGAGTGGAATTTTGAAAATCTAGCTAGCTCCTATGCATGCTAGTTATCAACCACTTGTAAAGCATCTTACTCAACTAGCATACACCACACAAGCATGAATATAGAATTTAAATACATGTGCAATGAGTAAGTCATATGTTAGTGCACAATCAAATGCAACAAATTGTCTATGAGCTTGCTCCCCCTACTTGTGTGAACCACTTGATAACTCATGAGCACATGAGAGGTTTTCAAAAACATTTGGAATTTTTAATTTTCCAAAACCTTTCGTGCACTAATCTCTTCCCCTTTGTCGACAATTTCTACAAAAGGTATGACCATGTTGTGTATTGGAAGAGAGAATAGTGCTTAAATTTTGGTCAAATTTGGATCACTTGTCAAACATATATTTCAGTTTGAACCAAAGACAAGCTTCTTCACACCTCATGACAAGGGTTATCTTGCCTATGTTGAAGCAGATGTATGAAAAGATAGCCAAATTCAACACTTGAGATCGCAAGCCCATAAACATGTCATATGTCATCACTAGATCAATCAAACATAAAGAGCAATAGTGATGGCATACATACATTGAAATCCTTTGATTTTCCATGAATGCTTCCTAAGGTACAAGTTGTATGTCTATATGTTCTAACAAGTCCTTAGTTATCATGAATGCTATGTCAAACAATGATACCTTTGCTTTGCTTGATGTAGGGGCATGTCATGATAGTGGGGTGAATTTAACTCATCTTGGAGAAGTCAAGGATATTCAACTCATTTCTTAGCTTGCAAAACCTCTTCTCATCTAGTGGCTTTGTAAAGATATCGGCCAATTAATTTTTGGTGCCAATAGGTTGGATAGCAATATCACCCTTTTGTTGATGATCTCTAATGAAGTGATGCCTTATGTCAATGTGCTTGGTTCTTGTATGTTGGACCGGGTTTTGAGTCATCTTGCAAGCACTTTCATTGTCATAATACAAAGGCACATGATGGAAATCAAATCCATAATCCTTCAATGTTGATCTCATCCATAGCAATTGTGCACAACAACTACCGGCACTAATGTATTCGGCATCGGCGGTTGAAAGTGTCACACCGGTTTGCTTCTTTGAGGACCAAGATACTAGAGATCTTCCAAGGAATTGACAAGTGCCACTTGTGCTTCTTCTATCAACCTTGCATCCCCCATAGTCGGAGTCCGAATATCCAATAAGCTCAAAGTTTGACCCCTTGGGATACCATAGCCCAACATTTTGTGTGTGCTTCAAGTACCTTAATATTCTCTTTGATGCGGTGAGATGACTCTCTCTAGGTGAGGATTGGAATCTTACACACTTGCCCACACAAAATATCACATCGGGCCTAGAAGCGGTCACATAGAGTAAGCTTCCAATCAATGACCTATAGTACCTTTGATCAACCATATTGCCATTTTCATCATTGTCCAATGATCCATTGGTACCCATTGGTGTATTGATGCCTTTGGCATCTTGCAATCCAAACCTCTTGACCATGTCTCTAATGTATTTCCCTTGATTAATGAAGGTGTCACTCTTCAGTTGCTTGATTTGAAGACCAAGAAAATATGTGAGCTCTCCAAGCATAGACATTTCAAACTCTTTTGCCATCATCTTGGCAAACTCTTCACAATACTCTTGATTTGTTGATCCAAAGATGATATCATCAACATATATTTGCATGACGAACAAATCCTTTCTAATCTTCTTGGTGAAGAGAGTAGTGTCAACTTTGCCCATCTTGAAGCTTTTCTTGAGTAAGAAGTCTCTCAACCTCTCATACCATGCTCTAGGTGCTTGCTTCAACCCATACAATGCCTTGTTCAACTTATACACATGGTTGGGATGATGGTAATCTTCAAAACCGGGTGGTTGCTCAACATACACTAGCTCATTGATGAAGCCATTGAGAAAAGCACTCTTGACATCCATTTGATAGAGCTTGATGTTGTGTGCACATGCATAGGCCAATAGAATTCTAATTGCCTCTAATCTTGCAACCGGAGCATATGTTTCACCAAAGTCAAGACCCTTAACTTGAGTGTAACCTTGTGCAACTAGTCTTGCTTTGTTTCTCACAACAATGCCATCTTCATCTTGCTTGTTCTTGAAAACCCATTTGGTTCCAATGACATTGTAGTCTTTTGGTCTTTCTACCAATTCCCACACTTTGTTTCTATCAAAATTATTGAGCTCCTCTTGCATTGCAATGACCCATTCTTCATCCTTCAAGGCACCATCAACCTTTTCGGGCTCTTCTTGTGACACAAAAGCAAAGTGTTCACAAAAAGCCGCTAGTCTTCCTCTAGTTTGCACTCCACTTGCAATGTCACCAATAATTTGATCAATTGGGTGATCTCTAGCTACGCTTGAGCTTTGGAGTATTGGAACTTGATTGCTTGAGCTTGGTTGATCACTAGTTGTTGGTTGAGATGACGTACTAGCTTGTTGTTGATCTTGAACTTGAGCACCACTAGCTTGAGTGATTTGCACTTTATCTTTGTCATCATCAACTTGAGTTGGCCTAATATCACCAATGTCCATGTCTCTCATGGCATTTACCAATTGAGTTCCACTAACATCATTGAGGTTCTCATCTTCATCTTGGGACCCATTTGTTTCACCAAATTCAACATCATGGACTTCTTCTAGCACTCCACTTGAGTTGTTCCACACTCTATATGTTTTGCTTGTGGTGGAATAACCAAGTAGGAAGCATTCATCACATCTCTTGTCAAACTTGCCAAGTCTTGCACCCTTCTTTAAAATGTAGCATTTGCACCCAAATACTCTAAAGTATGCAATGGTTGGCTTTCTTCCATTCAATAGCTCATAAGGTGTCTTGTTCATCATGGGATGGCAATACAACCTATTGATGTAGTGACATGCGGTGTTGATTGCTTCGGCCCAAAATGATTAACTCACATTGTAGTCACTAAGCATTGATCTTGCCATCTCAATGAGAGTCCTATTCTTCCTTTCAACTAGGCCATTGGGTTATGGTGTGTACTTGGCCGAAAGTTGATGCATGATTCCATAATCATCACATAGCTCATCAACTCTTGTGTTTTTGAACTCACTTCCATTGTCACTTCTCACTTTATTCACTATGATATCAAATTCATTGTGCACCCTCTTGAGGAAAGTCTTGAACAATAAATACACATCACTCTTGTCATTGAGAAAGAACACCCAAGTGAATCTTGTATAGTCATCCACAATCACAAATCCATACTTGTTGCCACCAATGCTTGTGTATGCGGTTGGGCCAAACAAGTCAATATGGATCAAATCAAATGCCTTGCAAGTACTCATGAAGCTCTTCTTTGGATGAGTATTTGCAACTTGCTTGCCGGCTTGACATGCACTACATAGCTTGTCCTTGTCAAAGTGAACATCCTTCAAGCCTCTTACTAGATCATGTGTCACTAACTTGTTGAGTTGCTTCATGCCGACGTGACCAAGCCTTCTATGCCATAGCCAACCCATGCTAGATTGAGATATCAAGCATGTACTAATTTGAGTCTCACTAGCACCAAAATCCACAAGGTAGAGGTTGTCAAATCTTATTCCCTTGAAGATCAAGCTTGAATCTTTTGTATTCACAATCTCAACACTATCTTCACCAAAGATGCACTTGTAACCAAGATCATAAATTTGTGCCACTTAGAAAGCAAATAAATTGTACTTCAATATGTCCACTAGTGCCACATTTGATAGAGTCAAATCATTGATTATTGTTATCTTGCCTATGCCTTGTATCTTGCCACTCTTACTATCACCAAATGTAATGGGCTTGCCATTTTCTTGAGTTGAATCAATAATGTTGAACTTTCTTGCATCACCGGTCATATGTTGAGTGCACCCACTATCAAGAATCCAATGGTTACCCCCAATCTTGTAATTCACCTACAAAGAAATCAATAAGATTTAGGTACCCATTTGTCTTTGGGTCCTTGGAGGTTAGCAACCAAAGCCTTTGGTACCAAATTGTCTTTTTCTTTGGGCCAACAATGGGTGTACCAACAAACTTTGTCTTGACACCCTTCTCACCCTTGGTAAGCAAATAACAAGAATCAAAAGATATGGAATGCACTTTGTTTGATTTCTTGTTCATGTTCATTTTAGCACATTTTAGCTCTTGATGCCCCACTTGCTTGCATCTATTGCAATAGAGCCCATTGCTCTTCACAAAGCTAGGCTTTAGAGTAGCAAAGGCCTTCTTGCCTTTCTTGGGGACATAGCCTAAGCCTTCCTTGTTAAGGGAAAACCTTTAGCTACCCAAGCACTTTAGCAAGCGGGCATCCCCACCATAAGCCTTTCTCAAGGAGTGGGTGAGCTCATCCTCCTCTCTTTTGAGAGTCTCATTCTCAACCTTTAGTGATGAATCTAAAATTACTCCATCACTATTAGTAGAGCTTGAGTGGGTTGATGTGGATGTGGAAGGAATGGGTGGTTCTTCAACATCAACCATAAGGGTTTCATCTATGATGTCACATGTTGAACCAACATCCTTCTTGATGATTGAGCAAGCTCTATCATTCTTCTCTAAGAGCAAGGCATGGGCTTTTTGAAGCCTTGTATGAGCTAGCTCTAATTCCCCATGGTCTTCCTTTAGACCCTCATGGGTGGCCTCTAGCTCCCTAAAGTTTTGCTCAAGAGTTTTTACACTCTTTTGCAAAGCTTTACATTCCTTGTCCTTAGTCTTAAGCATGATATGAGTTTGCTTAAGCATCTCTAAAAGGTCATCTCTAGTGGGTTCATCATCATCATTATCTTCATCACTATTATATTTTACTTCATTATCATTTAGTTCTTCATGCTCATGCAATGATACCTTAGTGGCCTTAGCCATGAAGCATGACGGTGATGAGCCGAAGAGGGATGATGTCTTGTGTTGCCCAATTGCACTCATTGCCTTGGGCTTCTCTTCCTCTTCATCGGATGAGCCATCACTATCCCAAGAACAAACAAAAGCACCATCATTTGTCTTCTTGAAAGTCATGGTCTTGCTCTTCTTGTTTGTCTTGCCACTCTTGTATGTCTTCATCTTTTCCTTCTCTTTCTTGATTGGCAATCGGCAAGAATGTGGTATGGACTATCACACTCAAAGCACTTTCTTGGCTCTTCATTGCTCTTAGATGAATCATTTCTTCTTCTAGAGCCTTGCCCAAATTTCTTGCTCTTCAAGACTTTGCTAAATTTCTTCACAAACATAGCAAATTCTTGATCTATCTCCTCAAGGTTGACTTCCTCATCATCTTCTTCTTGAGCCTTGGACTTGCCCTTGGCCTTGGATGAGGTGGTGGCGGCCTTGAATGCCACAACCTTCTTGTTCTTATCATCTTTCTTCTCCACTTCATCTTCCATTCCATCAACTTGCTCATCGGTTAGCACCTCACCAAGCAAGTCACTAGGTGTCATTGTGTCCAATGCACCTCTAAAGAGTATCTTCCTCAACATGGCAAATCTCTTGGGCAAACACATTAAGAATTTGTGCCCAAAGTCTCTATCCAATGTCTTCACTCCCAATGATTTGAGATCATTGACAATCACTTGGAGCCTATGGAATGTCTCCGGAATGGTCTCATCTTTCTTCATCTTGAAGTTCTTAAATTCACTCTTGAGAACATACAACTTGGCACTCTTCACCACCTTAGTGCCCTCATAGGTCTCACAAAGCTTCTTCCACACTTCACTTGCCTTCTCAAGGTCTTTGATGCCCTCAAACACTTTGACATCCATGCCATTGTACAATGTGTTCAATGCCATGGTGTTGCATTGCTTGTTTGACTTGTCGGTGGAAGTGAGATTGGTTGGATCAAGGATGACATAATCCTTTTCAGTCACCTCCCATACTTGGTCATTGATTGATCCCAAGTACATTCTCATGCATCTCTTCCAATAGTCAAAATTCTTGACCCCATCAAAGAAAGGAGGCTTTTCCCCAACATGGTTGAACACGACATTAGCCATACTATCACACCAAGGTTGTTAAGCCTTCAAAAATGGTGACCACGGCTCTGATACCACTTGTAAGGTCCTAGATGGCTAGAGGGGGGGTGAATAGCCTATAAAATTTTTTTACAAGCTCAACTAAACAAACCGATTAGTATAAAACACGGCGAAATGCGGTTTGCACTAGCTCTAGTGGTCTTGCAAGCCTTCTAGTGACAAGACTAAATAATTCTATGATCTCTAGTCCACACAAAGTCTATGTCACTACTCTAGCTAATGAGCAATCCTAATATGATCCTTATGCTAGCAAAAACAACCTACACAAGCAAGTGCTAGCTCTCTACACAAGGTAAACTAGGAAAGTAATGCAAGTGAGAGAAACTTGTTATACCAACTTGAAGAGGCTATGAACCAATCAGGGATGTAGATGAACAATCAACCACTTTCGATGGTGATGATCCACACACGAAGACAATGAACAAGTCGATTTGTTCACCGGAGTTCACTTGTACACCGACAAGCTAGTCTCGGTTGTGCCGACCAACCAACACAAGGATGGTGTTTGAGCTAGGCGGTGCCCTTGCTAGCCTCAACACACCACTCAACAAGTGTGGTACCCAAAGCACGAGCAATGTATTCCTTGCACTTTGTCTTTTCCGACGAGGAGTGCGTAATCCTCTCACAAATCAACCAGGAGGTGGCCAAGAACAATCACCTTCTCTTGCCAACGCCTCCACCAATCCACCAAGCCGGCTAGGAGTGGTGCCTCCAAGAGAAACGAGAAATCCACCGTCTCACAATGATCCCCAAGTGCCTCTAGATGCAAGAACTCGATGCAATGCACTTGGATCAACTCTTCTCTCAAGAAAGAATCTCAAATCAAGAATGAGAGAGGAGGGAGGCTTGCTTGCTTGCTCAAGAGTGTTAGGAATGATTCAAATGTCCAAGAGAGAGAGCGAGAGGCAGCCATGGGGGTATATATAGGCCACACCACAAAATGTGGTGGAAAGAGTGAAAAACACACTTTTCTAGCGGCGGCCGGCCGGACGCCTTGACCGGACTCACCGGTGAGTCCGGTCGGTGGGGTCCGTCACAACCGACTAAGCCGAACCGACCCGGTGACCCCCCGCCTCCGTGCGTCCGGTCGGCGCAAGATCCGATCGATCGTCGGTCGGCCAAGACCGGATGCTTCCGGCCGGTCGCGTCCGGTCACCCGTCGGACGCCCGACCACGGAAACATGCTCTCTACCGGCGCCTTGGCCGGACCGTCCGGTCACTTTCGACCGGCTTCCGGTCGGTGCGTCCGGCCACGCGAGTGAGCTGCTGCGAAGTCTTCGTCGTTTCGTCGCCGTTCCTTCGCCTTTGCTCCAAACCGACTTCCGTCACTTGTTTCTTGTTGCCGACACGCCGAAGAACACCTCGACACCATGTGTTAGCATTTTCAAAACCATTTTCAACAAGGACGGAGTTAGCACTTTAGGTTAGAATGCATGCATATGAGACTTGAACCTAAAGACACGTGAGGATCGATATGTACGAAAGTTTTCCCCTCTTTATAGTACGGCTTATCGATCCTATAATCACCCACACCCTCTATGGTGTCTTGGGTTGTGAAATCAAAAGCCCTATGGTTATACCTTTGCCTTGGGACCTTTGATCTCCAAACTCCACCGAGTTGCATGCTTGATCAAACTTTTTGGATCACCTCGATCCACTTTCCATGATCACCATGCACCAACTCCGGCACGACCAATCTCCAATCATGTCAAACACTTAGCATTGAGAGATTAGTCCTTAGGTGTCACTAATTAGCCAAAACCAAACTAGAGATCTTCACCCGGAGATCAAGGCAAAGGTATCTTGATAGGGTTTTTCTTTCGGTGGTCAAGACATGATAGAGCATGTGATCACATTATAGGATAGATAGCCGACTATCAAGAGGGGATGCCGCGACTAATCCTTTGGTGAAGTGCTTCTAGGTCCAATTGACTTGCATATTGCATTTAGGACATGAGAGCACTAACTTCGTTCTTGCCTAATCGATCGACATGCTAACATACATGATAACGTGATCATCTTCGACGTGTTGGCAACTTGTGGCAAGAGGCGAAGCAAGGTTGAAGCAAAGGCGACAATAAAATGAAGAACACGCAGGAAAGTGCGGCCAGGAGGCACCGGCCGAAGCGTGACGGAAGCGCGGCCGGGGAAGCCGCGGTTTTCGACCGGACGCTCCGGTGGGTGAGTCCGGCAGAGAGCATGTTTTCGTGCTCGACTTCGACGATCGACCGGCCGCAGCACGGATCCACCGACCGGAAGCACGAAGACGTTGTCAGCCGTGGGCCCGGGGGTGTTGTCCGTTCTGACCGGACGCATGATCTGGCTTGACCGGACGGTGGACCGGACCCGCTGGTGCGTCCGGTCAGCGAGTCCGGTCAGTGCGCAGAAGCACCCCAACGACTCTATTTCGAGAGGAGGTCTATATATACTTGGATGGCCGGGTCTTTTACTTCTCTCTTGCACATTTTGAACACTCTAACTCTATTGTGAGCTTGTGATACTCCACTCCACTCATCTCTTCATCCAAACTTCGAATCTTTGGTGAGATTGAGAGTGACAGAAGTGCATTGCATTGCTTGGTTGCATTTAGAGGCACTTCATCCTTGGAGGAGCTGCGGGATTTCGTTTCTCTTGGGAATTTGCTTGGTTCCCTAGCGGCTTGGAGCAAGAGACGGTGTTGAGCTCGATTGGAGCTTGTTCGAGGCCACACCGGTGGATTTGTGAGGGGTCGTTCCTTACCCCGCGGGAGATTCACGAAAGGAGCACTAGTGGATTGCTCGTGGCTTGTTTGATCCTCTCTTGTGATCGGTTTGCTTGAGCTCCCACCGGGGATTTGGCATCGGCCATTAAGCTTAGCAACCGTCAAGTGAGTGCATCGCCACAGCGGGGACTAAGCGTCTTGCGGTAAGCCACGTGAACCTCGGTGAAAAATCATCATGTCAACCTTGTTCTTGCTCGTTGGAGATTTCTTGTTGATCACGGTGATTGGCTTCCACCTCTACACATTGACGTCGGTATATCGATCACTCCTCCATGTGTATTTACTTTGATATACTTGTGTAGCTTGAGTAGTTTGGTAGAGCTTGCTAGAATTGTTTAGCTCCTAGTGTTAGTTTTAGTTAGCTTATCTTGTCCACCTAGGAGTAAATTAGCAAACTAGACATTGCTTGTGATTAGAGACAATAGAATTGACTTGTGGCTTGCATAGCTAGTCCGTAGCATCGCTTCTTAGCTTCGCCATCTTACTTACTAATCCGTTTGTTTAAGTGTTGTTGCAAGAATTTTAAATAGGCTATTCACCCCCCTCTAGCCATTAGGACCTTTCAGAAGGCCTCTCGGCTGGTGCGTTGTAAGGTCCTAGATGGCTAGAGGGGGGGTGAATAGCCTATAAAAATTTCTACAAGCTCAACTAAACAAACCGATTAGTATGACAAAAGGCGTAAAAGCGGTTTGCACTAGCTCTAATGTCTTGCAAGTCTCTAGTGACAATTCTAGATAAGTTCTATAATCTCTATGTCACACAATTGCTATGTCACTAGTCTATCTAATAAACAATCCTAAATATGATCCTTAGGCTAGCAAGAACAACTACACAAGCAAGAGCTACCTTTCTACTCAAAATAAGCTAGGAAGGTAAATGCAAAAGAATGAGCTCGATATACCAACGTGTAGAGGATGTCAACCAATCACCGGGAGGATGATGAACTATCAATCACACGAAGGTGATGATCCAAACACTGAGACAATGAATAAGTCGATTTGTTCACCCGGAGTTCACTTGTTCACCGACAAGCTACTCTCCGGTTGTGCCGACCAACACAAGGATGGTGTTTGAGCTAGGCGGTGCCCTTGCTAGCCTCAACACACCACTCACAAGTGAGGTACCCAAGACGCGAGCAATGTATTCCTTGCACTTTGTCTTCCCGGCGAGGAGTGCGTGATCCTCTCACAAATCACCGGAGGTGGCCAAGAACAATCACCTTCTCTTGCCAACGTCTCCACCAAATCACCAAGCCGGCTAGGAGCGGTGTCTCCAAGAGCAAAAGGAAACTAACCGGCTCACAACGATCCCCAAGCGCCACAAGATGCAAGAACTCAATGCAATGCACTTGGATCCTCTCAACTCTCAAGATTGAAGCTCACAAGCAAGTATGAGAGAAGGGAGGGCTTTCTCTTAGCACAATTCAAAATGGCCAAGAGAGACTCCCCACGCCGGCCACCCTCCTATTTATAGAGGTGGGGGCAAAACTAGCCGTTTTCCCCTTTCCTGCGACGGGTGCGGACAATCCGACTCAATGAGCCCGGACAGTCCGCCCTTTAAGAAATTAACCGTTGGATTCAAAATCGTTCGAAATCAGCACACGTGGACAGTCCGCCCGTAGGGCCGGACGATCCGCCGTTCACCACCGGCGGCGAGAACGGAGAACCCGGCAACTCTTTCGCTGTCCAAAATGACTTGCGGGGCGGTCCGCCAAACAGCCCGGACTGTCCGCCGTTGAAAGTCGCGGCGAGAGGCGGGGAGTCGGCAAATGCTTTCGTCGGCCCGGATGACTTGCGGACGATCCGCCCAAAGGGCCGGACGATCCGCCTTGGAAAACCGAGGCCGGGGAAGCGGCGGTCAGTTTCGGCTTCTTTGTCGAGATACAGCGGGCGATCCGCCCTTAGGGGCGGACGATCCGCCCCTATATTTCGAGCACAACCGGCAAGTCCGGCATTCCGTTGATCGTCGATTGTGCGGGGACGATCCACCCCTAGGGCGCGGGCGGTCGCTTTTTCAGACGTTAGGAAAAATCCAAAGAACTTTGGAATTTCAACAAGTTAGCCGTCGGACTATCCGCGGCGAGGCCGGACGGTCGAAGTTTCCCGAAAACTCCTTTTCAAAGACAAGACCAACTTCCGCCACTTGGTACAAGTTACCAACACGTCGAAAAACACCCCGACACCAAGTGTTAGCTTTTCAAACACATTTTTTCCAAGCGCGAAGTTAGCTCTCTAGGTTAGAATGCATGCATATGAATTTTGAACCTAGAGGCACTTGAGGACCGATATATGCGATAAGTTTCCCCTCTTTATAGTACGACTTATCGATCCTATAATCACTCACACCCTCTATGGTGTCTTGAGTGTAAAATCGAAGGCCCTATGGTTATACCTTTGCCTTGGGCTCAATTGATCTCAAACTTCTCCAAGTTGGATGCTTGATCACCTTTTGGATCACCTCGATCCATCATCCATGATCACCATGCTCCAACCTTGGCGACCAATCTCCAATCTAGTCAAACACTTAGCATCGAGATTAGTCCTTAGGTGTCACTAATTATCCAAAACCAAACTAGAGATCTTCATGCGCGCCGAGGCGAGCGGCGCGCCCAGAGCAAAGGCGGCCTACGAGGCGCGTGCCGAGCGGATCGCGGGACGCCCGGTTGTGTTTCGGTGAACGCCGTCGGCGAGCCTCACTTTTGCCGTGGCGAGGAGGTGGACCTCGAGGCCGGCGCCACGCCTCCTGGCCGGTGGATTCAGCGTGATTCGCCGTGCGGACACGCCGCTATGGCGGGGATCGAGGCCGAGGAGGTCACGGCGCGGCGGCGCCGACCGCCGGCGGCACATGCCGCTACGGCTAGATCGAGGCCGAGGAGGTCGGCGCGGGGCGCCGCTAGCCCGCCGACCAGAGGCCGCCCTTCCGTCCGTTGGTGGTCTCACGTGGGTGTGGATTGGATGATCTTTGAACAAATATTCACTATCTGGGCCAATTAGATTCCACATTGCTTGCACCGGCGGAGCTGCATTAGGGACATAGGGGGTCATGCCCCCCCCCCCCCTTGTTGTGCATCAAGTTCCATGACTGATGGCTCCTCATGTACTCCCTCCGTTCTAGAAAAACATGCAATTCTAGCACGATTATCTTGTTTAAGTCCACCAAGTTTGACCAATTATAGATAAAAAACTATAAATAATTACAATACTAAATAAATATCATTATATTATTTATAAAATATATTTTTATAATAAATTAATTTGGAGCTATAATATGAATAGTATTCGCTAAAAACTTGGTCAAACATGAGCTACTTTTTATCGCGGCACACAACCCATAGTTACATGTTTTTCGAAACGGAGTACTAAACTAACTGACGATGCCTGGTGCATACTCCGTACAAGCTTTCCTGTAGTTGTATGTTCTTAGGCCCAATTTGGCCCCTGCTTGCTTTCAATGCTAGCTCTGCCACTGATTGCTTGGTAGATAAAAAAAAAACCTTGCTTGGTAGATAAAAAAACTATATTTTTTCACCGGCAGCCAGTGGAAAGTTCTCTCATGTCAATTAGATTCCACCTTGCCTGGTAGACAGAAACAACTATTTTTTTTTCACCAGTCAGCCAAAAGTTCTCTCATGTCAATTAGATTCCATGATGCTCAACAAAAATTCACACTATCCAAGATGGGAGAGAAAAATCACATTGTGGAAGAAAACAGGGTCATCTTTCGTTTGTTTTGAATTCATTTCATCTTAGAACAGGGTCATGTTTCGTTTGTTTTCAATTCATCTTATCTCTTCTCAACTTGTTTCCATCTCATCATCTCGATCACAGTGAGAAAGAAATCAGGCGAATGTCAAGGTGCTGGCGGGCATTAATACGTAAAATGACCCCCTCGCTGTGAGCCAGGCCGTTTCATCGGGTCAGCCGACTCCAATAAAATCTTGTACTTCCTCCATCCTAAATTGTAAGTCGTTTAACTTTTTTACAACAAGTTTGACCACTCATCTTATTTAAAACTTTGTGCAAAATATCACTTCTTTTGTCGTGCTTTTTTTTTATTAATAAAAGTTTTAAAAAATTACTTAAATTTGACTATATTTGCACATATTTTTTTTAAATAAGGCGAATACCAAACTTGGGAAAAAAAAAATCAAACAACTTACAATTTAGGATTAAGGGAGTAATTCTTAGCAAATTTTGTGCATCTCTAACTTAAGTTCATTATTTTTTAGTAGAGCTGACCCGACGCCATTTATGACTAGCTTTGCTAATGCTGCGTGTCCATGGATTCATAATTGAGAACGAAAGTTCACAGAGTATTGGTCTATCGCACTCCCCCAACCGTCGAGAGCATCTTCATCGATCTTGCATTGGTTGTATACTGACGTCATTGATACGCATACGCCGTGCAGTGTAACAAGGTGATCGTGGATGGATCGTGTTGTCCAGCGTTTTTGATCTTGCAATGTAACAAGGTGACTGACCATGGATGAGCTTCGCTGCTGCGTCGACGTCGACGACGACGACCTTCGAGTCCGTCCGGCCGCAGCGCAGGCGTCGTTATCCATCCCACCGTGCTCTCTCTCATCTCTCGTGCATAGCGTGCGGGTGCTGCAGACGCACGGGCACGGCAAATTGCAGGCAGGAGGGATGATGGAGCTATGGAAGGGAGATGCGGCACGCAAGCCTAGGTTGGTATGGGCCCTGCGGCGGCTCCGGCCGGGCTCCGGCTGCGGCGAGGGGACATGTTCCCGACAGCCCGGTACGGCCACGCGCTCCACGCTTTATCCCCTGTCCCCCAACCCAACCCGACCCGACCCGGTCCCCTCCACCTCCAGCTCCCGGGTCAAGCACGCCAGCGCCCGTCGGCCGTCGGATCCCAGCGGCGGCTGCAGCACAGCTGAGCGGCACCATGGCCCAGGCCGCCACGTGTCGCAACCCCACTAGCCGTCGCCATCGCCCACGGATTAAAACCCCGGCCGGCCGGCCAGATGACCGGTAGACCACCACCGCACCACCATCCCACCCAACCTATACCCACCTCTCCTCCTCCTCCTCCTCCTCCCGCCTGCTCCGTCCGTCCGTCCGTCCCACCTCGTCACCGCCGCACCGCACGCGACCGACGAGCTAGTAGTAAGTAAGCATGTCGGAAAGCCCGGCGCGGAGCTCCACGGCGGAGTCCTCCTCGTCCGCGCCCGCGGCGGCGGCGTCCTCGGGGCTCGATTTGGACGACACCGCCCTCACCCTCACGCTCCGCCTCCCGGGCTCCTCCGACCCCGACCGCAAGCGCGCGGCGCCGGCCTCCGGCCTCCACCTCCCCCCCGTCGCCGGTCAAAGCAGCGGCAGATGCAGCTCCCCGCGGGCCTCCTCTGCCTCTGAGTCCGAGGCTCCGCCCGCCCCCAAGTACGTACGCGACGCTCGCGGCTCTCGCGATTTAATTTCGGGGTGGGGGTCGATTTCATCTGGGCCTGATTCGTTCCTTCGTTTGGGTATGTGATGAAGGGCGCAGGTGGTGGGGTGGCCGCCGGTGAGCCGGAACCGGCGGAACGCGCTCCCCTGCAGCAGGGGCAAGTTCGTCAAGGTGGCCGTGGCCGGCGCGCCGTACCAGCGGAAGGTGGACCTCGAGGCCTACGCGGGCTACGACCAGCTGCTCGCCGCGCTCCAGGACAAGTTCACCTCCCACTTCACCGTCCGCCGTAAGTGCAAGCGCGCGCATCAGTTGGAATGCGCCTTTCTCTCTGCCTTGTGTTCCTTTCCTTTCCTTGTTGATGCCTGATCGAGCATGATGGATGGATGGGTCATGGGTATGCAGGCCGCCGGGTGGGGAACGACGAGATGGCGCTCGTCGACGTCGTCAGCGGGGCAGAGTACGTGCCCACGTACGAGGACAAGGACGGCGACTGGATGCTCGTCGGAGACGTCCCTTGGAGGTCAGTTTTCACATCCGCTGCTGCAACGATAAATAAAGTTCACATCCTTCAAATTCATCTAGACAACTTAGAGTTAGGACCATGGAATGGCGCAGTGTTGGATCAGAGTGTGGGGACTAGTTCATCTAGACAACTGATAATTAGGTTAGGTTCAGAGATACTGTTGGATCAGAGTGTGGCGATTGATGACATGTGCAATCTGCAATTTATCCAGATTGATCATATATGTTTTTAGAGCCTTTTGGAGGCTAATTTGAGGTCCGTCCTTACGGTGAAAGTGGTTATACATACTTAAATTATTAGGTTTGGCTAATGATCGATCTGGTCAGTGGGCAGCATAGGACACTCTGTAAATAGGTCTTGATCCCCTCAATTGGAAATTTTGATTGTTTTGGACAAAGTGGGCTAGGGAAGGGAATCATGTTCTCCACTACTAGCTATGGGACAGGGAATCATGATATATATAGGTTTCCACTGCTACAAGTTGGTTTTGAATCCATAAACTGCAGAATTTAGCATTCTTGTTTTGTACGCCACTAGTTTTGTTTGCCTTGTGGATCTTGGAGCCCCTTGGAATATATCTTTAGAATTCAGCCTCAAAATATTCGAGTTGACATTTATGGCAGCCTGATAATTAAGGCCTGTAAATCTAGAATAGTTTGTACCCATCCTCCGGCATATGAGTGCATTCCCCTGAACATGATAACCTAATAACGGTTGAAACAAATAAACAACAGGTAGAAATTTATTCAACATTAGTTACTACTACTTGCTAGTTTGTGTTCCAGATGCAAATATGTTTCCCTTTTTATTTGCTGAGACTGAGCTTCAAACATACATGTCAAACTCAATTTAATCAGCTTTCTAAGGGTGGGCAACGGTGCCAGTGGGAAACTGTTCAGGGTTTATAATTTTGGTTGGTGACCCCATTAGAATTTTTTTATCTAGTGTCTGCCACTCTGCCAGTGGCTTAATGATGGGAATTCCCTTGCTGATTCTTTTCCATCATATGGGTTTCTTACATAAGTAGGCTCAACAGACTTTCCTTTTCTTATTTCTGAAGTAACTGACAGCTTGGATAGCTTAGATCTGTTTGTCTCACCACAATTAGAACAGCATGTGCATAAATACAAAAAAGAAGGAATCAAGTTGATTGAAGCTGCTATGGATTAGGTTGCACTGCTTGCTTGTTTTTGGCATAACCTTTTCGGTTAAGGCTAACATTGATGGTTTTGTTTGATTGTGCCCAACCATTTCTTTTGCTTTTCATAATATCTTTTGACAAACATTAGATTCCAGCTAGATGTTAGGAGTACTCGCATAGGTCTAGGAGATCAGATTCCTATCTAGGAGTTGGAGCATGCCTCCAGCCTGTTGTTACTTTTCCATGTACATTTTTTAGTTAGATTTCAACAAACCAGAGCATCACAGGAACATTGAGATGGCTTGAGGTTGAGGGGATATGTTCTTTACGCATGCTCCGATATTTTTTGGCAAAAGATTCCCTCAAAGTTGGAGACTTTGAGTCCAACAAGTCATCCTAGATGATTCTGACCTTCCTGTTTTGTGATTACAGAATGTTTGTGGAAACCTGCCAGCGTCTTCGTCTGATGAAAAGTTCTGAGGTGGTTAACTTAGGTTAGTACTATATCAATCAATCTTTCTGAACCTCATTTTGCAGAGCTGCTGTGGTGATTCATAATTGCCTCCAGCAGTTTTCCTTGATGAGTCTAATTCTCCTATTCTGTGCAGCACCGAGAGCTGCTGAATGAAGCATGCCCACACTCGTTTACTACAAACTGCTTGAAAGGGAAAAATAGCCACTTTTGCTTGCTGAGGCTCTTCATGTGTCAAGAGAGAAACGTGTACAGCACACATCGACTTCTACTTTCAGTTTTGGTTTCAGATGCTTTTGAGTTGAGAAGAAAAGGTTGGGAGCCTGTAGCACCACTGGTTCGTGGTGTATATAGTTGTCATATAGATGAAGTGCAAGATGTTTATGCTTTTGAATACACCAATATACATATAGTATTTGTCATACGGGGAATAAGGCCAGGTACATGGAGCGCCTGCCCCTGTTCTTGCCTGTTGCTTTGCTAGCTCGTCGGATTGGTGCGCAATGCAGGTAAGGCATCTGGCATGGTTAGGTCTTGTTGTGCGCGCTGTGTAATGGTTACTTTTTTTCTCCAAGTTTTGTGTCTTGGGCGCTGTAGATTGTATGTATGGTCCTCGTGTTGTTCTTGCCTCTACTTTCAGGCTTTTCTGCATGTTTTTCGCTCTTGGTCGACTCTGTTCGATATCTCAGTATAGAGGCCACATCTAATTTATGAATCATATATACCCATTTACCAAGTTGTGATCTTGACGACCATAGAATTCCAAAAGCACTTGCTGACAGACAGAGCAAGACCATGACTCTATCTCCAATTGAGCGTTGGGAATGAATGGAAACAGTAGTGCATTTGCTGGTGGGTTGCCAGCGTCGCCGCATGCCGGTCGTGCCGGTGTAGATTGCCTCTGCACGAAGGATACATGATACATGTCGATGTCGTGACCCGGGAGCCACGCCAGGCCGCTTGCAACTGAAGCCTTTTTCTTACTCTCAAGTTGTTTTCTGCATAAACATCATGATGCAAGATGAGGTGCAGCTGTCAGAAACGATCGTCTTTGTGCCCTGAAAACAGATTCCGCTTCGGTACTGAACTGCAGATGCTGATCAAGCAGCAGGCTGCAGGCCTCCTGTTCTCTTTTTTTTTTTTTTTCTAGAAGGAGTACACAAATTCGTTCTTCATTCATTTGACGCAGAAGAGCACACGAACTATTAACTTATCGATGGTGATTCTAAAAAAAAAGGTGGCTGGGCCTGGGCCCGGCTCATTTTTTTTTTTTGTCTCCCTTTTCGCTTTGTGCGATCGTGCGTGAGCTGTCGAAATGGGCTGTCGCCGCTTTGCTCAATGGGGGTGGTGTTTGTTCGGTTCGGCAGCGATGGACCAACAACTGCAACTCAATGGTGTGCTTCCTTCCCTATCTTCCGAGGATTAATAAACAAATTATAAACTTATCAACATATATAAAATAAATCAAATAAAGGATTTTTCCTGAAGCCAATCAATCGCACGGGTGCTAGCATTTTTCTGAATTTATATTTTAGGATTTTCAGCTTTATGTTTTAAGTGGTAAACGACATCTCCATCAAGTAGGCGTGGTGTTTTCAGGAATCTTGAGATATGTGGCTACAGCTTATGTAGTTAGGTACGTTTGCCCATGATGCATTGTCGTTTTGGTAAACCTTTTCTTTTCATTCAGTTTTGTGTAGGCCTCAGACCTTCTTTTTTCTTTTTTTTTTTTTTGTGAACCCTTTCCTTTTTTTTTTTTTTAAGTAAAGGAAGAAAAAAGGTCCCGTTGTTCATTTCGTATTTTCGTAGGTAGAATGATACCCAAGGATTGAAGATGCTTAACGTGGCTCAGAATGCAAATCGGTCGGTTTTGTACTTTAAAAAGATGCACTGGTCGTTTTTTTTTTTTTTCCGTTTTCGTTGTCTACTATATCAGCTTAGCCATTCTGCCATTGCATTATTATATATCTAAAATCTTATATAGCTTATAAATTTACTAGAGAATTTTGCTATAAATCTACATACATGCATGCGACTTTTATTTTATCATACATGTGTCTTTTATATTTTCAATACTAATTCAATGCTTCAGAAGTTATTGAGAGAATTTACAACTGCATCAAGTAATCAAAAAGAGGAAGAAGCCCAGATTTGACCATCCAACTATTGTTCAAGTTTAGTTTTGGCCATTGAACTGCAAAACCAGAAATGTTTGGCAATCGAACTCTTAAAACCGTTCATTTTTGGCCATCCGGTGGTTTTGGTGGGTGATTTTGCTAACGTGGACGCCACATGGTAGTGGGACCCGCCTGTCGGCCCGCCCTCTCTCTTCTCTGTTTCTTCTTTCTGCTCCTCCCTCTCTCCACGGTCGGCGTTCCTCCTCGCGTCTAACCGACCCTCGCTCCAACCGTCCCCGTGTCTCGGCGCCTCCCCTGCGCTAGCCTCCCTCCCACTCTAGTCGTCGGGCCTCCATCTTCGTGCATCGGGAGGCCGGCTCCTGCGTCCACATCGTGTCCTCCCTCGCGGCCTCGCGACCGGAGCAAGGCAGCACCACCATTTAACCCGGCTCGATTCGGGGCGCCCGACGCCCGAGGAGCAGGAGGCGTCACCACGAGCTGCGCGGCGTCGAGCCCTCCACCATGGGAGAGGAAGAGTCTCCAAAGGCGGAGAGCCACCGAGCTCGTTTGGGGGAAGAGCCGTCCCGAGGGTCCCGCACTTGATAGCCCGGGGAAGAGGAGCTCCTTTTTCCTTTGCCGCGCCTCCCGCCGAAATCCGCTACTACGCCCGGTCGATCAATGCCCAGCGTCCGCTCGCTCCCCTACCCATACACGCACGCGCGGAATCCGTCGTGCGCGCCCGCCGTAGATTTGGTCACGGGAAGGGGAGAGGAGGCCGCCTAGCCGCCGGATTTGGACCGGGACCCCGGGATTGAGCGCCGCCGCCGCCGCCATCACGCGGGGATGGCCGGCGGTGTGTAAGGTCCTAGATGGCTAGAGGGGGGGTGAATAGCCTATAAAAATTTTCTACAAGCTCAACTAAACAAACCGATTAGTATAAAACACGGTAAAAAAGCGGTTTTTGCGCTAGCTCTATTGTCTTGCAAGCCTCTAGTGACAATTCTAAATAAATTCTATGATCTCTATGTCACACAAGAGCTATGTCACTACTCTAACTAGTGAACAATCCTTGTATGGTCCTTATGCTAGCAAGAACAACCTACACAAGCAAGTGCTAGCTCTCTACTCAAAGTAATCTAGCAAAGTAATGCACGAGTGAGAGACTTGTTATACCGACTTGTAGAGGCTATGAACCAATCAGGGATGAAGATGAACAATCAACACAATGAGATGGAGAACCAATCACCAAGACAATGAACAAGTCGATTTGTTCACCGGGAGTTCGCTTGTACACCGACAACTACTCTCGGTTGTGCCGACCAACACAAGGATGGTGTTTGAGCTAGGCGGTGCCCTTGCTAGCCTCAACACACCACTCAACAAGTGTGGTACCCAAAGCACGAGCAATGTATTCCTTGCACTTTGTCTTCCCGACGAGGAGTGCGTAATCCTCTCACAAATCAACAGGAGGTGGCCACGAAACAATCACCTCTTCTTGCCAACGCCTCCACCACTTCACCAAGCCGGCTAGGGAGCGGTGTCTCCAAGAGAAACGGAAATCCACCGTCTCACAACGATCCCCAAGTGCCTCTAGATGCAAGAACTCGATGCAATGCACTAGGATCAACTCTTCTCTCAAGAATGAAGCTCTAAATCAAGGGTGAGAGAGGAGGGAGGCTTGCTTGCTTGCTCAAAGGTGTTAGGAGTGATTCAAAATGACCAAGAGAGAGAGCAAGTGGCAGCCAAGGTGGTATATATAGGCCACACCACGAAATGTGGTGGAAAGGGTGGAAAACACACTTTTCTGCGCGGCCTGACCGGACGTGACCGGACTCACCCGTGAGTAGGTCGGTGGGGTCTGGTCAACAACCGACAACCCAAAACCAACGCCTGGACCCCGCCCTTGGAGCATCCGGAGGTAGCGTCCGTCGGTGCTTCCGGTCAAGACCGGAAGCATCCGGTCCAGCGTCGATCGGCCCCTCGGGAAAGCTCCCCAAACATGCTCTCTGCCAGCCTTCGACCGGACCGTCCGGTCACTTCCGACCGGCTTCGGTCGGTGCGTCCGTCCACGCCCGAGCTGCGAAAACTTCGTCGTTTTGTCGCCGTTCCTTCGCCTTTGCTCCAAACCGACTTCCGTCACTTGTTTCTTGTTGCCGACACGCCGAAGAACACCTCGACACCATGTGTTAGCATTTTGAAACCAATTTCAACAAGGACGGAGTTAGCACTTTAGGTTAGAATGCATGCATATGAGACTTGAACCTAAAGGCACGTGAGGATCGATATGTACTAAAGTTTTCCCCTCTTTATAGTACGGCTTATCGATCCTATAACCACCCACACCCTCTATGGTGTCTTGGGTGTGAAATCAAAAGCCCTATGGTTATACCTTTGCCTTGGGACCTTTGATCTCGAAACTCCACCGAGTTGCATGCTTGATCAACTTTTGGATCACCTTGACCCTTCATCCATGATCACAATGCACCAACTCCGGCATGACCAATCTCCAATCTAATCAAACACTTAGCATCGAGAGATTAGTCCTTAGGTGTCACTAATTAGCCAAAACCAAACTAGAGATCTTCAGGCTGTCGGTAGAGAAGAGAGGAGAAAGAAAGAAGAAAGAGAGAAGAGGGACAATAGCTTGATGGTCAAAACCAAACCGTTTTAATTGCCTCAAAAAACCAAAACCGTTTTAAGAGTTGGATGGCCAAACATTTATGGTTTTGTGGTTCGATGGCCAAAACCAAACTTGGACAATAGTTTGATGGTCAAAATGGACTTCTTCCTCAAAAAGAAAAGGCCTAACTTATCAACTCTTCTTCTTCTTTTAAAGAACCGAAAGGAGACGTGCCTCTTTTGTAAAAAGGAAGGAGAATTCAAATAAGACATTGTACAAAGCTATATGTACAAGCCGAAAATAATATACCATTAGAGCATCTCCGGCAACACTACCTAAAACTATATTTAGGTAGCTACCAATTCTCATACTACCCAAATTTTTCTCTTAACTCCAAAGACTACTACCTAAAATTAGCTACCCAAACTCATCCTAACAGAGAATGACATCCGGGTCCCACTTGATAGCCTCACTTTTGTCTTTTAGTAGGGGCGGGGCCATTCGATGGCGACGCTTCCGGCTCCCCGACGTTGATGAGCTTGAGAGTGGCGAATCCGCATCCCACGAGCAATGCCACCATCATGCCCGCGATGAGCGAGTTGCCACAAGCTGCGTCGAGTAGAGCCGCCATGCCCGCAACGAAGGGCTGCCGCAAACCCACGCCCATGTCGGGAGGTCCTCCGGCGCTACAATCGGGGTTGTGCCGGGGGGGGCTTGGCGCGTTGGCCACGTCGGGAGGGGCGCCAGGCAACACCGCCGAAGTCGGGGAGGGCCTCCGTACGCCGCCCGCTAGCGCCGCATCGGGGACGGCCAAAGCGTTGCACGGAGGTGGGGAAGAAGACCGGCACTTGCAAGGGCGAAAGCAGAAGTCGGGTCCTGCACGCGTGGGGGAGGGGAAAAGTGAGGAGAAAGAAGATTTAGGTAGTTCGAGAGATCCAATGAGAATAGGTAGAGCAAGAGCGGATTTGGGTAGCCCACAAATCTATTAGTAGGTAGCCTATTGGTCATCGATTTTTTACATCCACAACCTAAATTGGGGATATGTAGCGTGTTTAGGTAGTGTGTTGGAGATGCTCTTTGCACAAGAAAGAAAATTCCCTCGCTACAAGCTTCTATAGATGCTTGGTGCCTGTCGCAATCCAAATTAAAGTAATGCCTCTCTTTGATTCTTTTTTTTTTCTTGAGCAACATGAAACTTGAACAACCCTTGCGGTCGAAATCCTCATGTTCCTCTTTTTTTTACAACTCCCAACACTAGAATGGTTAGAGATCACAGTCTTCGCTTAGGTGAAAAGGGATGTTCCTCATGGCAAGCCACCATTGTTAGATAACTTAGAGGGTGTGCGCAATCAACTCTATTCTTAGGTAAAAAGTTCTCAATATGCATGGGAAATGAACTCTTCTTGCGATGTTCATCATAAAAAAGGAGTGAAATAATACTTTTTAGCTATGTAATTAAAATTTTTAGGTATTTGAAATGGTTGTGGGTGAGGGGGGCATGGGCCCCGCTACCTCCCCTGCAGACCTATGGTTATGCCAGTGGGCAAGCGCGCGGCAACGCCACACATGATTTCTAGTCCATGTTGATTCTTAGTGAATCATGTAGAATCAACAAGGCTACAACTCAGACACGGAAGCGTACTGCTACCGAACTGCTGCTTTGACCATGCGGCTGTGCAGCACGTAGGCTGGCATGGTGGGCGTTGGGAGCGTAATGGAGTGGCTATTTAACATGACGATAAGAGAAGCACCGAGTCTAGTTCAACTTGGAGACGAGAGATCCTGTAGTCCGTTGCCGATTGCAAAGCTTTCACACTTGCCGCAGCTTCTGCAAATAACTCATCATCTAGTACCGATGTAAAGTGGCTAGCCCCGGAGATGTGGCTTCACCCTGGTGATCCTTGACAACAAAGCGCCAACCCAACCGCCCTTATGCGACTTCACCATGATCGATTTGGTTGCGGACACTCCAGCACTTCCAAAGCACAAGTGTAACACCGCTTGGACTACCTCCCATGCGCTCTTGAGCAGCAGTTCTAGGCGGACATGTTCCAATTGGAGATCAGCCCAACAATGTTTAACAAACTTACACTTCAGGAAGAAATGATCTCCTCCTTCGTCTTTGCACAAGTGATTGCAAAAGTGGACAACAAGTGTTAATCTTGATTCCACGACTCTATCAGCTTCAGCAGCGCTAATCACCACATGAAGTATTTCGGTTTTAGAGGGCACGATAACTTCCATATTCTGTGCCAAAACGAACTTACACTGTCATTACTGATTACTGGTTTGATGTGAAGCATGTTTGGCACTAAGAAATTTCCCAGTGAAATTCAAACAATAATAGTAGACACATGCCAACGGTCGATACATCACGGTCCATGGAGATTGACGGCTGAGAATGAATGACATGGAGCCCTACAGCCACCCTCGTCGTCTTCCGTACGCCCACCCGGCAACCCGACACCGAGCTGTAAACTCGAGCTCCCCACGCTGCTAGTCCGCCCAAAACTCCAAAAGCTCTGCGCTTTTTGCGCCCCCTCCCTCCTCTCCTCTCCCCGAGATCCCATCCATGGTGGCGGCCGCACCGCCTCGCCTTCGCCTCCGGATCTGAGCTTCTTCCAGCCACCGCGAGATACTTTCTAGCGCTTCCGCTTCGCTGGTCCGTCCGACCGCCGCACGGTTCCTTTCTTTGCCGTGCAAGATTCGCCGCTCAGTCTTCGTGCAGTTGGCAGCGGGTGGTCGGTAGTTGTCCGTGGCTCGCCCCGGCCATGGGTTGTTCCTGAAACGGGCCGGCCTTTGATGCCAGCCGTGGGCGCCCACGGTCTCCTCTCCTGCCGCCATGTGGAAGCAGTTTCTTGGCAAGATCTCGCGGAAGTCCCCAAATCCGGCGGGGAGGAGGCGGCTCGCCGCCGGCCAAGTCCCCGTCGTCGCGTGGCGCTGCCAATGGGGCGGCGGAGCCGGACCTGAGCGCTTCGTCGGGAGCTGCGGCGTTCCCCGCGCCGTCCGGGGCGGAGACCAGGGAGGACGTGTTCCTCCGCAAGCTCAACGTCTGCTGCGTGGTGTTTGACTTCGCCGCCGAGCGGGGAGGGACTCGCCGGAGGTGGAGAGGAAGCGGCAGGTGCTCGTGTCCCTCGTCGACTGCGTCTCTGCCGCCGAAGAGCCCCTCACGGAGGCGATGCTGTCGGCCTGCGTCCGCATGTTCGCCATCAACCTCTTCAGGGTCTTCCCGCCCAAGCTCCGCTCCGGTGCCAGTGCCGCCACCGACGAGGACGAGCCGTTCTTTGACCCCTCGTGGTACCACCTCCAGGTCGTGTATGAATTGCTCCTACGGTTCGTCATGTCCCCGGCCGTCGATGTCAAGGTTGCTAGGAAGTTCATGGACAACTCCTTCATCTCTAGGCTTCTTGACCTGTTCGATTCGGATGATCCTAGGGAGAGGGAATGCTTGAAGACAGTGCTGCACAGGATATATGGCAAATTTATGGGCAATCGCCCCTTTATTCGCAAGGCTGTGAGCAACATCTTCTATAGATTTGCGTTCGAGACAGATCACCACAATGGGATTGCCGAGCTACTGGAGGTGTTTGGGAGTGTGATTAGTGGCTTTGCAAAGCCACTCAAGGAGGAGCACAAGTTGTTTCTATGGAAGGCCTTGATTCCACTTCACAAACCAAAGACAGTTGGAGTATATTTGCCACAGTTGACATACTGCATTACACAGTTTATCGAGAAGGAACCAAAGCTCACAGGGACTGTTATCAGAGGCCTACTGAAGTACTGGCCGGTGACGAACAGTCAGAAGGAAATGATGTTCTTAGGAGAGTTGGAGGAGGTGCTGGAGCTCACAGAAATGGCAGATTTCCAGAAGTGTGCGGTTCCTTTGTTTCGCAGGATCGCGCAGTGCCTAAATAGCTCTCATTTTCAGGTAAAATTTATTCCTTGAATACTGATTTCAGACTGTCCTTGAAACACTGGATGTTGCTTGTGTATGTTTGTTTAATGCATTTTGTTGACAAATATGTCCACCATTGCTAGCCTTAGGAACAAAAGCTAGTAGCCAAGGGGTTAATATCATCTCCGTCTGTTTTCCTTTGGAAGACTAGAAATTGTGAAGTATTGATAGTTAGATTTAAACGAGATTTTGACTTATTGTCTCGCCTGCATGTGTGGGGTATTCTTATAAGAGACAAAAACAGGACAAAATGGCTGAATTAGCCGTTTAGAATTTATGAAGCATCAAGCTGTGGTGAGGAAAATTCTGTAGTCATTTCAGTCTGCAAGGTTTATTTATAATTAGGCTACACCTTACTGGCAAGGGAAAATGGTACATAATAGCAGTACATCACATATTAGAAATGCAACATAAATATATTTTACCATTTAGTGGACAACTAGGAAGCCCAAAGGCTAAAGCCCAAAGCTTCCAAGTTGCTCGCTAGAGGGTAAAACATCCAAGAGGAATTTTAGGAAGTGATTTTTTCTATTTTGATCACATATAGCCTCATATTGGGTGTAGCTATGATGTACTAAGGCTCAAAATCAAATGCTAATAATCCCAAGTAAATTCCCCAGAAAGTTTAATCTATAAGCAATTTTGAGCTATCCATTGGAGAAGTGCGTTATAGGATGCTTTGCACAGCATGACATCTCTAAACAGTAAACACTATGTTACAGTATGGCAAAACCACTCACTACTTTTATAATTTGAAAACTAAAGGCTAGCAGAAACTTAGGAATGTTCTTTGTTTGTAACAGGTTGCTGAAAGGGCCTTATTCCTGTGGAATAATGAACATTTGTTCGACCTGATCTCTCAAAACCGTCAAGTTATCCTGCCAATCATCTATCCAGCTCTGGAGAGAAATGCCCGTTGGCACTGGAACCAGTCAGTTCTAAATGTTACAATGAATGTCAGGAAAATGTTCCTTGACATGGATGAGAGATTGCTGTTGTCTTGTCAAACCAATTTCCAAGAGGAGGAAAAAAAGCGAGCTGCATCTGAGGAACGAAGAAGGCTTGTATGGGAGCACCTTGAGAGGAATGCTGCATTTCATCCAGTAACCGGAGACATTGGCTTTGCAGTTCCTCCTACATCTGCTCCTCTGGTAGCTCCCACCATGACATGATTAATAATGGTCTCAGATGTAATTCATACTGCTTGATTGTTAGCTAGGTACGGGTGTTTGGTGTTGCACAAGGAATTTTGTTGCCTTTGTAAGCCCCTTGTGCCAAGTCTGTAATTAATAGTTGCTGGTTTGACAATGTGCTTGATTCTTTGGTGTACTCTCAAGATATGGTCATATCTTTCTATCCCAAAAGTTAATGCCCAGTTCTACTTGGCCGGATGTGGTGAAAAAGTGTTTCCTTGGAAAATTTCCACTGGAGCTGAATAACTGGTATCATGCACATATTGATGCATTTTTTGGGGGTTCTGATGGATATACAAAAATGTCAGGTTTGATGAGTGAACCTGAAACTGAGGTAAGTTCATAACTTTCACGATTTGGTAAGTCAAACGTTATTTTTCCTTTTCTACTTGTAAGGGATCAGAAATCTGGAGTTGACAACTAGAATTGTTCATGGAAATTGCAAGTCTTGTCAATTCATGAATCATAACATGAACAATTCTTCCTAATTAATATTCCCACCTCCACTTCTTTGCCCTTAGTCCATGACACGAGGAAATCACTATGCAATTTTTAGGTACAAAATAGAAGTGGACAATGATAAAGCCTAAAGGAATTCAACATGGTAAATGTCATCGAAATTCTGTCACACTAGATTTGTGGCCTACCAAGCTAAAAAAGCTAGTTTAGTTAGGATAGTAAAACTAGGTTAATGAAACATCAATCAAATTACGGAATTTCCACTCCGCTTGTTTTTCATGAAACCAGAAAAGTAAACAGTAGAGCAAATGAGTATTAGTTTTAGCTCAAAAAAATATGGTGGCTTCACTAGATTTAACTGGAAAAAATTTGACATTTATGTCACTAAAAGTTTACTGAGCCCTAGTTTAACTTTTTATCTAATTAAGTTATGAAGTATGAAATCATAAATTTTCTAACTCAAGAATGTTCTAGGTTGGGAGTTGGGACTAAAATTTCACTCTCCATGCTCATACCAAGATTCATTCTCCAACTTCATTTTCAGCAAAGGTGAGCTACCAGAAAAAGACACCAGTTAATATTGGATGGGCAAATTAAGTAAAAAAAAACATAGTATTAATTATTATATAGAGATAGGTTTTAATACTAGGTGTCAGAAATCTTTGATCTTGATCTAATTTTATGTTAATACATATTAGCTCACCCATAAAAAGTAACTATTTGGTTCAAGATTCCCAAAACTGAACTTCATAGAGAAAAAAGATTCGTTATACTTTTGTAGAAGATGTATATTGAAGAAAATCCTGTATTACCCCCCTCGTCAGTGCGACTTTCATCCTTCCTTTGTCATTGGAGATCAGTGGATGTTGCAGTTGGTCCAGATAACAAGCTTGGTCCCTCATGTAACCACCTGTCAGTGAATGTGGGAGGGACATGGCTTCACTAGAAAATCATACCATCATTTTCCATCCAGCTATGAGCCTAGTGCAGCCTTTCAGCCAGATGGATGTACTCACAAGGATTTGTTTCCATCCAATTCTGATGTGACCTGTCTGGCTATCGACTGAAGAGATTTAGCTATTTTGCAGGGTTTGGTTGGAAATTTAGGTTTAATTGTCACTACTTCAATTACAGTATTTCCAGTCCTAAAGAAACTATCTCTAAACATCTGAAAATTTTAAATTCGGAATCCTGAAATAGTTACGCTGGTTATAATGCACTTTAGATATTCTACAAACTATAAAGAATCATGTTTCGTACCATTAGTTGTTTTTTTTCTTGTAAAAATAACAAAGTATGGTTGATTAATATAGGCAATTGGCACAAAATATTTTTTGACAAAATAATTGGCGCAAAATATTGCTTTCACGGTCAAGTTTTCCTTACCCCGCAGGGCACTAGGATGTTGCCTGGAACCAGCGTCATATGCTAGCTGGAGGAGCTGAAAAATACAAGTTCAGAAGCTGGAGGAGCTGAAACCCCTATAAAGAAGGCTGAAGGCGCTACACAGACAACTAACAGACCCTCTGTACAGCTCCCTGCTTTGTTCAGAGCGCTTTTCTTCTGTCCTTTCAAATTGGATACTTGAGCAGGGATCTCCATATAGTGAGCAAGATGTATAATCCCCCCAAGTGCGCAAGACATGTCCTACTACGATCATGTTCAGAAGCGCCATGAGGAGAAGGGCTGCCTATATGCATGGTACTCACTAACCTTTCTGTTGTTTTTGTTCTTCTCGATTACACTTACTCTGTTATATGTCTTCTTTCTTCTTGTAGTGTTTTTGTTGACATATTTCCATGATGAAAACTAAAAACGCTTTGAACTCTGAACTTGTATTTATTCCTTTGCGAAACAAAAGAAGGAAGAATCTTGTATTGAGACTTGATATTAAAAAGATCATTGGAGTGAAGTTTCAGAATATTGGTTGGTTTAGTTGGATAAATGAAGTGTGGAGAATAATTCACAAGTATATTGATTCAACCAGCCGCCAATATTTCTCAGAATACTATGAGTAAAATTTCTCTGTCACAAGATGAGCCTAACATGCACAATTATACATCAGAAAGATCAAAATAGGAAGTTATAAATCAAATATCTGCAGTATCTAGTCTTCTACTTTGATATTGAGTTAGGAATAACTGCTCAGGAATTGGTAACTGGTATTCAGCAACAATTTTACATAATATACTCCCCTCATGTTTTGGAAAAGCAGTTTGAGTTTTCAAAAGAGAAAACCATGTACGGTTTGAGGTTTCCAGAATAATTGAGTAAGCATGAGCTAGGAAGATATCCCTTGGAAACAAACCTTGATGGAAGGGAACATACAGTTCCCATAAGAAAACTACTTCAAATCTTCTTCTTGCAGGAGGGAATAAGCTTAATTCATCGAATACTTTTTAAATTTTTGCCATGACATGCTAGCTTTTCTCTTGTTCAAAACAGAAATCTTTTCTCCAGTTAGGTGCCCTTTTTTGATCATGCGAGTCCATGGCGTGCTAGCTTTCTTCTTCTTTAAAGTCTTTATTTCGACACATCGATTCATCCTTTCATTTAGCATCTGTCGTGGCCTATCATGATCCAAAACAGAGGAAGGGTCCATCGGCTATCATTTTCAAGGTCCCTACTGGGCTATAAATCGATGACAGCGAGGTCCATCGCACAAGCCACCCTACACTGTAGTGCCTTTGGCTCATGTGATCAGATGGGAAATGTCAATTTGGTGGTTGCTGGTCATTTTCATGTGACATTTGCCTAAATCTACATGTGATGTTGTCCTTCACATCGCTTCTTTTTGGAACAATTGTCCTCTCAACTTTCAGTTTCATAATTTCAGTAGAGCTAATGATTTAGGTTTTAATTCAGACTGTGACTAAGTTCTTGGCTAATTAACTTCAGTTAACAATGGAAGCTCTGTTCTTCTTTTCAGCCTGTTCACTGCGTGCTGCTGCTTCTGCTGCTACGAGACCTGTGAGTGCTGCCTCGAGGCTATCTGCTGCTGCTGCTAGTTCAGCTTAGAGGGCATGCACGAGCATCCATCATCGTGGAGATGCGGCCAAGAGGGACACTCACAGCTGTCTGTCCCATACTGGATTATGGTCATCAAATAAAATGCCGTACTAATAATCTTATATTATGCATTAGTGCCTGTATGATGTAATCTTGTGTGTTAATCTTTATTTGCATTTGAAAATGCTTTGTGAAATGCTGTAAATCTGTTGTATCTTGGTCAGATGAATACATTATTGTGATGAAGGTGTGAAGAACTGAAATTACCTCATTCTTAAGTCTGGATGATGCAGATGTACACTTTCTTGATCTTTCTTTAGGTTGAAGGAACCCAAAAAAAAAAAAAACACCCAAAAAACATGTCAGTCTTGTTTAGTACTCCATGTGTTCCAAATTATAGGTCGCTATGACTTTTTTTTTGTTATGCTCATTTCACTATGCATCTATATACAATAATATGCCTAGATACATAACAAAATGGATGAACCGAAAAAGTCAAAGCGACTTATACTTTATAACATTTCACAGTCTATTATGATTCATGCCGTATATCTCACCTGGACTAACTCAAAGAAGTTTTTTTCTTATCCAGTTGTCCTTGCTTATTAATTGCAAGTTAGAAGAAGAGAGTTGTAAAAGCAAAAGCATTTATGTATGTTTTTATCGAACGCGAAAAAATTACAGGAACTTAGGCTTTGTTTAGTTTCCAAGTTTTTTTGAATCTCTCTCTATCACATCAACATCACATCAATTTTAGACACATAACAACAACAACAACAACAACAACAACAACAACAGCCTTTAGTCCCAAGCTAGTTGGGGTAAATTTAAAGATGAAACCCATATGAAACAAGACAAAAGGACGTAGAAAGGCACAAGACAAAAGGATAAAGATTAGGGTAGATAGAAAAAGGAAACAAAGTCATGGTTCAGCACGTTAATAGCTAGCCTCCAAGCGCTCCTATCCAAAGCTAAATCCTTGGAGATATTCCACTCCTTAAGGCCTCGCTTAACCGCCTCGCCCCAAGTCGTCTAGGTCGGCCTCTACCTCTCTTTACATTATCTACCCGCTCTAGAACTCCACTACGCACCGGCGCCTCGGGAGGCCTCCGTTGAACATGTCCAAACATAATGGAGCAAAGTAAATGTAGGTAAAAAAAGTAACTAATTACATAGTTTGGTTGTACATCACAAGATAAATCTTTCGAGCCTAGTTAATCTATGATTGGATAATATTTACCACAAACAAACGAAACGTGCTACAAAGTGTCCAAAGTTTAACTTTTCTGACTTTTGCCCCCCCCCACACACACACACACAAAATTCTGGCAGATATATAGAACTAATTCTATGTTTATGACAGATAAGCATCATCTTAACTATGCGTTAATGTTGTGACATAACTGTGAATAGACTAGCTGTCCAGCTGTCCGTCCCTGTAATTAATCTCCATGCCTGCAATGTGAATCAATGAATGGTGGAGTTTTTTCTCCTTTCTACACAAGTGGGACAATGGCAAAGGACTACGTTAACATTCTCCAATTATTCACCTTTCTAAACTTTTTGAATTAAGAGGCTCCATGAGTCAATTTTCTAGAATCATCTTTTCTTCATGAGAAATTAAAGGTCTTATGGAAATAAGGAATTTCTCTCAAACTGTCAAACATGGTGGCTTCAGGAGTCAATTCCTTTGAAATTGTATTATCCCTTGGTGGAAAATTAAGGTCAAAACATTATAGGATAGCACTTTTGATGAGACATATGATGAGCTAGTGACTCGAAGAAAACTAATGTTTTCCGAATTCACGCAACCATTGTAGTAGCCCACAGAAAAGAGGCTAGCTCTTAGCTTATTATATGGCACGCACGTTATTTTCTCTCATCTTAGTCCTTGATTACTATTAAGAGTACGGTTTTACAAATGAAAGTAAATTTATTTCTTGGCCCTTTGAACTCGATCATTATATATAGTAGTATGGTTTGACTTCCAAATACAAAACTGAAACCTATGCTCATGAGTCATCTCTAGAAGCTCTGCAAAATTGCAAATTAATCCTTGCACATTATGTTTCTCATTTTGGCCCACATAGAATATTTACTCACCTTCTCCATCCTCTTGTATCCTTTGCCTTGTACAACACTAGGCGCTAATGGACAATTATGGACCGTTAAGGGCTCGTTCGGTTCCACGGCTCAGGAACCATTCCACGCCGGAATGACCGGGAACGACTCGGAATCGTTCCCTCCGTAGAGGGGGCGGGATGCGTTCCGTGTATGTTCCGGACGGAACGGTGGCTGCCGAACGGGCCTTAAATCAGTTTTCTGCCACCGTGGACTGCATAGTGGGCCCTTATGGCTAGCTTGGACGCTCCGTGAGGCAGCGATGCTTGACCGTCGCCTTTTGGTTAGATAGTTAGTTAAATGTATATATGAACTATTAGCAACTATGAACACGCTAATATGGAAATAATAGTTAGGAGCCCTCCAACTAATAATTAGCATGTTTATTAGCAAGCCTATTTGGATTCAGTCGTACTAATTTTAGCTGCTAAATTTTTAGTGCTAAATAGATCCAAAGAGCCCTTAGTAGATTGCTGGTTGTATAACATTACCATTAACATCTGAACTACCTTGATCTCTTACACAAATTCTTTCTATTTTTCTCTCCTCTATCTAAACATAAATATGATATGGCATCATCCTCTAAGGCCCTGTTTGGATGGGCTAAAGCTAATTATTAGCTAGGACTATTGATTAGCTGGCTAGTAATTAGCTAGTCCTATTTGGATCCTTCGGCTAATTAGTATACTATCTCGACACAAACTTATATGTTGTGTGCATGCCTAGATGGCTAGCTTCTTCTATGCACGTGCATGCCTGCAGGTGGCCCTTTATTTCGCGACTTTATGAGAAATTAGCCCTTGTTAGTTGGGTTGGAACGACTAGCGGGCTTAACAACTAGTTGGAGACTTTGCTAATAATTAGCCCACACATTAATTAGTTGACCTGTTTGGATCCACGAGGGCTAAAGTTTAGCAGCTAACTGTTAGCTTAAGGATCCAAACAGTGTAGTTAAACAGTCCACGCGATATATGCCCACCTCTTTTCATGTACTCACGGCCGCTGATCACTTGTTCATGGTTTTCATCACCCTCAGCTATCCATTGCATCAAAAGCTGAAACTCGATCACACAATGTTGAAAAAAAAAAAAAAACCTAAACTGAAATCTGGCAGCGCCCAAAACAAGTGTCAACCGTTCTTGTCTTTTGCATGCCACGCGTGCTGCACCGCTTACGTGGCAGAAACGTTGCTCGTACACTCCACGGATCGACACGCTGGCACAGTTGTCATTCGCCCCATGAATTGCTTGCCTTGCATTGCGTCGTTGCATGCATCATCTCATGTTATTCGTCTTGTAGTATACTATATATATAATAACTGCAGTGTGCCGAGTTCCTATCCTTGAAAGCCGACGACGGTGCCGCCGCCGCCGTCGTCGTCAGCCTCGACGCCGGCCGCCGCATCCGGCCACATGGAGTTCGAGTTCCGGTCGGCGTTGGGCGTTCCGGAGACGCACGCGTGGCCGGGGGTGAACGAGTATCCATCGGTGGAGTCCGCTGGCCTTGACGCGGTCCCGGTGGTGGACATGGCCATGGCCGGCGGCGGCTCGGACGACGACGACGACGCGGCGCGTGCAGCGGTAGTGGCGCGCGCCGCCGAGGATTGGGGCGCGTTCCTGCTCGTCGGCCACGGCGTGCCGCGGGACGTGGCGGCGCGCGCCGAGGAGCAGGTCGCGCGCCTGTTCGCGCTCCCGGCTCACGACAAGGCCCGCGCGGAGGCTACTACGGCCACGGCCGCCGCCGGCTACGGCAGGCCGCCCCTGGCGCTCCGGTTCTCCAAGCTCATGTGGTCCGAGGGGTACACGTTCCCCGCCGCCGCCGTCCGCGACGAGTTCCGCCGTGTCTGGCCCGACGCCGGCGACGACTACCTCCGCTTCTGGTACGTACGTACGTGCCGTTACTCGTCAGTTACGTCACGCGTGCTACACTGGCTGGCTAACGTGCCCGTGTGCCCACGTTGACTGCATTGTGCATCCGCGCGCTCATCAGCGACGTCATGGAGGAGTACGACAGAGAGATGAGGGCTCTCGGCGGCAGGCTGCTCGACCTCTTCTTCACGGCGCTCGGGCTCACCGCCGATCAGATCGCCGGCGGCGAGATGGAGCGGAAGATCCGCGAGAACTGGAAGGCGACGATGCACCCGATCCTGTGCGTTACGTTTTTCTTGTCGTACGTTACGTACGTGCCAGTAGTGACTGACCGTACTGGCCTCTGGCTCTCTCCCTTATGGATGACGTGGATATACATACAGGTACCCCAAGTGCCCGGAGCCGGAGCGCGCCATCGGGCTGGCGCCGCACACGGACTCGGGCATGATCACGCTCATCATGCAGAGCTCCGGCGTGCCGGGGCTGCAGCTGCACCGCCCGCGGGCCGGAGCGGTGGGTGACGGTGCGGCGCCGCCGGGCGCGTTCGTCGTCGTGGTCGGCGACCTCTTGCAGGTGCTCACCAACGGGCGCTTCCGGAGCGCGCTCCACCGCGCCGTCGTGAACCGGGAGCGCGACCGGATCTCCGTGCCCTACTTCGTCGGCCCGCCGGCCGACATGAAGGTGGCGCCGCTCTCGTCCGCTCTGCTGCCGGGGAGGAAGCAGGCCGCGTTCGGGCAGTGACGTGGCCGGAGTACATGGAGCTCAAGCACAAGGTGTTCGGCACGGATGCGTCGGCGCTGGAGATGCTGCAGGTGGATGAGGAAGGACAAGGATGGGAGACTGGGAGGGATGCCGCCACCTAAGAAACTATTCTCTTCATTCTAAACTACAAGATATTTTATCTTTTATCTGGATATATGTAGTTTTAACTATGTATCGAGACATAGAAAGACTAAAACATCTTGTAATTTGATACAGATAGGTAGCCCTGCTAATGGTTTGGGTTGTAATGGTTATAATGGTGTGGGTTTTGTTTTGGACTCTCTTTGGTCAGATATGAATGGGTTGATATCATAAATAGATTGGATTGGTTTGGTTTATTGGATAAAATAGTTTGGGGGTGGTTCGGTTTGGATTGTAATGGTTATAATGCGCACAGAGGCAGCCCCAAACTCGGCGCCGGCTTCGCCCAGCCTGTCACCGATGTAATGGCTGAGGAGAGACGGCATGCCGCGACGCTGCTCCTCACGGCGGCGCTGTCTACGCCGGCGGAGAAGGCGCCGCCCGTGGCCACCGCGTGGCAAGCGCAGCCGTAGGCGGGTGAGTGAACGGCGCCGGCGACGCCCAGCGCGCGGTGCGCCCGTTGCTGCGTCGGTGCCCGGCCTTGGGAGAGCCGTAGCTCGCGGCGGCGCGCTCGGCTCACGCGGGAGCGGTCATGGCGGCGCACGCCAGCACAAGGCGCTCGAGTCCGGCGGCAGTGTCGCCCGGTGCCTCCGCGCGCTGGTCCACGCGAGGCGTGCACCAAGGAACACGCCCCACGTGGTGTGGCCCGGCCGAGCTGCAGGGAGAGTCCGCTCTTGGTCCTGGACGCCGAGGACACCATGCACGCGGGCGTCCGTGGGCCCTCCACCGACGTATCGCAGCGCTGCAGCCACGGCGGCGCGCCTTGCGAAGAGCGGGTTCTGGCACCGTCGCACCCGGGCGCCGCGGCGAAGCGCGCACAGCCACGGCAGCTCAGTCATGGCGCTATCTACCCGCAGCGGGCTGGGCTGGGCGGGAGGCGATGCGCACGGGCGCTGCATGGGTGCCTGGAATAGCTTGTACACAAACCGTTTGCTAAAATGGGCTTGAAACCATTTGCGGGGATAGATTGAGTCAAACACATTAATCGGTTTGGGTGGAAAACACCACCAATTTGGGTTGGTTTGATTTGAACGGTGAAAAGGGTGGCTTGGTTTGGTGTCTGAAATACGCTAATATTTGATTGGGTTGGTTTGGGTTTAGTTCGGTTTTCAAACCATTAGCAGGGCGACAGATAGGGTACTAGCAGGTTACTAGCTAAGTTAGCTGAATCCATAAATAAAAAATTCATGAATAATGGGTTTGTTTCAGGTCGCCGGACCGAGGAATGTTCAACGTCGTTTATTGTTACCCACTACTAATGAAATGATTTTGTTGCGTGACGGGCTATTTTCATTTCCGTGGTGGGCACAAGCGCCCGTCACGGTACTAGGGTCATAGCTAATGCTAGATTTTTTCCGTGGAAGGCGCTTTATGCTCGCCACGGAAAATGAATTAACAAAAAAAAAAGCATGATAGGCCACCGAGCCCACCGGCCTGATAGCCCACCAGCCCGCCGCCGCCGCCGCCGCCGCCGCCGCCGCCGCCGGCCAGATCCGCCGCCGGTGGCTGGATCCGCTTTCGGTGGCGGATCCGCCGCCGCCGCCGCCCCCGCCAAATCCGCCGCTCGGTGGTCGGATCCGCTTTCGGTGGCCGGATCCGCCACCGCCGCCGCCGCCCCGGGCCAAATCCGCCGCTCGGTGGGCGTAGCTCGAGGATCCATGCCGGATCCGCCACCGATCGAGCCCTCCGCCGCCATGAATACACTATTTTCCGTGGCGGGCGTGTTAAGGTGCCCGCCATGAAAAATCAATTTTTTCGTGGCGGATAAAAATTGACCGCCACGGAAAATAAAACTGGATGTGGCGGGACATTGACGTGACAGCAAAAGGAGTGCACGCCACGGTAAAGATTTTACGGTATCACGCAAAATCATTTCGTTAGTGGTGGCTACTCTTCTTTGCTGGGAGAGGTGAGTTTTTATTAGATGGTACCTGTAATCAGGTAAGGTGGTTAGTGAAGGCAGAGACTAGTTGGTGTATGCAATTTATATCTTGTATGGGATTGCTCCACAAACTTTGGCCGAAAAAAAACCCTAAATTTTCTGGAGCACCACTTTTAGCACGGTGTTCTCTCGACTCCATCTTTTACACCTGTTTGGCTAAAAAAACTGAAGTTGAGCTAAAACACATGGAGCGCAACCATCCCAAACCGCCCCTTAATATTAACAAACAATATTGGCCGGGGTTTTAGTGATAAACAATGTTTATTAATTGGAGTTTACTAACGCGTGCGGCAAGCAGTGGAAGCGGTCGGCCTGCACACCGCCCCCCGCCTCCAAGACGCCCGCCGCCCCTTCGACTACCGCCCGGCCGTTGGCGGTAGGGTCTCGTCGAGCTCCGGCGACTTAGGGCCGCAGCCCTAGCTCGCCGGAACTGCGGGCGAGACCCTACCGGCGGGCGACGACCACCTTCTCCCCCCTTCCCCCTCCCCTGCGCTGCCCGATGTGGCCATAGCGAATTTCGGCGTGCTCCACAAAAGTCCGCCATGGCGCCCGCCTCGACTTGGCCCGACCGCCCCCGCCTCCGCCAACCGCACCTAAGTCGCCCGTTCACCATTCCTACCGCATGTCCTACCTACCTCCCCGGCCGGCCAATCTATACCCCACGGAGAGCTCACCGGAGTTGGAGAAGAAAGGGAAAAAAAAGTTCACCGGAACCCTAGGTTGCCGTAGTTGGAGGAGGAGTACGAGCAGAGAGGAGAGGGGAGGAAGAGGAGGCCTGCCGACACGATCCGACCGAATCCGCCACCACCTCCGACGGATCCGGCGGATCCGCGGCCGCCGCCGCCGCCACACCGGATCCACCATGGCCGGCGCGGCACACGGGCGCGGTGGAGGTGCCGGGCTGGTGGGGCACTTGGGAGGCGGTGGGAGCGTGGGGAGGATGAGGACCACGCCGCCGCCGATGAGCTGCTCGCGTGCGGGAGGAAGAGGCGGGCCGCGTGCGGGAGGAGCTATGCAGCGGATGTGTTTCGCGTGCGCATGCAGAAATGAGTATTTAGGTTATTAATTTGTAGATAAATTTGTAATGCCCCTAAGAGCACTCACAATGCAGACTCTATCATGGTTTCTATACTTATTTATTACCCCTCTATTTATTGCTTTTTACTTATGTGGCAATCAGATTTATTGAAGAGAGAGAGGAAAAACACAAGAAACCAAGTAAGAAACCAGTCGTCACGTAAACCAAGACAATTTGTGAAAGTGACAAGTGGGCCATGTGACATCATGATAGAAAATTGCATTGTGGAAGATAGTTTTTTTGACACAAGATTCAAGACTATGTAAAACCATGATAGTTTCTAAGATTGTGAAGTGCCCTAAGGACAATGGCTGGATCTTATTTATTAATACTACTCCTACTCAACTCAATCATCTTACTATCAAGAAGCAGTAGAATCTCGCCTGACATTTTGTAATTCACCAATAATCATATTACCGTTTACAAGGGACAAGATAAGAGAACAGAACAGTGAGGTTATATGCTGGCAATCCAGACAAAGACGATTTGCTTCAAACACAAAAAAACAAACAGCAAACCAACAACATAATAATACAACACACTTTTCAGTTGCTTAAAGGTGATGGGTCCGTCGACGATGTTGGTTTCAGGTTCAGGAGTGAGACCTGCGCCACCTTGACACGGTCGGCGTGCCCGGCCGCCGGCCCTGGATCTTCCCGCGCTGAGCGGCGTCCTGTCCACGCCGCTATCGGAGTCGTCCACCCTCGACGTCGCGCCGCCGGCGCCCGCCGGGCCGCCGCCGAACAGGAACGCGGCGCCCCACCTGAACAGCCCCCGTCGCCGCCGGCAGCCGCTCTCCGACCCCAGCCGGTCCACCTGCGCCTGCAGCGCGTGGCACTGCACCTGCATTGCATGCATGCGTTAGAGGAGGCCACGTCAGTCCTGTCCACGCGCCCAGTCACTACTGACACTGGCTTGCACGCACAAGCAGTTGTTGCTACCTGGAGGCGCGCGACGTCCTCGCGGAGGCGCCGCAGCTCGTGGTGCTGCGCCGCGACGGCGACGACCTCGCGCTTGGACGGGCACCGCGCGCTGCCGCCGCCGTTGGCGACGGAGGAGAGGTCGACGGAAGCGGCGGCGGTGGCGGGGCTCCTGATCATCTGTTGTGCGTCGCGGAAGGAGCTGCCGCTGTTGTTCCACTCGGCGAGGCGGTGGTGGTGGCCGATGAGCTTGCCGTTGCCGCCGCCACCGCCGCCGTGCTCCGACGATGACGACAGGAAGAGCACCTGCACCACGCAGCGCACCGGCAGGCGGTCGTTCTGCACGGCGTGCGCGGCCGCCTCCGCCGACAGCTTGCGGGCGTCGATCAGCCGGCAAAGCGACCGCCGCTCCTCCTTGGTCGCGCGTGGGTGTGCCTGCACGCGTGCACCACGTCATAATATATACCCACCTTGCCACAGTGCCACCATCGCAATCCATCGTATTAAAATGTTGAATTGCACAAGGATCATGGATGTGTTCATCGCCAACTAAAATTTGGGATGGAGGAAGCAACTGTTATTGGAACCTCTGGTTTTTATTTCAACACTAATTTAGTGTTATTCTAAATGGCAAACTGTCAATCACTTGACGACGAACAACGATATGTAATTAGTATTGTTGAAATACTTTTGAATCTAGTTTTGCAATAAATTTATTTAGAGATACAAATGTTGTATATATTTTCTATAAATCAAGAAACTTGTGACACGCACGGACTACTGGCCAGAGCATCACACGGAGACTCCATGTGCGGCGGCTGATGATTCTCTTGTTTTGTAGCGCTTGTAGATTGAGGTGGCTCACGTGACGTCTATGGCATTGTAGCTGCCAAAAAGATGGGCTACCTTTTACCACCCCTGAATGTGACTAGAGAGGATATCTGGTACACAATGATTAGAATCATACTATTCCTCCTCCATAAAAAAAAATACAATTCCTATTTTTCATGAGAATTCAAACAATTTAAGATTTGATTAAAATTCTATAAAAACACTATGATTATGATACAAATAAGTGTCATTTGATTTTGGTAAATCTTGTTGGAGATCGACACAAAGATTAATGTTGCTCATTATAACTTCGGAAAATTTAAACTAATTTGATTGGTATAAATTCTATAGTTACTTCTTTTCTTTTTTGTGAGGATGGATGCAGCACAAAGCATTGGGTGGTGGATCACACTACGCACGTACGTCGCGGGTCATTTCTTTATTTTGACTTTTTAAGAAATGGAAAAGGGAGATAAATGTTGGGTACTGTAATTCGAAATGGTTTTACAATTTGTCTACGACATTGTTTCTACAAGATCATGTGCGGTTCTCCTGTGATAAATTTGATGGTCCAGATTGATAGAACTACTACTGCCACTGTGGTCAAACACACACAAACATGTGCCTGCACACGTACAGTACCCGGCCAGGCCAGGCCAGGCCATAGCTGCCTGAATGCGTCCAACTCTGTCGTCACGTCGCCCGACGTGCCGTACATCGTCGCCTCTCTGTGCATGGATATTCGCGCGCCAATCACGCACACCCCAACACCCCTCCGTCTTCGCCTTTTTGGCCTTTCATCACATCCACAGAACAGAGCCAACGGATTTGTGTGTGCGCGTGCCACGCGACTTGCCACGCTTGATGATGATTTGTTTGGCCATGAGCAATTCAGCATCTCGTCGTCGTCCTTGCAACCTTGTTTGGATTTTTCTCAAATTCCAAATTATGCTAGTTATTAATTATAAGATATTTTTTTTTTTTAAACTATAAGGTACTGTTTTTAATGTAAAACCAGTATAAGGTACTTTAAACTTTTCTATGTAGATTTTGCTCTGCATGTCTAGATATATGGATATAGTAATGATAAAATCGATAATCGTATCTATAAAAACCAAAATACCTTATAAGTTAGAACGGAGGTAGTATATATCAAGTGAAACATTGAAGAGAGAAACACTTTTATTCATGCAAGTTGTTTAGTGGTGCTCATTTTAGCTTGATTCTTTTGGTTGAACTATATTTTGAACATTTTTTTAAGAATGGTGGTAGAGTACATATATGCATGTATATATATAGAGGGAAAAATGTGTTGGTTCCGGTTTATGATTGTTCAAGAGAACATACTCGGTGATATAATTTTGAGTGAATACACAAAAACCACATGAGCACTATGTAGAAAACATTCTACTTGTAAACACTATGGGAGTATTTGAAAAAACACACCACTATTACTTCACAAATATAAACTATGGTATAAAAGAACAACAATTCATGACCGAATGGCTAGAGACTGTTTTTCAAACCATGAAAGGAAAAGGAAGCATATATTTATAAATAAAACTGATTATAAAAAGAATGTACGGATCTTAGTATTATTTAACCAAGCATAAACATGATCATCATGGTGAACCACAGAGAAACTATGATTGCTCCCAAGTATGGGCTGGACATGGAAGAGCAGCAAAAGTGCAGTGACTCACTCACTCACCTTGAGGTAGGTGTCGACGGCGCGATACAGGCCGTCGTCCGTGGCGCGGGCGTGCGCCGGCACCGCGCGCGCCAGCTCCTCGAACTCGGCCGGCCGGAGCCCGGCCTCCAGCGCGGCCTCCGCCAGGTACGCGTCCACGAGCCTGGCCACCCTGGCGCCGGCGGCGCGCCGCCAGCCTTGGCGCCCTCCCGCAGGAACCCGCGCACGAGGCGGAGCACGAGGGGCACGTCCAGCAGCGTCGGCGGCGTGCACGGTGCCAGCGCCCTGCCGGCGCCGCGCGCCAGCCCGCCGAACGCCGGGATCATCACGGCGCCCAGGGAGGCCTGGTCCAGTCGCCGCGCCGCGCGGGCCTCCAGGTCCTCAAGCAGCGCCGCGTCCGCGCCCACCGTGCTCCCCCGCGCGGAGCAGCCGGAGCAGGAAGTCGCACGTGATGCCGCCGCCGCCGTCCTTGCCGTCGCGGCCGCCGTCGGCATCATCGTCGTCGGGCGGGAGCGCGGCGACGAGGGACTCGAGGAGGAGCCGTTTCTTGAGCCATGCGGCGGTGGGGCTCTCCGGCGGGAGGAGGAAGCGGCCGGACGGCGACAACGCGGCGTCCGGGAGCCACCGCGCCGCGTAGTGCGACAGCACGGAGGCGAGGCTGCTGCTGCTCCCGGAGGCGGCCGCGGCCGCGGGTGGCTTGGAACGGATGGCGGCGATGGTGCGGGCGAAGGCGTCGACGTCGTTGACCACGCACGAGTCGTCGCTGGCGCGCGAAGGGGTGGTGGTGGCGGCGGACGGGGAGTAGGAGAGCCGTGGCTCCGGGAAGGCACTGTGGGCGGTGATGGGCTCGACGGCGCGCGTGTTTGTAGGTGTAGCTCGAGGGGACAGGGACGGCATCATGGTGCCCGGCCGGTCGGCCGCCGCGCCGGCGTTTCTTTGTTGGTTGGCTGGCACGGCGAGATATGTATGCTCTGTGCCGGAATGCGCCATAATGCTTCTTGTAGTGGTAGCACATTGAGCTTTGAGCATGGCAATCAACAAAGTAGAGTGACATGGAGTGGACTGTGGAGCTACGCGGCCTGCAGCCGCTATCCATGTGCTGATCAGCTGATGTGCCCCACGGTCCACACATACGTGGGGTATGTTTGCCGGAGTACTGGTACCATAGTTCAGAGAAAGTGTAACGGCTCCATGCATATGACACTGTTCTCACTTTGGAACATGATTTAGAGGCGGCAAGAAACTGAGGTTAGAACTACTCCCTCCATCCCGTTTTAATTGTCGTCGGAGGAGCGAACACGAGAATTAAGGCAAGTGACAAAAGACAGAAACACCCCTAGATAATAATCATTGTGCTCTGCTGTTTTGATGTGCCAGACAGCTTTTGTTCACCCGCTCAGTAGCGTTTTTATGATAAACAAATCAAACTACACATCTGCACACATCCGCACGGTCATGGAGTAGTACTAGTACTAGTAGCCTCGCGTGGACGATGGCCGGATGGTCGGCAACGCCTTGGGGTCGGACCGGCTTTCCTCGCCGGAGGGTTGGTAGCCGTGGCGGAGTGCCAAGCGGCAACGCCATCGTCGGCAGTGGCTCCACGACCGAGGACGGCTGGGAAAGGCGTGCAGCCCGGCCGGAGAGAGAGGCCGCCGGAGGAGCAGCAGGAGCGGCGCGGGGGCTGCCGCGGCCGCCCGCGCGAGCCCCGCCTGCCGCCACACCGTCTTCCCGTTGCCGGATGCGGACGGGACCGGGCCCGGGACCGTCACGGCGCACCTCGAGAGGCCACGCCATCTTCCCTAGGTGCGCGCGCGAGGCCACTGCCGGGGGCGCCATGGCCGCACGCGAGCCCAGTCAACCGCCACGCCGAGTCCGCCGCCGACCGCCGGAGATGGAGACTGGAGAGAGAGGTTGCGATGGAGAAGATGGTGAGGAGAGAGAGTAGGCAGAGATTGGGGGAGAGAAAGTGCGGTGGAGAAGGATGCCTGCCTTGGTTGTGATGCGGTGCAGTACAACGTACAACTGCTCCCTAGTGTACCAGCCTACGAGAGAGTAGCGAGCGTCAATTATTTGGGGACGGGATACTGTAGCTAGAACGTCAATTAAAAAGGGATGGAGGGAGTATGTGCTTTGAATAGTTATCAGGCCTTCAAAGTTAATTTTCATAAGACCTTTTTTTTTTTTTTTTTTTTTTATGGTGAGGCAGCATGATCTTTCACGAATGAGAGTACATCCAACTCTTTGGGTGTAAAACGTGATCTCTTCCATTTATATATATTTTACATTTTTTGTAAGATTTCGAGAGAAACCTTAACAGGTGGAAATAAAACTTCTTTCAGTCTAAGGTAGGCTGGTTTATAGTTTATTCAATCCTCTACCTCGTGATCCTAAGCTCATACTCCCTCCGCCTCGAGAAAGACGATCGTTTAGGAGTGGACGCGACGCCAAAAATCAACATGCCCCTATGTTACTATACTTTATCGCTTTGTTCCGTCTTCTTCATTGTGTTCCGCATGGAAAATCGGCTTCGACGGAGGAGAAAGGCGCCCACCGCGCCGCGCCACCACCACACCTGGTCATGCTCACCTCACCGAAGCCCCGCACTTCCCTCGCCGACGATGGATCTAGGGATTGGGGCTCGGGCGGTGAAGATAAAAGGCGGGTGCGGCCCCCGCCCGGTGGAGAAGAGGAGGAGGGGCACGACGACCTCAAGACGGTGGGGAAGATGAAAGCGGGCCGTGGCCTCCATGCCGGCACAAGTGAGAGGGGGGCGACCTCTTGGCCAGGTGCTAGAGGAGAGTAGGGGTCGCCAACGGAAGGAAAGAAGACCGCCTAGAGCGCATCACGGACTAGTGATGTGGACGAGCTTCTTTCTGCTACGACCTCTATCCAGTCATGGTCTCTGGCGTTGCTCGGGTGGCCCTAAGAAACCCCGTGGGCCATGGGGGCCGCCTTGACGGAGGGTGGCAAAGCGGAGGCCGTGTGGCACATCGCAAAGAAGTCGGGTCGTGGAGGGAAGGGATAAGGTGTGTGTGTGTTTTTTTCTTTTTTAGGCGGCAATTTGTGAGGCCTTGCGAGGGAAGGGAAGGGATATGAGTTAGGCTGCGGTGTTGCACTTTCGGTCTTTGTGTGGGCCTTCTACGGCCTAGCGCAAGATAGACAACGGCCGCTTTTTTTGCTACAAGCCCTGTCGCTTGGGCGACAATTAAAAACATGACCAGGGAGTAAGTCCTAAGGTGTGTTCGGAAAGTCATATTACTATAGATCCGGGTTGTTTGGCAATGTGACAAGCGTAAGAAAAGGTATCGGCTAGCCAAATTAAATGATTCTATATATGCACGCCAAAGAATAGGGAAGGATCAGGATTTTTTGAATTTCAAGATTCAAAACATATGTCTTGTTTTTGAACAAATGGCTTTTTAAGTTGTTACGTGAGAATGTCCTATGGCAAGACTTATTAAAATGAAGTACTTATCTAATAAGACCATTACTTAGGTCAACAGAACAGTTTTGGTCGAGTTAGATACACCTTTATAAGATAAAATAAAAATGGGAAAAAGTTACATTATGGGAGGATCATTCCACTAGTGACAAACATTTAATGTGTATTCCAAGCTGTACATAGAATTATTAGGAAGAAGTATAATATATAGTGTTGTCTTACAGGGTGCATGATTGATAAATTTGTTGATTCTATTGTTCAGATTCGAGTTAATTATATATAGGATCAATATTTTAGTAACCTTGAGATGTTTTTTCTCCTGTCATATGGGCCTGACCTAGGGTGGCCTTGCTAACAGTTGTGGACCGAGCTCATAATAAGAGCATGCATATAGGCTAGGCTTTGCCTGGCTGGGTACATCAATAATGCATGGATCCACTTAGTTGCCTATAACACGAAGGAGTACTACACACTTCTCGCCAATTGTAACCTCGGTAGCGTGCTGAAAAGTTTTTTTTTTTTTCTTACCATGCGACGTGAATCCAAACGCTGATGCATGAGATGCTGCATATCCTCGTACAGTGTTAGCTGCTGTTCACTGGTCCAACAACAAACCGGAGATCGATGATGGACACGGCCGGATTATTGGCCGGTCCAACGGCGAGCGGCGATGACACGCAGAAGTCGTCGCCGGTGCGTACTGGCCACTGTTCCCACTCCTAAAGCCTCATACGTTTTCCCTTTCCCCCCTCCCCCCTCACTGCGGCTAAAGTTGTTCTTTGTCATCTAGGGCCTGCGATTACACATTTCTGCTAGAGCACCTTCCTTTTATTAGATGCTAGACTAGGCCAGAAAACTTTAGAGCAATTTTCATCCACCGTTACTCGATCCAAGTAAAATTACTTCCTTTTCTAAATACATAGTTTTGTTATATACTTAAACATACACTATATATAATGAACAAATAATGTATTTAAAAACACAAAACATCTTATGTTCTAAACAAGACACATGATGAATAACTTTTTAAACTATTGAGTTTGGAGATGTGAAAACCTTATGGGTAGATTTGTTTTGAAAAGTATTTTCATAAAGTATTTTTCAATAAATATTTTTGAAAAATAAGTAGTCAAAATTAGGCTTTGAAGACTGTGTCGGTATCAACGACTTGTTTTACAAGTATGTCGGGAGTATCCCCTTGATGGTATAGTTCCGAGGCTGGTTTTAAGAAAAGTCCTCCAAAGTGTTTGTCTAACAAAATCGAATTCCTCGCGCAATGCACAAGCTTTATACATTTATTTGTACTCACAGCTACTAATAAGTTGCTAACCATTAAATCACGGAAAGATGGTCGTGACTCGAGATGATTAGTACGTACCAGGTCTACCCATCTGGCTGCCACAAGAAACGTCAAAAGGCATGTGGCGTGTCTATAGGCCGATCCCTCAACTACGTACTCTGCATGCATGCCATTTCTGCACGATCATTGCACGGCCAAAACTGTACCAAAATGCAGGCAGCTAGGCTCCAATGGCACTGACACGATAAATTGGACCAAAAGCCGAGCACCTTTTCCGATCAGGTACCCTTGTGATTTGGTTGTTGCTCTTGTTTGCTCACTGCCTTTGTCATCACTGTTTGAGACATGCACAGTTAAAGTCCTTGTGATCAGGTACCCTTGTGATCATGGCACTCAGTTACTATCAAATCAGCTGCTAACAATCGCAAGCATCCAATAAAAACCCAAACAATCAACAGCAGTGTTCACAAGACAAACAAACAAACAACAGCAGGAGAAAGGAGGTGAGGTCCCGGTCCCCTGCTCTGCCCCAGCGCCAGGCCAGCAACAACCAAAGGCTGCAGCATCGTCCTGTGTTTAGTTCCCGTACAGTAACCCAAAAAGTACTACAGTTTCCCGTCACATCAAATCTTTTAACGTATTTTTGGAGCATTAAATGTAGGTAAATAAAAAACTAATTTACAGTTTGGCTGAAAAGTGCGAGACGAATCTTTTAAGCCTATTTAGTCCATGATTGGACAATAATTACCAAATACAAACGAAAAGTCTTCTACAAATGTCCCCAACCCAAAATATTTCACCAACTAAACACCCCAAACCGCCGGCTGTTGCTGCCCGCCCAAGATTCCTTCTCCTTCTCTCCACGGATCGGGATTGCTTCTTGTTCACCGGATCAATCATTTGGCTCAAGCATTGCTAGAGTAACTCGGATCTGTTTGTGATCGAATGATTTCTGGTGGTCTCCCTCTCCTCATCAAGGAGGACGCCAGGGCTGCTGGCGGTGTCGCCGGTGCAGCAGCGCTGTGTGCCCGGGACCTGTTCGGCAGATTTCCCCCACCGCGCCCCGCACCGTGCATGCTAAGCGAGATTATAGGAGGAAGAGGTGGACACAGTGCGGGACAGATTGATGCACCGCCAATGGCTGGCACAGCACAGCTAGCTTGAATCAACGGCGGCATGGCAGGTTGCGCTGCAGCTCTATAGACTATGACTGTGGGATGGAAGGCGTAGGAGTGGTGTCGTTATCTGTGAACGCCGATGATTGATGGTTGGTTGGATGGCTGAAAAGTGGGCGGGGCCAGGAGGACAGTGCCACTCTGTTGCTGTTGAACTTGGCCGGGCCTTGAGTGGTACTAGCAAGCTTTGCCTGAGCAATGGTTTGAATGATCATGAATAATGTGGGTGGATGCACATGCAATGGTAAACTAAGAGAGTGTTTGGTTGGTTTCTTATCCTAGCCTGGCCAGCAAAACGAAGTCAGGCTAGCCTAGGCTTGTCCCAGTCAAGCCAACTCTATACTATATATATGTTAGCCTGGCTAACTTTAGTGTGTGTTTGGTTGCCTGGTTTATTTTGATACACTCACCTCTTCTCTGGATCGGTATGATTACCCCCTTAGAGGTATTTTGTCGAACAAGTGGCATTCATGGAGCTGATTACCCCCCCTTAGTGAATCAAGCTTGGTGATTGCACCACTCAAGCGAAATAGCGAATCAAGCAGGGTCGGTCACTCCAATCAAGCAGAGCAGTGGAGTGGAAGCCGCGGTGCATCGTTTGGCGGCTAGCGAGGCTGCGGTTGGAGGGCGACTGGGCAGTGTCTAAGGCGGTGCGGACGTCATGGCGCTCGCGGGCCGCGATGCTGTCTCCTTCTAGTTCCACCGCTGGCTGTGGCAAGTCAATTACGGGCGCTACGACAACTACCCACGGCTACCCGACTGAAGCTAGTGTTCCCGCTCCACAGGGACGCCTTCGCCTAGCGCAGGTGCAGTGTCTCTGACCTTGTCGTGCTCTCTGACAAGAAGGGCAATCCATCCTGACCTCATCCTCTCCCCCATCTGCTTACCACGACGCTAGATCCCTAGGTCACCGCACACAACACCCACACTTTGGCTTCTCCTTCCTCCCAAATCGAAATGCACTGCGCCACTGCCAGATCTGTGCGAGCGGTGGGGGAAGGAGGAGGAGCACGCGCACATGCGGGTGAAATCTCATGTTTGGTTTTGGAAATTGATGACACACTTGTCGGACTAATCCTTTGCTCTAAGTGGATGACTTGAGATAGGATTAGGTTGATGACAAGGAGCATGATGATCATGAACATGGACGATGATGATGGACATGATGGATCGTCAAGCTCGGTGATCGGCTTGAGAGGAACCCCGGAGATCAAGGCAAAGGTATCTTGATAGGGTTTTCCTTTCGGTGATCAAGACACGATAGAGCATGTGATCACATTATAGGATAGATAGCCGACTATCAAGAGGGGATGCCGCGACAATCCTTTGGTGAAGTGCTTCTAGGTCCAATTGACTTGCATATGCATTTAGGATTGAGAGCACTAACTTCGTTCTTGTCTAACCGATCGCGACATGCTAACACAAGTGCTCATGGGACACATTGAAGTGTTGGCAACTCAAGACAAGAAGTTTAAACTTGGAAAGATGGAAAGACGTCGTCGCAACGATGAAGAGGAGCTTACGCAAGCTGCGCGCCGGACGCTCGGCGCTGGCGCCTTAGCGCGCCCAGCGCAGTGCAAAAAGTTCAAAATGGAGCGGCCCGACGCGTCGGCGAGGGCGCTGACGCGGTCGAAATCGGGATCCTGGCGTCCGGGCGCTGTTCAACCTGGTTTCCGACAACACGTTTTCAACGGTTCTGGCGCGCGTCCGGGCGGTCGCCAGACGCTGGGTCCGAGAGGGTGTCGAGGACCCCCGCCGGGGCGTGGCGCTGGGGCGCGTCCGGCGTGGCGCCGGGCGGCGGCGGCAGAGGAGGCAATCTTGGACCAACGGCTCTATTTCGACTTGGGGTCTATATATAGTGCTTTGGCTGGTTCATTTGAGTCTCTCTTGGACATTTCAACAGCCTAACTCATTTGTGAGCTTGTGAGACTCCTCTCCACTCATCTCTTCACTCTAACTTCGATTCTTGAGTGAGATTGAGAGTGATAGAAGTGCATTGCTTGATAGTCTTGCATCTAGAGGCACTTCATCCTTGGAGAAGCCGCGGGATCTTGTTTCTCTTGGGAATTTGCTTGGTTCCCTAGCGGCTTGGAGCAAGAGGCGGTGTTGAGCTCAAGTGGAGCTTGTTTGAGGCCACACCGGTGGATTTGTGAGGGGTCGTTCCTTACCCCGCGGGAGATTCGCGAAAGGAGCACTAGTGGATTGCTCGTGGCTTGTTGGACCCTCTCTTGTGATCGTTGCTTGAGCTCCCATAGGGGATTTGGCACCGGCCATTAAGCTTAGCATACGTCATGTGAGTGCGTCGCCACAACGGGGACTTAGCGTGCCGGCAAGCACGTAAACCTCGGTGAAAAATCATCGTGTCACTTGTTCTTGTTCGTTGGAGATTTCTCGGTGATCACGGTGATTGGCTTCCACCTCTACACTCCGCGGTGGTATTGTATTCTAGCACCTTTGCATTACTTTCTCTAGTATTCTTGTGTAGCCTTGCTTAGGTTGTTAGCTTGTTTAGTGTAGTTTAGCTCCGAGTGGTAAATTAGTTAGTCTTGCTTGCTCACCTAGGAGTAAACTAGCGACCTAGCCTTTGCTTGTGATTAGAGATATTAGAATTGCTAGGTGGCTTGCATAATTAGCTTGAAGCATTTGCTTATTCGCTACATCGTCTTATTTACTAACCGCCTTGCTTAGTGTTGTTTGTAGAATTTTTAATAGGCTATTCACCCCCCCCCCCCCCTCTAGCCATTAGGACCTTTCAGCGGGTGCTCTAGCGGTGAGTTGAAAGGTGTCAAACGGGGGAGCTCCGTGTGGGGATGGGCAAGGAGAATGATGGGGATGAGCGAGGAGAGCGAATGATGAGGCATAATGGAGGAGAGCGACGATGCGGGAGGAGGTGACGGGAGTCACCCCGTGAAACAACCCAAGCCTGGCTAGGAAAGAATGACGAGGGTGGTCATTCAACCCTGGCCTGACTAAAGGGGCACTTTTGGCCAGCCCTGGCTAGGCCCCTGGACCCCGCATGCACAACCAAACAACAACAAGCGGCTCCAGAGGGCCATGGCCGAGCAACCAAACGCCCCCTAAATGTGTGCTCGGTGTCTTGGTGCATTAGCATTGTATTTCTTGTTAAACGCGTTCATGGAGCTTCATTGGTGCTTTGATGAACTACATTTCTAGGTTCTATAGCAACAAGGAAGAACCACTATGTAGACTAAATAGTAATCAGAGTTAAAGGTCCGATGAACCTAAGATCAGCGAGTATGACATAAAAATCCAACATATAATAATGTCATGTTGGAAGAACGCAAACTCGTTTGAAGTTCACATTTGGTTCAGGTAATCGACTTGTTGCATGCTTCCTTTTCCATTCATCAGCCCTTAATATGAGTTGATGTCTAACTTTTCATACTCAAATTGAGAAGTTCATTTGAAAATTAATGAATACTTCTAAAAACCGCTACGAAAAAAAATAGAAGAGAGGATTTTGTCCAAATTTTTATTCAAGTACTATAGAAATAGCAAGGAATATGTATGGGGCGAGAACAATAGAGGATGCCCATTATATGCCATTAGCATAATCAAGCTATAACTACTTGTGCCCTCAACTTTCATTTGCTATCAATATTTTCATCGTCTGGTGCTGTTATGGGGCAGAACAATAGAGGATGCCCATTATATGCCATTTTCATAATCAAGTTGTAACTACTTATGGCCTCAACTTTCACTTGCTATCAATATTTTTCACGGTTAGTATTGTTATGGGGCGTAACAATAGAGGATACCCATTATATGTCATTTGCATAATCAAGCTGTAACAACTTCTGCCCTCAACTTTCATTTGGTATCAGTATTTTCATCGGTTGGTACTGTTATGGGCAAGGAGAAGAACAGAGGATGCCCATTATATGACAATTGCATAATCAAGACGTAACTACTTGCGCCCTCAACTTTCACTTGCTATCAATATTTTCATCGGTTACTATTATAGGCATAATCAAATCAAATTTTTTTCCTTTTGCAATTTCTCTAATGAATTTGCTGAATGGCAATAACATAACCTGGTTTATTGTGTTGAATCTAATGGGGATTTTGAATGAAACAGTATGTTTTCCTGCTTTCACAGTGGAAAAAATTTTCCAAGACTAAATCCATATTTTTAAGATAAATTAACATTTATTGTGTACAGTTTCAAATATTAAGTTCACACATCTATTATTGCATAATAGTTTTATGGAATAAGATGTTGGCAATTGGCATTACAAGAAACTCCCTCCATCCATTATTGCATTTTAACAATCGAGATTCTAGAAAGTCTCTTCAAAAGTAGATTGGACCATTGATTCTTTACTATATTATTGATTTTTATAAAAAATAAAACTATCTTAATATTAATTTGAATACAAATGAATTGATGACATACAACTTTGAAAATTAACATCCATATAATTTGAATATTTGTTAGTCAAGATCGTGAATTTTGAACTTCTTAAAACAAAATTGCATAGATTGACCCAAAAGAAGAAAAAAAAGTAATTTAAAGCATCTAGTTAGTGTTGTGGCTGGGTTTCTAGATTAGGTTCCAAAATTTGTTCTGTTGTACACTTCCCTTTGTTTTTTTTTTTTTGGTTATTACTATTCCATTTCTCTTTTTGTAGGATTAAAATTGTGTGTATGTCATATCACGGGGAGTCAACGTGCAGCCTTAATTTCAAATATATTTAATGTGTGGCCGATGCTATTCTAGGGCACATTTTTAGGTGTTTTTCCTTCAAATTTCGGAGATGTCAACGAATCGTGATACAACGAGATGTCAATCAATCGTGATGTGTATAGTGACTAATAATCTTTCCTTCTGATATGGGCCGTGTTGATGTCTTGATCTAACCGTCGGTGTAGGCTTTAGTTGTTAGCCCATCATCTCTAGTTGCTTGCTGTCGATGCTCGTGTACTTATTGAGTTATTGGGTATACTCTCACAATGTGTCGCAAGACTGATTCGTAATTTTGCAAAATGCTATTTTAGTGCGCGACAACTAATGATAATTGTCGTTACCTTCAGTGGGCCGTAGTTGTAACAAAAAGATCTACATCCTCTTAATAAGTCTGGGTTTATCTTCTTTTTAATATATTAGATAGTTTTGTTGTACTTTTTTTTAAAAAAATGCCCAATCCTGATCGTGCATATTTGTTATTGGGCTTGCATTCCTCATTGCAAGCAAACCATCTCTCTGCGTCCACGCTAGATGATCGATCATATACTATTAATATAACTTTCAATTTTTTTTTTCCAATAACATGCTTCAAATGAAGTTCAGATGCATTCCGGGATGTAGACAGAGTAGAAACTAGAAACAAAATAATTCTGAATTTTGGTTTAATTTGGTGCAATACAGCGCGCGGATCCACAAACACGGAAACCGAATCATTCAATCGGTGGACAAAACATAGTAAGTAATAATACTGTAATACGTACCGAACCCCAGAGGAGAAATTTTTCGCAAGTGTGGGATGGTGATTAATTGGTAATAACCCTGCCAGATTTACGTTTCAATCACGCAGCAAACCTCGTTTCAGTGCTCACCGGAGACCTATAAATACATGGCCCTGCAATGCCTGCATATCTGTCGTTGCCACCACGCCACCAACACACAAGCACAAGTTGAGATCGAGGTCGATAGAATTGGCAAGTAGCCATGGCCGGGCTGGGTCAGAAGATCACCGCAGTGCCGCTGCTCATCCTCCTGCCGCTGACGATGCTCTCTTCCATCTCGTCGGCCACGCGCCGCTCGCCAGCGGCAGCGCTGACGCTGAGCGGTGAGGGCTTCGCGGTGCTGAGGAAGGTCTCAACCGGACCGAGCAACGACACCAGCCCGCCACGGCCTCCGGCGGTAGGGGGCTGAGCGGCGAGGGCTTTGCGGTGCTGAGGAAGGTCCCAACCGGACCGAGCAACGAGACCAGCCCGCCACGGCCACCGGCGGCAGCGGTGAGCGGCGAGGGCTTCTCGGTGCTGAGGAAGGTCCCAACTGGACCGAGCAACAAGACCAGCCCACCACGGCCGCCGGCGTCTCAAGTAGTTGGCCTCCCGATGCTAACGAAGGTGCCCACGGGACCAAGCAACATCACGAGCGACCCGCCACCACCGCCGGCGTCTCAAGTGAAGGCCGAGAGCCCCGTCGTTGACCTCCGGGTGCTGAGAAAGGTTCCCACGGGACCAAGCAACATTACAAGCGATCCACCGCCACCGCCATCTTCAGTGCCCACGAGCACTCATGCCGACGATCTCGCGGTGCTAAGGAAGGTTCCCACCGGGCCAAACAACGAGACCAGCGTCCCACCGCCGCCGCCGCCGCTGGTCGCCACTAGCGCTTGATTCTCGAAGCTGTAGGTGAAGCTGTGTGTGTGCGTGAGATCAGGCGATTTTGATGCTTGCCGTTGTCATGCATTGAGCCTTGGTCATGCAAACCCTCATTTGTACTGTCATAACATTTTTCTTTTGGATCGATATGGAAAGAAACAATTTCAGATGGAATCCATGAGTGATAAATTTTTCCATGCATGTGACTATACATTTCGTTGGTTCCATTGTTCTTTGCACAGATCGATATGTAGACAGGATGTCGTCGGGAGCTCTCCTGCTTGAACGAACCTGCCTTCGAGCTAGTTCTCAAACTGACATCGCAGTCGCAGCGGCAGGAGCCGACTTCTAGATCCAACTCATATCTTTTTACTATACTAGGTAAATGACCGTGCGTAGCAAACAAAAACATAATACCACAATAATATATATATATGTACGAGCATGTGTTGTATTATATTAATTAAAAAATACATTGCAGCCGTGTTGTTTGCAACAACAATATTACATAAGTCTTCAAAAAGATAATTGAAACATAACTCTAAATTCCAAGTCCCAGATGCGGCATACTCGCTCCTTGCAGCTCAAGTATGCAGATGGTTGAAATTGTGGTACTGTTGATAAAGTACTATTCTTTTTAAAAAAGATAAAGTACTATTGATATCTATGCATTATCTCTTTTATAGAGTCAGAACCTCTTTATGCACGATATTCTTTGTGAATATATCACTTGTCTTTTTTTTTCTTCCCCTTCCCCTTGCTCACGTCCTTCTCAGCAGGCGGCACAGCTAGGATCCTAATGTTTGATCTTGTTGTGGCTCTGGATAACGCTACATACAATTGTCTGTGTGAGAACACTGGTTCTGATAAGTGTAAGCAATTTTCCATCATACTGCTATATTTCCTCTTTCATTCCTAGGTTGGATGGAGCAAACATGACTCCTAACTCCGTACAGAATACAGCACGTACGCAGGGGAATGTAAGTGCTCACCTCAAGTGCTTGTTGGGCTCTCGTCAAATCGATAGAAATCAGTTTAGTAGCGTGGTGAAGAGAATTCAGTGCACCAACCAAGTTTGATTAACCAATTAATTAGCTTATCCAGTGTAAGCACTACACTGTAATCAAAATATTATTAGATATCATAATTCATATCCTATATTGTGAATGCTGTAGCTGGAATAAAGCTTCATGAATGGGTGCAGGAATAAACTACAATAGTTGGATTGCCTCTACTAAAGAATCGCACACACCCAACACTTAAAATGAGTAATCCGAGCCCCTTAAAAAGCCTTTCAATTCAAACAATTGCCTAACACCATTCAATCAATCAGCACCTACTTGAAAGCGTATACTTGGCCATGGAAATCCCTGTGATTCATGAGGCACATAATTCAAAAAAAAATGACATTACAATCTTTCTCTATCCATTAATCTTACCCAGAGAACGTATCTTAATGTGTAACTCTGGCAATAAGCCTATCAGTCATCATTACTATCTGATCATATGGTTCATATGTGTCTATTTCTCAAAAAGCTTGTGATCCGAGTATTCAGAAGATCTACAGTTGTCCAAATATTCAGTTTAATAGTTAGACAAATATTCTACCCTTCTCTGCCATGCCAAATATTTGAATCAAGCATGAGAGATTTTAAGTTTGCCAACATTTATAATGACTGTCTATACATAAAAAAACCATGATACATAGGGATAATGGGACTTGGAACTGGTGTCAGTTTAGGAAAATGAAACTGAAATTGTAGAAATACCTGACATGTAAATGGCTCACAAGGCAACGACAGATTTTTAGATGGACCAAAATCACTAACAAAGGAACTCTGAAGCATGGCACACAAAATTTCTTAAACATTTGAACTCAAGGAGAAAAAGTTTAGCAGTCAAATATAGGAGGCGAGAAAATAAGAGGAATAAGTTGGGCATACCTCTTGCCAATTTCACTTTGGCATTTAACTGAACACCGGATGGTCAGCACCCCATCCGAAGTCGTTCATCGAACCATAGCCCGGCAATGCAGAGGCAGCTCTGGCGATTGGGCGGCTGCTATGGCAGCTCGCAGCGGCGTTGAACCTGGCAGTAGGTCGGAGACGGGACAGGTCGGGGCGGTGGAGGTGACGCCGTGAGCCTGCGACGGCGCGTGGCGGTGCAGGGCCGGACGTCGTGAGCCGGCGATGAGCGCGAAAAGGTGGTGGACGCGACGGGAGCACGCCAGCGCGGGGTCAGGTGGAGATGAGGGGCGTGGTGTGGGGCAAGGTGGTGGAGGCTTCAATTTACTTGGACAAACCCCAAACGGGTCGTTGTCGTCGTCGAACGCCTTCTTTCTCCTCTCGCTCGGTTGCAGGCACAGGGGCACGGCGGCACGCACGAGCGAGCTCCATGCCGGCCCACCTTATCGGCGCGCGGGCGGGCTCCGCCACAACCACCGTAGCCGTGCGTGGGCGATGACCCGCCGCTGGCTCGACCTGCCTTCCCACGTCCGGCAATGGGCGGCGGTAGCGGCGGTAGCGGCCAGAGCGTCGGGCGGTGGAGCTTTCTGCGGCGTCAAGGCGGCGTTGCGTACGGGGGGCGGCGTCGCGTCCGGGGCAGGGCCGGCGTCGAGGCCCGTCCAACGGTGGCGCGTTGGGGGCATGCGGGCACGAGATTTTTGGCGAGGGATGCGAGGAGGGAGGGTGAGGAGTAGGAAGGTGGGGAATTTTCAGCCATAGGATTCGAACACAGCCGGCGGGAATTTTTTCGGGGTTTCACCGCGGGCGGCGCTAACTTTTCGGCTATGTGCAAGTACTATATGTAACTGTATATGATGTATGTTTTACAGGTACTCCCTCGTCCTGTAAAATAAAAAGCACCTTCTCGTTTCCGGTAAGTCAATGTTTTCAAAATACCGGCAATTATATATTAAAATTTATAAATATTTATATTAAGTAATTAGTATTATCGGAAAGATATTTAAGCCTAGTTTTTTAACAAATTTATTTGAAGATTTAAATGTTGCACGTATTTTCTACATCTTTAGTCAAAAGTTGGAAAGTTTGACCAAGACGCGTTCCCATAGCGTCGTTTTTATTTTGGGACGGAGGGAGTATGTGAGATTGAGCCATCTGTTTTGCAAGTACTATATGTAACTGTAGGTTTTGCATGGAGAAAGTGGCCCATTTGCGTTGAAGTGGCACAACCAACTACTGTGAAGGAACGTGATGCACTTGCTCACATTTCTACTGAAAGCCATGGGAAAGCCATGGCGATGCACAAGGCAAACAACAGAGAAGGTGCTTAGTGAGATATGCTCATGGAGGACAAGCTATATAGATGGCATTGCAAGATCGAGTGTGTGTTGGGATTTTTTGATTTACTAATTTTTGTCCTTTCTTTCACTCTCGTCCTCTTTCTGGATCACAAATTTGGTCGATGTGTTTCTCTTTCGTATTGAAAGGGTGTAGTGGTAGAGTTGTAGTTTTTTGTGTATGGTTTTATGTATGCTTATTATTAGGCTTATAGCTGCATTGTGACCCAAATGAGCACAAATTTAGTTACCGGGTTTTGGATCTTGCACCCGTTAAGGTTTTGTGGGCCCAGAGTCGTCAAGGTTGGGTTCGTGGGTTCAATCATGGATGCATTTGGGCTGCCTAGTACAGAGACATAACAGAAACATATCTGACCCTTGGATGCAGATCCAAGGGTCCAAGGCGTCGTCTGAAATCCTACCTTTTTTTTCAAACGATCAAAATATAACAACTCTCATAGATTTCATATATATACTAGCAAAACATGCCCCGCGTGTTACATCGGGATGCATAATTTATTGTTTGTACCCCTGGCAATAGCAAATATTATCCTTAGGTCGCAACACGACGTATTATTGTTATGTGCTCATCTAGAGATAGCTATCTTTGTTTGATTTTAAATGGGCCAACCTATTTATTTCTTTCCTTTAAATATCAAGGTCTATAATAAGTGTAGTTTCAGTCAAGTATTAACCTTCGGTGCATATAGTGAATTAAATATTGAATCCAGTAAATGACTTATTGGAAAAATGTGGTACCACGGAACTCTTTAATCTTATGTTATAAATGTTATATAAATTTAGCACAGCAAATATACCTAGGTGTTCTCGTTCAAAAAAAAAAAGATGTATAGCCCATGACGCGGCGTGGCACAGCAGGTCTGGCCGCCAGACTCAAATCGTATCGGACTACGCTCGTAGAAGGCTGGACGAAAGATGTTCTACAGCCGTACTGAAACTAAGAGTTTGTTTGTTACGCCCATCACGTTCTGGTTCCCTAAAAAAAAATACACGTCCACGGCGCCACGGCGCACGGGTATAGCCCATGGCGCGGCGCGGCACAGGTCTGGCCGCCAGACTCAAATCGTATCGAACTACGCTTGTAGAAAGCTGGACGAAAGATAGGGTAGACCACGGATATTTTCTCGCTTTATTAGTAGGTATAGATATAGATACAGATAACTAACCATATATATATATATATATATATATATAGGGCGCACTTTCTATACACCCGCGAAAGAACTCACACCCACCAGTAATATAAATAGGTGCAACAGCCGGTTAGCACTAATGGGTCGCTGCCGCCAGACTCGCTATGAGCAGCTCCGTCAAACACGCGCGATTTAAATTTGTCTCCAGTACCGTGCATGCAGTCAGTTGGAGAGCCCAATAATTGCGCATGCATACTAATGCTTCACAAAAATAAACAGTAGTATGTACTATTTCACAAAAATAAAGTATGAACAAATACTTTTTAGGAAAAAGCGAGTATGATGCAATACATATGAGTACACACACGTACGTACTTTTGGAAATAGAGTATTTACACATACTTTTGGAATGGAGAATGTATACATATACGCCAAGGTTTAGATAGTATATATATGCCTACATTCACGTTCCGAGATATACAAAATGAGTATATTCGTATACACAAAACTTGGGAGTATATCCATATACTCAGCGGATTACTTTAGTATATCCATATATTTATGAGAGTATTTTAGTATATCCATATACTCATGGGAGTATATCCATATACATATACGCAAAACTTGAGTATATCCATATACTCATGGGAGTATTTTAGTATATCCATATACACGACGGAAAATTTTTAGTATATCCTAATACTTTGGAGTATATCCATATCCATACATGCATCGTCATTTTTTTTAGAACAAAACATGGTACAATATCTCTCTATATATATACCCGACTATTGTATAGTAGTATGACTAAAACTAAGTATAATAATATGAACGGTGAACAGATGCTACATACATATGAATTGATACTATTGTACACCGGCCAAAGCTGCCACGCATGCTGCCAAGAAAAAAACTGCTAACCGAACATGCAAGTAGATAAGAATTACGAATGAATTTGAATAGGAGTCGGTATTTAATTCACATATATACGCGTGCCGCTCGCACCCTCCGTGGCTCTGGTAGTTACCCGTTAATTGTGCTGTACCCACGCGTTGCCTGACGAAGAGGAATAGACAGGAATAGACTGCGGGAGGTGGGTGTAAATTTACCCTTCACAGGGTGTAGGAAAAATTTTACTATATATATATATATATATATAGTATTTATATTTGGAACCCGGGGTCCAAATGAATTCAGTCCCCACTGTCCTGTTGAGCAGGCAAACACGTCCACCCCGCCGTTCGGTCAACCTGAGCCAACCCATGTGCATTTCTCATTTGCTCTCACTCCCAGGCCCGGGCCCGGCCCAGTTATTTTTCTGTCCGATGCCGAGCCCACTCCCCCACCCACGTTCTCGACGGTTCCAAAAATCAGCTGCGCCACTCCTGCGAGCTCCGATCCCCATCCGCCGGCGCTGCCCCTCACCCCCGCTACTCGCCGCCGCGCCCTCCCCTAGTCCGCCCCAACTCCGTCACGTCGCCGGCCTGGCCCTTCCCCTCACGGCGTGGCGGCGTTGATGCGACCGTGACGGCGCCCTGCAACTCGCGTCCACTACGCGCGATTCCTTCGGCGAACGGGACGACGACGACGTCGGACGGGATGGACATCCCCGGCGCGCGGCTTCCTCCCCCACTGGGAGACGACCGGCCTTCCTCCACCGACGGCGCGCACAACCGAGCCTCCCAGATGCGATGGCGCAGGCCCTGCTCCCTCCCGGCGCGCGGCCTTGCTCCCCCACCGGCGGCGGGCGGCCTGCTCCCTCCCAGCAGCGCACACAACGGCCCTTGCACTGGCTGAGCGGGCAGAGACCGTGGCCATCCTGGCCGCCCCCCGTCCACGCTAGGCCATTGCGCGGGGCTGACCCAGCCGCCGCCGGTCTGACACGCCGCCGCCGGGAGGCACCGTCCGCGTCGCCTCCAAGCTTGGTCGGTGCTGCTTCTCAACGTCCCCTGCGTCGGCCGGCATCCTCAACTACCCCTACCGAGGCTGAGATTTCCAGGCGATTGGCGTCCGGAGAGCTGGCTGCCTGACTGTGTGGGCAAGAGGGACGCCTTGGCATGTTCAGCCCCCTTCACAGGTATCATATCCACATGATTTTTTTTAATCTTGGCTAAATCTGTGGAGGGAGAGTTGTTATCTTCTCACATATTAATAACCTGACATGAAATTTTGTGGCCTCTGCAGGATCCACAAAGGGAGGCAATAGACATGTAATTCATTGTAACGATGTATGATTATGTGCATGCTGCGGGACAGATCAGCCCCCTTAGATGTAATCCTATATTGCCTCACATGATTTCTTTCTGAAGTTTCGTTTCATACATGGAGAGGGAAGATTTGTAATCCTATATTGCCTCACATCATTTTAAACATGATTTTACTGTATTCCTTGGTTGCATCAGAACATACACTGATCTTACTATAATTCATTGCATTTACGTGGTTATCTTAAACTGTGTTTTTGTAAATCAATATGCAATCGAGATGAAAATAACTGGTTCCTTCTTTATCGTAATTTGTCTTATGTGCATCCATTTTTTTAGTGTTTTGTCTTTTGTCTGATTAGCTGTGATTTTTTCTCGAATACTCTGATTAGTTGTGATGATTAGAGCATTCCAGTTTCTGCTGTAGCCATTATTATACTGAATTTTGAGTGCTTCTTATTTACCACCATTCCAATCATTTTTTCTTCCCACATAAACCTGCAAATATCCGAGATGGGTGATAGCCGCTGCTGCTCTGAATGATATAATCTATACTTGTCAGCACAGTAGAATATTTGAGGTTTGTGTTGCTGATTAGTGATTAGTCCAGGCCACAAACAAATGGGTGCAGTCCTGCTATTTTCATGAGAAAGGAGCTATACAAGAAAATTACTACTATATATTAGAGAAATGAATCAATAAAAGTAATCTTACTATATATTCAGACATGAAATTAGTTGTAGGATCTTTGTTGGTTAAAGAGTCAATTTAATTAGTCATCAATATATCAACGAACAACGAATGTGTGGATTTTAGTCATCAATATATCAACGAATGTGTGGATTTATAGATGGGTGTTCCACTGAAAACATTTTATGTTTTCTTTTGATGTGACACTTTACCACCTGGGTGCTTATTATCTACAGCTGCTCCTTCGTGTAATTTGTTAATGTAGCATCAGTGCCCACCATAGACAGTTACATTTCACATTGCAGTCAACTATATCTTTGGCTTTGCCAACCAAAAGTAGCATTCTATAATTCAATGTGCTGAAGCATGCATATCAGTTGATGAATGTGGGGATCGTATTTTATCTCTGACAGATCATTATTAGCAACAGGCATAGGATAATTTTAGATTACGCAAGTATAGTTTCCTGTTTCCTTGAGGTTATGATTCTATTTATATGACCACAAAAGTTTACACCCATGCAGAATGATGATTTGCCATTTTTCCTGAAGCATTGAAATTGAGGATTGAGAGTTTGATTCAGCCAAAGTCTTGCACCCACCTTCAAGCATTGAAATTGAGCTTTCCTTGTGCAGGTTAGGTGTCCTGCTTCGGTCAGAACATTATTTTTAGCCTACTTTTTCTTATTTCCAGTTTCAAACATACTGTTTCTTGCCATGGCTGCTTAGGCTCGGTTCTTTCTTTTGATTACCTTTTGTTTTGTGCTCAAACAACTAATATTTATCTTTCATATATGTTCTTTTCAATTTGTATAGCTCCTTGGGGAACTGCTACAAAATTTATAGGGGCAGTCTAGACAAAGAATGCAGACAACTACTGACTCCCTCTTTTTGTGTATTGAGTTCGTTGGATGTGATATTTATTTGTCCCTGTAATATTTGGAAAGTCATCATTTCTCTTCTACCTGTAATCTGGTGCTTTATTCTAGAAGTTCAGTTTTTGCTTGCTTATTGACATTGATGGTCTATACTAATGAATAATTGTGTGGTGCAGCTATTCTCACAGTACTGGTCAAACTGTTTGATGATGGGAGCAATTCACTTTCGAACAATGTCGCACTGTGAATTTGTTGATCTAGTTCTCCCTGTCCATGTCTCAGGTACCATATCCAATTTTGTTGATCTAGTTCTCCTTGTCCATATGTGGCGTAGACTGGTTTTAAACGGTTCAGTAGACCATAGTTGCAGAATCAGTCAGTACCATGATCCTATTTTGCAGCCAAAGTCCTTATCACAAGTGAAACCCTACAATCTTATTCGAACATATAATATTATTCTAAACCACAAAATTCTATTTATCTTACCACAACTCTGCACATACGATTATTACAAAGCAAGAGAGTTGTGCCCTGTCCTCAAGCAGAAGAGCTATCGTTCTTGAAATATTGTATGCATGTTACATAGAGATTTTTGCCAAATTTCATAGCTTGCATCCTTATCTGTATATGGTATCATCTGGTACTGATCGATTAATATTAGCCTGATGTGTGTCTATACTTGAATGTAGAAAAAACATGGTATGGCCAAATAGTTTGGTTGAATACTAGTACTTCTTTTTGAATATTTCTCCCCTGTTTTACATCGCATCTAAATGTTAGTTAACATTTATGTCTCATTATTTGTTTGAAGAAAAGCTTTGAAATGAGATGATTTTTGTGGTTCAATGTTATATATGGATAGCAAAAGTTATATAGCCCAATGTTATCATGCTTTTTGATTGGTTAGATTTCAAAAAAAGAAAATCATGCCAGGACATGCACAACTGCCAATTTGAGTTATTTGTTCTTTTTGTTTTTTAGCTGAGTGATCACTAGTGCTCTTTGCTTCTCTTTTGCTTGCAGTTTTCAGCAGTTCAGAGCAGCACCATGTGAGGTCCTTTTGTGTATCGATTTTCCGGCAGATGCTCCATCGTGTTTTTTAATTTATATGAATAATTCAGGATTCCATGTTCCTTGGGCAGATGAGGACGTGCACAGGCAGCAGGCCGGCAACTGTGGACTGCCGGAAGTGGACTCAAGTAGGCGGAGGTGCAGGGCCACCGCCCCTTCCACCGCTCAAAGTCCGCCTGCCCCTCTCTTTTCCCGTCTCTCCCTCGCTCCGTGATGTTGCCCGCACATTGATCATATCTGATTCTGTTTGGTTGCTGTTCAAGTTCTTAAATAAATTATCTAGCAGCCCCTAAAAGCATTTCTAGTATCTCAGATAATTCAAACTAGTAGTATTAGATTCATTTTGTCATGTTGACAATAGAAATTAATGGCTATAGCTCTGAGATGCAAGAATCAAATGCATTAGCCAGTGCAAGAGGCCTCAACATGTGCAAGGACAGTGTTGCTTCTCATATACACTTCTGATATTTACTAGTTACTTTTGTTGATTGATATGCAGTCACCTGTACAAACAAACATGCTGAAATTACTGGGTTGCAAGTATGAGAGGATTATTTGTAGCATGTATGACAAATATTTAAGATAACTGAAGATTTTTTTGCATATAATATTATTCTGTATGAAAAGATGAGACATTCCATGGATGACATTCATTTTTACCATACTCATTTGAAAGAAACAATTATAAATATTTGTAATGTTCAACTAGCTAAATAATCTTAAGCAAAAATATTAGGTGCATATTGCTGTACAATGTTTCTGGTTAAATAGTTTATATACACCACTATTACGGTGGTGTCTCCTTCAAGATCCAGGTGAGTTTGACCATGTACGGTCCCTTCAAACATAGATGTCCCATTCGATTTCCTTGTGATGATGTGCGAAATTAGAGGGCTTAGAACCATTAGTAACACTGCTAGTAGTAGTATTTGACATTTAGAATTTTACTGAAGTGGTTAGATGGTAGGCTTAGCTTATTGGATATATAATGATTGGAGTTTATAATTCAAATACCAATATTGTAGTTGACAGAATTTATCCAACTGATGGGGGTTTTCCAGTAAAATTGATGCTATGAGCTTCTTTTTTTTTAGGGAGATGCTATGAAAGCTTCAGGTCTTTGGAAAGATGGCTTTCTGGTTTGGGTTCAGCTGTTCACGGATATTGGCGAGAGCCCAAGCAAAGTATCTGAAGATTTTTATAGTAAAGTGGAGAAAGGAGAAGCAAGCAGAAAGCATAGTTTCGAACACAATTCCATGGAACTTCAGTCCACTAAGGGACTGGTGAGGCCATTATCAGGCTTCAATCCGATTGTATACAATCGTTACTATCTGATGACATCAACAATCTTAATCAAAAGTGTTATGAAATTTGTGTTTATGTTTATCCGTACTACCAGTCCTCTGTAACACTCGCTGAAAAAAGAAGTAAAAATCCTTGGCATACCGCATATGGCGTGTGAAAAATTGGAAAAAAAGCGTACGTGAAAAAGTGAGAAAAAAACGGACGATGAAATAAATTTCACGTGACCAAAAAACACTAAAATGCAATAAAAAATAAAAAAAAACTCGGCCACTGAGCCAACCGTGTGGTGGTGATTCGCTGGTTCCGCAGCCTGTGAAAAAAAAAATATCGGGAAGGCAAGAGTCCGTGACTTGCGGGCTGGCCGATGGGGACTGGGGTCTGAATGCCATTTGGACCCCGGGGTCCAAATAGTGCTGCCGTATATATATATATATATATATATATATACCACACTGACCGGTACAAAGTTTGGAACTACGGGGTTGCAACAGAAAGATATCCCAACCGTACTTCCAACTGAATCGACATATACTTCCAACTGAATGCCCCTTCGCTTCATATATATAGCAATCAAGATCCATCGCTCCAGTCCCTTGCCGCAGCCCAAAGGAACGATGGCGAAGCGCCGCCGCAAGAAGAGCGCCATGGCTCCCAGGCAAGCCAAGAGGGCGAAGGCAGCCAGCACGATGCCGCCGGTCCTCCCGCTGCCGGACGACCTCGTCGACGCCGTGTTCGTGCGCCTGCCGGCCCGGACTTTGGTCGCTTGCCGCTGCGTCTCCCCGGCCTGGAACCGCCGGCTGTCCTCCCCCGCTTTCACGGAGGTCTTCCACGCTTCCTCATCTGCGGCGCGCGGCGCCGGCGCCCCGACGTTCGTGTCCGTCCCTGTGGACCCCCGCGAGCACATCCGCACTGTCGTCGCGGACCCAACACTTCGGCCCGGTCGCTCCGTGTGCAAGGACTGCCCCAGGGTGTTCCTCGGCGCCGGCAAGACGTGCAATGGCCTGTTCCTCCTCGGGAGGCCCTGCGAGGGGCCTTCGACGCGTGCAATCCGTACACCGGCGGCGTCCTCCGCCTCCCGCCGCGCCGCCCGGAGTGGCTCCTCCACAGCGCCGGGCTCGGGTACGACGCCGCCGCCGGGGTGCACAAGGCCGTGCTGCTCGAGCGCGTGGTGGGGACGGGAACCTGCCGCGTATCCCGAAGCTTCAGTGCGTCGTGCTCACCGTGGGCGGCCAGCAGCGGCGCTGGCGGGCGCCGCGCGGCCCGAGGGCGGCGTCCGTCTCCTTCCACGACGCGGTCGTGTCGCCGGACCTCGACCCCGTGTTCGCCGACGGGCGCCTCCACTGGAAGCTCCATGCAACACCGACGACGGGCCGCCGAGAAGCCGAGCCTAACGGCATCCTCTCGTTCTCGGTCGGAAGCGAGTCCTTCAGCCGCATCTCGCTGCCGTCCTTGGCCGCATCCAGCGAGCGCCGCCATTCCCAACCGAGCTCGCAGTCGCAGTGCACCACGATGGGCGAGCTCGACGGCCGCCTCTGCATGGTGCGCGACCTCCGCGGTGACTGCAAGGCCGGGGCGGCGGTGTTGGAGGTCTGGAAGCTGCACCATGAGTCGGTGTCGTCGTGGTCGCTGGATTGCCGCATCGATCTGGGGCGGATCGACGACTGGAGTCTGCCATGGATAATGACCGCGTTTTCTCCGCTCGGCTACGTGGGCGGCGAGCGCAGGCGGATCCTGCTGTCGGCCATGGAGCAGACGGCGGCGGCGTACATCTATGACCTGGACAGCGGCGGCTTGCAGACCGTGGCGAGAAGCAGCTACATCGGGACAGAGTGCACACGCTTCTTCTTGTGCCAGGAAAGCCCTCTGCACATTGCAGGCATGGAATATGGCACACAAGTCGTCAAATATGATCACATATATACTTAGGAATTTTTTTACAGTTTTAGGGCCTTAATAAAAGATCGACGTAGATCAGTTTTACAGTCCATGGAGGGAACCACGAGCACTCCACACAGGTGTCGAGCAACAGTCTCGCACAAACCCCTGCTTTACCCAACACGGAGCGATTTTGATGCTGTACTGCCGTTATCATGCATTGAGCCGATCTTGGTCATGCAAACCCTCATTTATACTGACATAATGCATTATTGTCGTGATCATTACATTTTCTTTTGAATCGATATGAAACAAACAATTTCAGATAGAATCCATGAGTGATAATTTTTTTCCATGCAAATGTGGCTATACATTTCGTTGGTTGTTCTTTGCACGGATGATCGATAGACAGGATGTCTTCGGGAGCTCTCCTCCTTGAACGAACCTGCCATCGAGCTAGTTCGCAAACTGACGTCGCAATCGCAGCGGCAGGGAGCCGACTTCCAGATCCTATCATTTACAATATGATTTCGAGTCTGGGTTTCTCCTTCCAATAATATGTTAATTATGATCACAGCTGCCTTATTACATAACAAGATTTGTTCTTCATGTGCCTCCCTCTTGAATATTTTTTATGTGTTGCTTTACATAATGGTGGTGGTTGGATAGGCTGCACACGAAGCTGGGCCAGATATGATACGTTGTCAAGATATGTATGTGCAGTGTGCTTTACTGGCTCACCGCTAGGCGCTAGAGTTTCTTTGAACTTTGTCAGTTTATGATGCAACCAATAGCAAACCATCCCTGCAGGACAACATCACGTCCTAGTAAATACTGACTAGATCTACTAGTATGCAGCAAAATACAGATAATTTTACGATGTAAAATCTAATATAAACACCGAACAATATGGTTTCTGCTTGCCTCAAAAAAAAATAAAAGTCACTACACTACCGGAATCGCTAACGTTCCCATGAACAAAACATTTCCCGTGAGCTAGATGGACGTTCCGTGGGTAAAACATTTCCCGAGACCCCTCCTGTTTGCCTCAAAAAAAAAAATGGTTTCTGCTGAAGTGCTAGAATGGTTAAAATTCTTAAGAGAGTAGTGCCTGTTGGATCTAAAAAGAGGCAACTGTTTCATGTACACTAATGGTCTTCTCACACTGTAACAATGATGTGTAAAATTCTCAGCATGTTGTGCAGTACAATACATGGAGTATGGATAAATACTTTCTTTTGTTTTTAACACATAATAAATACTGTAAGAAGAGATGGTACAAGTATAAGGGCATGATATATCACTGAACTTCTGGTTTTATCTCCCTAGTCATTGCATATTCAATCAGGTGCCTTACAACATTGCTGTAAGATAACCCTTGATCTATAAGCCTGTCTATAGCCTTTCTCTTCAGTTCCGTAGCTCTCATTCTTCTCTCCTCTGCATCTGTGTCTTCACCCATCAGTTTTAGAACGGCTTGCTGTACCTGGTTCCTCTTCACTATAGAAACTTCATGACCCTGCATTGTCCTAGTCGTGATGTTCTGCACACCAACAGGCACTCCTACTTTCAGAATATCTACTATCAGCTTCTCATTCAAGAATTACTCTGCACAATTTGTCCATGTAATCATGGCATTCCACATGAAATTCCTTCTATAGTTGAGTTCCACCCGCAGTGCGTCATGAAATCCCCAAGGATGGATGCCAGAGGATCATAGCCTGTGGTGCCCAACCTCGTATTATGAGACCTCTTTCTCTTATTCTCTCTTTAAACTCATTCAGTAATCTCTCAATACCTGAAGCTTTATTATCAGATTTTATCACCCAAATTAATGGCCTCCTTGAAGCCTCTAAGCCCAATGCGATCTCTTCGATCGGTAAAACACAGTGCAAGCCATGCTTCCAAAACTGACATAAAGAACCGACCCTTGTTTCATGGAGTCAAGCTATTGCAAGCAATGCCTCCCATCGACTGATGTCTTATCACCCCTGGATTCTATTGCATCCATGTTATTGCAGAGGAACATCGGCCCAAGGGACCAACCTTTCTTCCCTATTTTCATCTGGTAGGCCTCATGGTACCATGGTTCAAGCTCATTGAGGCTATTTGTGACCACACCGTCAGCTCTTTGTTCCTCGTTTAGGATTTCTCTCACGGAATTGCTCAAACCCTGGCGAGTTAAAGTTCCTAGGAGATCTTGCCTTTGATACCTCAAGGCAATGAGCAAACCCAGGTAGCACAATTACCCTATTGTCATCAGATGTATTCTCAAATATCTTTCCCCTGATGAATGATGTACCTAAAACATACCGCATTTGTATATGTGAAGGAAAGTGAGAAGAAAGATGATTAACTAATGGACAATAGTTTAATACCTGCAGAGGGAGGAGAAGGCACAGAAGCCATTAAACATCAACCTGGGGATGCCAAGCTCCTTTGCAACATCCCCTGCATCTTGACCTGCACTTTCCCTAGGACCTTGTCAACACTCTTGCAGCCTTCGGGTAGTCCTACCTCAACACAACGGAGCTTGAGGGCGATAAATTGGATTGGACCGTTCAGTTCTCTTGCCCTGTCTTTATCTAAAAAAGGTTCTCTTGCCCTGTGAATGGTGGACTCTATCCGAGAGGCATTGGCAGGGGTGGTGATGAAGCTGACCATGGCATCATGTTTTGCAAGAAGATGAGCCATGTCAATCAATGGAATGGTGTGGCCTTGCGCCATGAATGGAATCAGGACGAAATGTGGCTTTGGAGTACCATCTTGGATATTCATGGCTAGCTGTTTGGTCTTGACTCAAACACAACTATGGAGAAGAAACTGGTGCCCGTGAATAAATAAATGAACTGTTTCAGTAGATAGATGATTGCAAATTTCTCATCAAATTATCTTGAAAACATTGACCCATTGACTCCAATTCAATAAGGCAATACATAGCTGGTGGACAAGATGATTTGTTAGAAATCTGTTATTTTTATATCTCACAAACGAAGTCGAGTTTGGATAAACTATTTTACAAGATTGTGTATCATATCATCTACATATGTGATTTTTTTTTTTTCTTGTGAATTTAGACAATTTTTTGCCATGGTTTACATGGGATTTGACGAAGGTTGTGGTTTGCACTAGATATTTACCCTTCTAAGTGTTGCTTATTTTCCAGGCACATGCTTTTTTGTCTCTTGGTCTTTCATTTTCACCGTTGGGACCCATGGAGGAAACTCAAGATTATTTACTTAAGTGAAGAACTCAAGATTATTTAATTCGGCTGAAGTTGAATGAGCTAATACTAACTAAGAGTAAGTCAGAAATGCACAACAGATGAGTAAAGTTGGACAGCTAAGTTATGTTGAATTTGAAAAGTACTTACTCAATCATCAAGCCAGGATGGCATTACCTTATTGGTCAAGTAAAAGTTTGGTTGAGCCATCAAGATAAACTTTGATAATAAGGATACAAACATGGGAAGGTGTTACAGGTTTTCTGTGAGGACTACTTAAATGGCCATTTGCAACTGCAGGCAGTCCCAACTTGATGTCATTTTTTCAATGTTCCATCTAGAAGGCATGCGGAAGATTACCACGTCACATTTTGCTTTTCAGTATACAGAGATATGATGGAAGTAGGGGTTTCTAGACCATGAATGAGTCATACGAAGAGGTTCATGCAGTGTCATTATCTGCTACCAACAGGAGATAAAAATAAGTTCACATAAAAATACAGTGAATCTCTTTTTTAACCACAGAAAAACAGTTTGTAGTACATCTGAAATTCCACATGGATGGAGGACACAACTTCACCTATGGTCGCGAATAATCACTTTTCAGAAAGCAGCCATTTGTACTGAGAATATCTAAGATGCACCAGGACGCAACCAAACCTTCGGCCGTAACGGCCGTTGTCTTGCAGCCATTGGACGGCCTCGGCTGGCCTGCCACTACTGCTTTTGGACGGCCGTAACTCACCGTCGCCCTTGATTTTTATTATTATGCGAATGTTGGCTACATGCTTTTGGCCAAGAATCACTTTGCTGGAGCACTTTTGTTTTTCCTCAAATGGATGGCTACATGCTTCTTGTGTTCGTGGCCGTTGATTTTTGCATATGCCATTGCCCTAACATGCCTTTTTTTTTTCTTTCCTTTCCTGCACATTTTTTTTTAAACCGAGGCGAACCCCATTTCCATTGATCAACGGAAATACAGAGTGTCTGATACATCATCAAAGGAAAAGACAGCGAGCAGAACTTTGCCGCTAGCTACAGGGTACGAGACCTACAGCTTAACGAACAAAGCAAACTAGACGATGCCAGAACGCTAAAGAAAGACGACCACCAGGACCGTAGCAGACAAACATCTAACAGTAAAAGAACAGACCCACAATTAACATCAGTTTCCATGAAAGAAAGTTTGTGTTGCATCTTCACGAGTACCCTGCAACAATCATCATCTTCAGACAGAGACACATTTCCTGGAACATCTTCGTAGCTTCACCTGGGATTTAGTTTCCTTTCCTGCACATGCAATTTAATTTGCTCATAATTAGTTATCTGGTAATCTCGGATCAAAGCATATAGGTGTGGTTATTCAGGAACAAGAGTATGGGTTAGGCTAATATTTGGGTTCCAAGTTCCATCTAGAAGGTGTGGTTAGGCTAATATTTGGGTTCGTCATTGGCCATCCAAGAGTATCCTATGGTTAGGCACTTTAATCCTGCACATGCACATGCACGGCGTTTCGATAGTCGTAGGGTGTTTGTTACTCGGTTTCGTACTTGAAGGTTGAATATTGAATATAAATGTGAGTTGGAGGTTGAAAAATGTACTTTACGCTTAATTATTTGAAAAGTGAGACAGACACTCTTGGATGACAAATACAAATGAAGTTATATGATTTCATTGGCGAACCCAAATATCTAGTTTTCCATGAAAAACCATAATAACAGTCTTTCAAAACTCTTTTATTGATTTTTTAGAGTCTAAATTAGATAGGCTTTGACTTGCCATTCGGTCTACTATAATTTGAAATTCAAGACTATATCTATCAAATAATAAAACTAAGCTCAAGTACTATTGAATTACCGATTGTTTAGGATATTGGGTCAAATCAAAAACAAGAGGACAAAGAAGTGCACATTGAAAAGCATGCCCACGCCGCGCCAACCGCGCCAACGTTAGATCAATCGCAGCAGTCCTGACATGACGACGGCGACAGCCATGGCGGCCGAGCTCCACTTCGTGCTGGTGCCGATCCTGGCGCAGGGCCACTTGCTCCCCATGCTCGACCTGGGCGCGCGTCATCGCAGGCCACGGCGCGCGCGTCACCGTCGTGCTGACGCCCGTGAACGCCGCGCGCAACAGGGGCCTTCCTGGAGCACGCCGCGCGGGCGGGGCTCGCCGTCGAGTTCGCCGAGCTCGCCTTCCCGGGACCCGCGCTGGGCCTGCCCGAGGGCTGCGAGAGCATCGACATGGTCACGGACATGTCCCTCATGATCACGTTCTACGACGCCATGTGGCTTCTCGCCGCGCCGCTCGAGGCCTACCTCCGGTCGCTGCCCCGGCGCCCCGACTGCCTCGTCTCCGACTCGTTGGCTCCCTGGACGGCGCCCGTCGCGCGGCGGCTCGGCGTCCCGAGGTTGGTGCTCCACGGGCCGTCCGCGTTCTTCCTCCTCGCCGTGCACAACCTCGCCAAGCACGGCACGCGTGACCGCGCCGCCGACGACTTGGAGCCGTTCGAGGTGCCGGACTTCCCCGTGCGCACGGTTGTCAACAGGGCGACGTCGCTCGGCTTCTTTCAGTGGCCAGGGATGGAGAGGTTCCGGCGGGACACGCTGGAAGCCGAGGCTACCGCCGACGGCCTGCTCGTGAACACGTGCTCGGCCTTGGAGGGCGCGTTCGTGGAGCGCTACGCGGCGGCGCTCGGCCGCAAGGTATGGGCTGTCGGGCCGCTCTGCCTCGTCGACACCGACGCGGACACGATGACGAGGAGAGGCAACCGCGCGGCGATGGACGCCGAGCACATCGTGTCCTGGCTCGACGCGCGGCCGGCGGCGTCTGTGCTCTACGTCAACTTCGGCAGCCTCGCCCGGCTGTTCCCAGCGCAGGTCGCCGAGCTCGCCGCCGGCCTGGAAGCGTCGCGCCGGCCGTTCGTCTGGTCGACAAAGGAGACCGCCGGACTGGACGCGGAGTTCGAGGCCCGCGTCAAGGACTACGGCCTCGTCATCCGCGGGTGGGCGCCGCAGATGACCATCCTGTCGCACCCAGCCGTCGGCGGCTTCTTGACGCACTGCGGGTGGAACTCGACGATCGAGGCCATCTCCAACGGCGTGCCGCTGCTGACGTGGCCGCAGTTCGCCGACCAGTTCCTGAACGAGGCGCTGGTCGTGGACGTGCTCGGCGTCGGCGTCCGCGCCGGCGTGAAGGTCCCGACCATGACGCGCGTGACGCCCCTGAATCCAGGGGAGCGCCTGGAGGTGGAGGTTCGGAGGGACGACGTGGAGAGGGTGGTGGCCGAGCTGATGGACGACGGGCCAGCGGGCGCGGCGCGGCGGGCCAAGGCGAAGGAGCTCGCCCACAGTACGGTGGCCGCGGTGACCAAGGGCGGCTCGTCGGACAGGGACGTGAAGGACATGCTCCGTCATGTTGTGGAGCTGTCGCGGAAGGATGAACACCGGGTTGTCGGCGTCGGTGCGGCGGAGGGTCCGATGAAGAAAAAGGAGAAGATGGACATGGACAACTCAGATGACCATGACATACACACGCTGGCATCCGAAGTCGCTTGAATGACGCAACATAGTACCAAGTCGATGGTCACTGATCAGAGGACAAATGGTTACGTAATCAACCTGAAACATCGTATCATCTTTATATTAAAAACTAAGAATAAATGTTTCTGTCTTGCGAGTTGCAACGAGCACATATATAGGCCCTTTGATATGCATCCGGCCAAAAGTACTATTGAGCTTCTACCGACACAAATACTGTTGAGTGATTTTGCGCTTGTTGAGCACTCGTTGTGTTTTTGTTTGTTGGTTTGGGAAGAAACCAACTTACTACAAGTCCAACAACTTTAGACCTTGATTGGGACCGCTTAAATAATCCCGCCAAAATGTTCGCTTATCTGCTCGCGGCCTGGGAACGTCAACGCAGAAAAATCCTCACCAACTCTGTGTTCCGAGAATCGACTCTCGGCCCGCTTATCCCAAAACGTGAAACACTTCCGCACTTAACCCTCTCCTCCCCTCCACTCGTCCGAGATGCGGATCGGGGAATCCTCCCCGGCTGCGCTGCGAAGTCGTCCTTCCCAGCGTCGGTGCCCGTCCCCGCGCACTCGGCCGCCGCCGCCGCCGCCGTCGGCCTGCAGAGCCAGCGGCGCCCGTGTCCGTGGAGTCCTCGCCCGTCCTTGGAAGCTCGCGACGGCCGCCTCCTCGGGTCCTTGCCCGTCCCGTCATTCATTGCTGCGTGGAAGCGCGCCCGTCCTCGCTCCGTCGACCTCGGCATCGGGCCACCATTGACCTCCAAAGATCGGGCCGTCGCCGACTTCTAGCGCCGGGCGGGACCGGAGACGCGCTGGGGGGACGGGAGACACCCGCCCGTCGGGGAGCGGATTGCGTTTTAGGCGAGGGGTAGTTTTGTCTTTTTACACCTAAGAACAGATAATCCACCCTAAATAATCGGGATAGCCAAAACACCGCTTATTTGAGACAAAAAATCTTCAAGTCGTGGCTTATCAAATAAGCTGCCGCATGCTTATAATCGAGTTTCAAAAACACGGTCCCAAACATGCCATTAGTAACAAGTATAATCGATTAAATAGGCATGGTTAGACTTGATGACTTTTGTGCTCGTATCATCCTAGCTCGATGAGGGAGGTCATGTGTGGGCTCCTCCCAAGACTTGGGCCTGGCGTGTCCACTTGGCATGTCCCAATTAGCCTATCCTAATGCTACATATATAAAATCTCGTAGCCTAACTGGTCAACACTCACATTCATGCATCACTCTCACGTGTATCTCGTTCACGACTTGTCCCATCCTCTCGCAATTTTTCTTCTTCACACCCCCCCCCACCATCCAAAAAAAAAACAGAGCATCCCTACACTACACGGTGTGTTGTAGACTGTGTCACCGGTGTGCGGGCCACAATATCAGCTTAAATGTAATTCTAGCAATCAAATACCCCCATAGAACCATGTGTCATCCGCACATGCGCATGGTCCATACCAAAATTTTCTTCCCTCCCATCAATACGAGAATAGCTCGTGGGATGGCACGACATAACACAAAAAGGGTTGAGCATTTTATGTGACCCAACCTTTAATCAGGCCTTATAGGCCGCTCCATTGACCATCTATGCCCATACTCTACGAACGTCGTGCTTGTGTTCTTTTTACCATTGAACAATCTCTTCTTAATGAATTCCGTGCAATGTACGTTTAAGGAAAAAAAAATGATGTTCGCTCCCTGCCTACCATCGGCCACCTCCCATCCCCTATATATGGCATCCCTACAGAGCCCACCTTCGTTGCCCTTTTTGCGCTAAACTAACATTGCTGGACCATTCCTAGTCGACACAGTGCCCTCATCCACCCATGCATTGGTCAACCTACCTTCCTTGAGCCCCCTTTATAAGCTTGTCAAGAACTAGCTCTCCCCAGCCCTCGAGGAGGGACGATAGTCCACTACACCACAACCCTTAATTAATAACTAACTACAATTGCTGAAAGTTGATAATTAGCGTTGAGCGATGAGTTGCTAAAAGTTTGTCTCAGACTATCCGTCGCTATACACCCCTTTTAACAACTTTAAGTCATGCCGTTGTTTAAGGGTTGTGGTGTAGTGATCACATCATGGGTGTAGGTGATCCAAAAAATCACGGGGCACCGCAGGTGCGAGTGTGTTGTGCACCTGTGGGCATAGGCGGACCCAGGACCCAGCAACCCTAGGCGCTTACTCGAAGCTTCATCTCATCTTTGGACTGCATGTCTACATGCACTCTACTCTGTTCGAACTTTTGAAGCTACATTGTGTGGCACAGGCATCTTCTAGTCTAGGTGCAATGATCAATGTTGAGAGCCTAAGTGACGAGTGTAGGTTACTAAAAGTACTAAACTACCCTTGTAATTATAATTAAGTGAACCGGTCAAAAACATATTAACAGGAGGAACTGACACTTCCTCCAAGCACCGTAAAATTTCTCTAATATGTTTGGGCCGAAAAATATATGGGCTTACGTATGTGAGGCAGCTGCTGAAATAGCTAAATATTAGGACACTGACGAATTGATCAGCCAAGTAAGTTTAACGGTTAAGCAAAAATCATGAGCAAAAGTCAATTATATTAATTACATGTTCAGTTTATAGCTTTCAATACATAATGAGTTGTGCATATTGTGGGACAAAATGTTGTGGGACAAAATGCTGATCGAATTGATGTCTCAGTGATGGGGTCTTTGGTCCAATCTTCACAATGTAGGATGTTGACCTTGATAACCAACCAAAGAACGGCCCGATACCTTGTTGCAAGCAGCGGTAACTAGTGCAACTTGATGATTAAACTCGAGGCCAACCATTGTCTTTAATCGACAACACCTGAATCGATGATTCGGCCAGCCACACTCTCAAAGATCTAACCAACACAACCTACAATCAATTAACTTGGGGCACCAATTGGGTGTGGATGAAGTCGCCGCTTCGTAATCCCGCGAAGAAAATCACAAAAGCAAAGGGCCAGGTGTAGAGATCACTCTCTGAATTTGTTAGCATAAAGCTGAATAAACGGGGCTTATATTCTCATTATCAAAAGTATGTGAAAATGCCTCCACGAAATCAACTCCCAAAGTTGTCACGCGCGACTACAGTGCAGTCTTCAATGTATTGGTCATAAACCCATCTTGGTATTGTAAAAAAAATCCATCTTGGAAAGTCCAAATGACAAGCCATTCGATGTGTTGGAAAGCTAACTTGATCATCTTTCTAACCATGTATGCCATGCACCATGCCACATTGTAGAATGGTACAGTTTTGCACGAGAACTTTGATTTCATGCTGGCTGTTATGCTTTGGAGTAGTCTTCACTAAAACTGGTCTATACTAGTCGACGGGTTATCGGCGATAGCCTAGAGGGGTGTACCCAAGCTAGTATATTGAGCGGTAGAGGTGCGCTAGACGATTAACGGGATGTTAAGCGTAGCGGCGAAGGGAAAAACACACGGGTTTACCCAGGTTCGGCCGCCTTGATGGCGTAAAACCTACGTCCTGCTTAGATTGTATTGATTGATGGAGTATTCCGTGATTCCAGAGGAGGTCCCTGCTCGCCTTATATAGTCCGGGAGGCGGGGGTTATAGGTCGGATCCAAGCCGACAAGATCTATCCCGATCGGTTACAATAGGAAAGTTTATAGTGATTACAATAGAGCTATACAAGGTAACTATCTTGGCGACCACGTCTGCGCGCCGTGATCTCCGATGGCCACCACCTTAGGGACGCCGAGGGGCTTCAGTCTTGCGGCCTGGGCCGCCCTGGACGGCTCAGCCCAAAGGTGGGCCGTGAGGGGATAGGGGTTTATCCCCCACAATACTCGCCAAAAAGAATCGAAATGGTTTAATTCTGGCGTCATTGGAAACTAGACTTGATAATCTCTCTAAGGAGTGCTTATTCACCTTAATAGCTTTTGAGAATCAAAAGTTATGAATGTTCTTCGACGGTCTACATTTTTCACCGAACTAGTTTTTCCTTTTCGATCGGTCCATTTTTTCGTCCCAAAAAAATTGGTCTGCATTTTTGCTGAACTGGTCCGCCTTGCTCCACGCTTGTTGGTTCATTTCATCCTCCTCTTTATGTTTATACCTAAGCACAACCAAAGTAGAATACTTAGCTGGTATAACATTCTTAGAATTGTTGAAGTTAAAATCAGTTAGGAATGAATTTAATTACCTGCACTTGTAGTGTCTTGGCATTAGTCCTTGATTTGTATCTTCTATGTTGGATGGTGGAGAGTTGACACTTGAGGAAGCAAGTATGTTTGAGATGTCCATATTCTCGTACCGCCGCCACCGACACACCACTGGGAGCAGAGCGACGACAAGAACTAGCCGACGAGGCAGCGGGGACACGCCGCTGGAGCAGAGCGCGCGGGCGGCGGCGAGAACTCGCCGACGAGGCAGCGAGTCGTGGACTCGGCGACGATCGCCACCGCAGCGTGGGACGCCAGCGTGGTGCGGAGGATCAACACAGCCAAGTGTGCGCTGTCCCCAGCTGCGGCGACGGCAAATGTAATCCCGTATGAGATCACGGAACCCACGAGCATGGGCATGGAGATTTACGAGCCCCATGTTGACGCCCACGTTGCATCGGATGGGCAGCCAGCAGCCATCACGCCCGGCGCCCGTGGCGCGAAGGCGCTGTCGCTCCGCCCGGCTGGGCGACGGGCGGGCGGCGGCAAGGCTACGCCGACCGGGCGAAGGGAGGGCGCGACCTCCGCCGCTGCATGCGTGAGATTCCGCCGTCGGTCGTTGGTGCGCAGGTGCCTCCCGTGGGGGGAGAGAAAGACCCGGAGGCGAAACATTGAAACTACACATCAAATTACTACAATGCCCTTTAAAATTAGTTCTGGCTCCACTTGTTTCTTCAGTTCCGGTCCACAACTTAGTTCCTCGATATGGTTCCTGTGATTTTTAGACCGTCGGATCAAAGGAAACGAAGGACTCACGTTCTTTCCAAGCGTCGTAAAAGATCTCAACATATTATTGTATTTTGTGGATAATTAAGGGTCGTAAGTCTTAGCGAGACAATTGTTGTGATATCTTCTTGGTCTTACTGTATGCATATTCGCATGTATGTGGTGATCTTCGTTCGTAACTATTTCTGTTGTTGACTTCAGTCTTCACTTATGTTAATGGTCGATATGCATCATTATCATTTGTTATGTTCGCTCAGTCTCTAAAAAATTTTCTGGACCCGCCACTGTCCGTGGGTCTCATCGAGGGCCGGCGTAGCCAAATATGGCGGGCCGCGCCCGAGAGGGCGGATTTCTACTCCTATCCACCGTCCACCCACAAACCTGTTACCATCTCTACACCCGAATGCTTCTTTGGCGAGGAGAACGGAGCCTGAAATCGTTCTCGATTTCAGGCGCATGTAGCATAGGAATGTGTATATGCGGTACAAATCACGGACTTTTATTTCATGGCACATTCATTCATCGGTGAATACAGGTGCATAAAGAAAGCATCCGTGAATTAATGGATGGAGGGAGTACATACATACAAATTGGATGGATTTATATTTGTGCACAACAGCCCTAGTTGTGGCGAATTTGAAAAAGATTGAAGAAGCAAATTACACACGAATTCGAGTCCATTCAGTTCGTATTATTCACAAATTCAAACTTTTTGCAAGCATGTGCCGGCCGGTCGGCGTACGTACGTACGTACTAGTATGTCGGATAATCACGAGGAGGGCTGCAGGTTCATCTGCTCCTGGAACTCGGCCAGGTCCTGTTCCTTGACACACATGGTCGTGATGCGTACGCCGGTCTTGGGCGCTGGCGGCGCTCCGATGATAGCGCGGTGGTCGATGGTCAACGGCACGACGTGCGTCGGCGTGCCCCAGCCGTAGTCGGCCTCGAGGAACCCGAGGCGCCTCCAGTCGGAGACGAACAGGGGTGTCGTAGCTGTAGGTGATCTCGTAGGGGTCGCGATCAAACCCTCCCACCGCCCAACGCGCGAAGTCGGCGGCGAGTCGTGCCTTGGCGTCCCGGATGACGCGCACGACGTCGACGACATCAGCCGCCGCCACCTCGCCGCTAGGTCGCGTCGCCTTCACGGTGTAGAAGCAGTTGCCGTAGAACCCTGACGCCGGCGCCGCCAGCGCCGGTAGCAGGTGGCGGGTGTTGGCGAAGAAGCAGACGTGCACCGGCGTGGCGGGGTCCGGCAGCCGGAGAGCTCGGATGCGAGCCTGCCATGTCCGGGCCACGCACACGTCAAACGCCGAGCAGCGCTTCCCGTGCTCTCCTGATACCGGAACTTGACCTTGGCGATATGGTCCAGGGACAGGTCCGTCGTGAAGTAGCGGAGGTCGAGCAGGTCGAGACACGGTGGCGGCGCCGGCATCGGCGGCGGGTCCGGGATCACGTCGGGCGCCCAGATCGGGGAGACGCGGGGCTTGGTGAGCCCACGGGCATAGTCCGCCACCGCGTTGATGAATTGCCCGGCGCCCATGCCGTCGACAATGGTGTGCACGTTGATGAGACCCACCACGAAGCCGCCGCACGTGAACTCCGTCACCTGCAGTACGTGTGGATGGATGCTGCGTTAGAGGAAATTGAAGTAAAGTTTGCCAAGGGCATGTGTTCTTGCATCCTGAACCGTTGGGATTCAGAATCCAACATCTTACCAACCACGATGGGTAATTAAGTATGTTGGCATAAGCTGATGTTCATTGATGTGTGTGAGACTGTGCTCGAGCTTGGTTAAGCGGGAGGCGTCGTGGAATTTGAATTCAAGTAATGGCGGGAACGGTTGGTGTCGAGGCTGGAGCGGGGTGACCATGCCCACAACAACGCTCAGTGTGAGCGGTTGTTTTCAGTCATCTTGTATCTTGTCTTAGCAGTTTTTTTTCTTTCAATAAGCATGTGTCTTAGCTACTGATATATAAACCTTGATGTAAGGGGTGTGTGTTAGCGCCTTAGAAACATTGTAATCGTGTTTGTAATTGCGGTTATCAATAGTGAAAAAGGGTACTGTCTCCCAGTTGTTCTCCGAGGAATTACCAGGAGTTTATCCAAAATTCTCTATGACCTGCAATCTTGTCTTCTAGGCTTAGCCACCTCGTGTTCTAGCTTGTGATTAATTCTGAGCTTAGTAGCTTGTCAATAGATTTACTCAAGATTTTTCCTACTTATCAACTTTATTTGGACACTTAAGATTCATGCATTTTTCATGCATGATATGCACCATATCTTATATCTATATAAATAAGAGCCATATATATCTCGTTGGCGATCGATATATATTGGCAACTAGGAACTAGCTAGAGCATGTAGAAATGGTGTAATGCCTAGTTTGTTAGCTGGCTCGTCCGGCACTTCCTCATGTGTCCTGTGTTCGATTTCCCTACAAATTTTGAAGCCCGAGGGCAAAAAAAAAGGTTCGTCCCTGAGCAATCTTCGGGCGCCAACGCGTGCGCCGACCACCCTCGTGGTTGGCCGGCTCAAGTCCACATGGCCCACGGCCCGCACGGGGCGTGGCGATGCCGAGGCGGTGGCAAAGCCGGCGACGACAACACCTCGACCTAACCTCCGGCCATGACGACCACGCCAGCTCACCAAGACGCCACCGCCTCCACCCTAGCCTCCTCCCCCGGGCTATAGATTGCCCGGCCGGGCCGGGGTAGGTAGGTAGGTAGGCCCGGCGGTCGGCATGGTCGCCGGCGGCTTAGGTGCGGTTGGCCGTGGTTGGGGCGGTTGGGCGAGGTAGGGGCGCCATGGCTGGACTTTGGAGCTCGGAGCTAGGGTTGGGGGGTTCGCCGGAGGGGGGAGAAGAAGAAAGGGAGGGAAGAAGGCGGACGCCGTGGGCGCCCTAGGGCTCGCCGGAGCTCCAACGAGCCCTTGGGGCGCCCGCGGCGGGGGCGGAGGTGTGGCGGCGGCAGGGGCGAGCTGGAGGAGGAGGAAGGAAAGGATGGGGCGTGCTACCGAGGCCGTTAGGTGGGCCGACCCGCGCCAAGTGGGCGGCAGATAGCACGCCCCATCTATCCCACGTCATAGTACTACAGGTTAACAACGACCTCACAACCTTCAGATAGCTACACGTAACCCACACAATATATGGTGGCAACCGATGATGATTATATTTATTGACCTGATTTTGACTGATTTAATAGTATTCTATGAGAGAATAAGCTAAAATAGGCTGAAACGAGCACAAGTCGAAATCAGCCAATCAGGATACAAATTGTAAACTCGTGGTGATTGGAAGTGTTACTTTGATTTTCCTTGCTATTTTGTTTGATCACTAGTCTTATTCAAATTTTTTATATAAATATTATTTATTTTATTATGACCTGTTTTGTCACTAGATGTACTTTAATAATTATTGATTTAATTTATTATTTGCAGAATTTTTTTTTTGAATAAGACGAATGATCAAACTCGATAGTTAAAAAATCAAAAACGACACTTTTATAGGGGACGGAGTAATATAGAATTAAATAAAGTGGCACGAGATCAGAGGAGGTGATTTGACATGCCAAACGCTGATTTGACTTGTCGGTGTATTTTCAAATTAGCAATTTGCAACTACGGTTGCGAAGCATGCAGGAACTCAGCTCTTTATTATAGCGATTAGTTACATTATTACATACCTGTATCATGAGCGGCATGTCAAGTGGGTTCCGGCAGCAGCTCCTCCTGGGGGATCACCATGGGGTGGTCCAGGTGCCGGACCTCCTCCAGGGAGCACGCCGCGGCGGCCTCCACGAACCAGGCACCCTCGCCGGTGCACGCCACCGGACCTCTCCCCCCGTCCTCCGCCTCCACGAACCGCCCCGCGATCCGCGAACGGGTAGTAGTCCACCAGCGCCTTCCCCAGCGCCTCCCGAACCGAACCGTCTCCGCCGGCGACGTCGGCGAAGCCTTCTCACCGCGGCCGGCGAACACGTGCAGCGACCGCACCAGAAGGCGTAGCCCGCTACGCGGTCGATCGCCGACAGGCGCAGCGTCTCATGCGGCGTCGCCGACGACGGTGGAACCAGCGACCGGCTCGTCCTCGTCACCGGAAACCCAGCGGCGGTGACTTCGATGGAGCACATGCTATGCTTAGCAGCTAGCTTCTTTTTCGTTTTGAGTGTAATGCTAGCAGGTAGCAGCTAGTGTGTGTGTTCCTGATGAAATGAGCTGGAGAGATGGGTGAAGGAGGCGGATCGATGAGCCCACGCGCACCACTGATGCTACTGCCGAACGGATACTGGGACAATCGTTAGCAATAATCACTGATACAGCATCAGGTACAGAGTTGGCAATCAACTCCTCACCCTCATCTATCAGATGACCCACGGGCCGGTGATAGATCATAATCACCTTCACAGCTTCTTGTGCATCAGACTCTACCAGAATTCGGCCAATGCCAAGGCTCACTGCCATTTGAATGCCTTGGAGGCAGGCAATAAGCTCGGCATGAAAAGGGCTCATGATCCACTCGTCCTCTTCGATCGTGACAATACTGGATCGCCGTCGCTGTCCCTGATTACAACACCCCAACTCCCTGTCCCAGTACCAGAATAGAAGGAAGCAATCCCAGTTCAATTTCTGTATGTGAGCGGGTGGCTTAGTCCAGTGATATTGCTGTCTATTTTGTCACGGAGGCCGGTGTCACGGAGGCCGGTGACCCCCCGACGATGGCCACCGTGACCCCGCCATCGGACTACTACATAAAATCTTAACCGTGGTGGTTTTTACATTAACCATGGCAGTTTTTCTTACTGCCACGAACATAAGGCCACGGTTAATCGGCCAATTAATTATGGCGTAAATTACCCGTCATGGTTAATATATTAATCTGTGATAATTTTTGTTGCATGTCTGTCATGGTTAAGTTTTTTTCAAATTAACAAAAAAAATAATTTTAAAAGCTTTATGAAAATTTTGTTGATATTAAATTTTGTTAATATTAGGGCACTCACAATGCGGACTCTACCATAGAGTCTAAAACTATTTATTATCTTGGGTGAGTCCAAATAAGACTTGGAGTCTTAGTTTTTTCTTCCTCTCTCTTCTATAAATATCTTGTCACATCACGCCACATCAACAAAGTGCAATAAATATGATGGTAATAAATAAGCTTAGACTTTATGGTAGAGTCTGCATTGTGAGTGCCTTAGAATACATCACATATAAAATGATAAATAAGAGAATATATGCATACAACATAAACATATATCACATTTGTTCATTTATATGATGTTTGTAACCACAAACTCGCAACACTTAGTTTATAGTACAAACACAACCACCGCCTAGTTCAAGTTACAAACATGTAGAGGGTTTGTCCGACAACTGGTAGTCGCACATGTTACACATGGTCTTCCAGTTACGTATTCTCTCATACTTGCTGTTCAACGCAACCTCACTCTCGTTGTCGATGAACTTCCCATCATAATGTGCACAGTCGTCGGTGACACACCTACAAATGTCGTAACTGACTGTTTGCTCGAACTTAAGGTCCATCGGTCATTCCTCATATTTATTTTTTGATCTCTTGAGCACCTGCCAGCTTCTACCTATGGTACTGGTCGCAAGCCTTAAGGTGCTCACAAACACAGTATCCACACAAGACGTTGCCCATAGGTTTCTTGGTGCACTGCATGCATGAGATTTATGAACCACCTAATCGTTAGAGCCTTTTAAGAGCATTTAATATGGACTAGCACACACGAGTCATCCTACATATTGGGAATTATCACTTCAACTTCAATTGCTTCTTGTGATTCTTCTTCCAGACTATTGGTTCCTTGATCAAAGCAATCGGGATCGGCCAAGTATTTATTGTAAGCGATGTATGAAATCCAACAGTGTCAACAACTTGGTCAAACATGATATGTACGTTGAGTGTATGAAAGAATATAAGTGTCATGACTTACTCTTGCATAGCCTTTTCGAAATGCCTATACAATAATTTGGCGGTACCTTCCATGGAGTCGAATATTACGACATTTCCATCCTCGAGGGTAGATCACAAAATAATTCAGTGGCCCATTATTGATTGTGATGAATTGTTGAGGCTGGAACATTCAATTAGATATAGATTTCAAGTCTTGAAACATGAAAAGTATTGAAGAACCCCAGTAGCCCTTTAAATTACGAATTGGTGGGCGCAAGGATACAACCGTTTTTCCTGAATCTTCTTCATTGCCTCATAGATGTAGTTTGTCGTCCTTTGAATGCCCTGACCAATCTTCTCAGCCCTGTAATATTTTTTTGCTCCCTCGACAACTTCACAAGCTCAGGGTGGTTGTCCTCTAAATGATAGCCAATAATTTCCCTATGGGTAATATGCATGGAGATAGGTAGATAACATCTTGGTTCGTCTCTTGGCTTACATATTCTTGCATCCCGCAAGCACAGGTCATCATGTCATTGTAGGAGTGGTAGGAGTAGTAGTCGCCGTGGTAGGAGGCATTGCATAAATGAACTCACATGGAAAAAGAGGATGACTTGGGTGACGTCGAGGTCCTGGCGCCCGCAATACCCTATGCATGTCGTCAAAAGATAATTGGAATCTAACATCCTCGTTCAAGTGAAAGAGCTCCTTGGGGCTTGATGAGGAAACCTCTCATCCCTACCTGGAAGCATGCATATATAAGATTTGGAACCTCCTAGTCTCCTACTTCTCCTCCTCGATGAGCTAGTCCAAGGGCAACAAAAACTTGCCATTCTCAAAATGTTCGGGCCTCCCCCCCCCAACACCCCAACCATCCCTACACAGCCATGTTGTGGACTCTCACTGGTGTGTGGACCATATAGCCGGTTAAACGTAATTGTGGTAATCAAATACTCCATCTATTCCAAATTATAGGTCATTTTTTTATTCATCAGTTTAGTTATGTATCTAGGCATATTATTGTATCTAAAGTGATGAACAAAAAAAAATTAAAGCGCTTTTATAATTTGGAATGGAGGGTCCTAGAACTATATCATTTACATGACTCATGCGTAGTAGGCACGTCGCAACACCTTTGCCTTCCTCTTTGCTCACATGTCTCTTCTCTTCTTCTTCTCCCCCGCTGTCTGCCGCCCGATTCCACCAATTTGGACACCACGCCGATCTTTAAATAGCATGCTGAAAATGGAGGGCAGCCCTCCCCCCGAATCGCCACCCGGTGCCCTCCTCGCTCCACTTTCGGTCCGCCGCGCCTCCGCCCACCGGCTCCCCGCCTCGCGTGGCGGTGGCCCGCCCCTAGGCTTCGGCGCCACTCCACGACCAAGGGGCTCCATTAGGTGACAGGTGATTAATTGGTGCTCACGCGTCCTGCATTGCTTTATTGTTGCTGTCTGAGTGCTCAATTGGCCGGGAGATTTCGATTCTGGGTCGTTTGGATTTGTGTTTAGGATAAAATTTGCCATCATCGCATTCGTTCGTCAACTAAATGGAAGCTTATTCGTTTCCAGGCAGTTATTCCATTTCGGAAGTTCCTGTAAAACATTTGAGTGACTTGCGGTTGGAATCCCTACCACTCGTTCGTCAGCTAGACGGTCCTGAATGAACTTTGTTTAGAAGAATGCGGCAATTTCATGGGTTGATTTTGGCGTGGTGTTGCAACTTAAAATTTTCCGTGCTTAATACCTAACGGTTACTTGGGTTTGCTAGCTAATTTTTATCAGATTTTCAGAAAGGAGCCCTTAACTCGCTAGCTGTCCTTGTCTCTGTGTGTAGCTAGTTAATGCCTTTTGAATTTCCTTTGACTGGTAGGGAAGATCCCCACCAGAATTTTTGTTGGTTCTTCTAAATGATGAAATTGGTTCATTTAGACTGCCCATAAAATCTATATGTACATAATGTAATCTTCCATGGTCATGTTTTGTTTGTGTGAAACCTATATTGGGTCACTGGTGTGCTCATGGAAAATGTGCTCATACCAAGCTAAAGATAGCATAAGTTGGAAACTAGAAACTTTTTGGGGTTTTGTTGTTTTAGTGGTTGTCGTTCAACCTTCTAATCAAGATCCCGTTGCTCTATTGTAATATGAATTTTTTAATATATATTTGGCAGTTGTTTTGCCTATTATTCATTTAAAAATAATAATAATTATAATAATAGAAACTCGATCTTGTGGTGATGGTTTCAAGACGAGTAAAAGTTCATGGGTCATGTGTGCTAAAACAAATAGGCACAAGCCAACTGACCAGCCTTCTAATGCTACTTGTTTTCTATTCTAGGGACAACGTCTAATTATAAGTTGTGTATTGCTGTAATGTTGTGAAACCCCAGACATTTTTCTGTGAATACTGTTTGTGACGCACTTTTGATTTATGGCTGGTTTGTAAAACCCATACATGGCTTTGTAAGCACATTATTGATTATTTCTTACCTCCTTGTTCAGATGTCAGGACCTAATAAAGCTCCATTTAGTGGAGTGGCTGAGGATTTGAAAGGAAGAGCAGCTTGCTATAAACAAGACTGGAACCATGGATTTCGTTCTGGTTTAAGGTTTGCGCAACACCACCATGTTGTAATTTCTTGACATTTCATATCATGATTTAACCTGTTATGTTCACTGTGCTACATGAATTTTGCTTTCAGGATATTGGCACCTACGCTCTACATATTCTTTGCATCTGCAGTTCCTGTTATAGCCTTTGGGGAGCAATTGAGCAAAGATACAGGTTGGTTGTCCTGCTCTCACCATCAGGATGAGTATTTGATCCGAGGTTACTGTCATGGCACACTGCACTTTACTTTTATCTCTCTCTCTCTCTCCCCCTTCTCAGTAATAAAAAGAAAAATGAGGGAAATTCCCTCTGAAAAAGAACAAAAAGGGAAAGATCATAGCCATTTTAACACCATGTCAATTATCATTTGAAACATGGGAATATTTGTTTTCTCGAAAACACAAGAGAGCTAAGCTTTATTATATTAAGAAGAAATAAGGGGTAAAGAACCCTTAGTACAACACACACCCACACACCCTTATCTTTTATCTCATAAGATACATTTGTGCTGATAAGGAAACGAAAAAACAACCTTGCACCTACAACAGATCAACTGACAACTTGAGCGGGCAGTCAAGTGGGATATCCCACGAGCCCCTGCCAAAGTCCACCGCCAAAACTCCTCGCCAGCCAACTTCAAGATTTCAGCTATGTTAGGAATTGCTCCATCAAAGACGCAGCTGTTGCGATGATTCCAAAAACAGTTTGCCCCATTAGTTGTAATTCACATTGTACAATAGAAATAGTAGAATAATGTTAATCCTAAATCTTTTTTCTTAGGCACAGTTGCTGACGATTAAAGTGCCTTTTTTCAGATGGTACACTAACCACAGTTGAGACATTAGCATCAACCGCTATTTGTGGAATCATACACTCAATAATAGGTGGACAGCCACTATTGATCGTGGGAGTTGCAGAACCGACTATTATCATGTACACCTATATCTACAATTTTGCCAAAAACCAACCAAACCTGGGAGAAAAAATGTTTCTGCCATGGGCTGCATGGTAAGGGCTGAAACCTATGGTATATCCTGCATTAGTTCATCGGTTATCGAACTAAACGTTATTTGTATTTCATTTTCATTGGGCCTTTGACAGGGTTTGCATCTGGACGGCTGTGATGCTGTTCCTCATGGCAATGTTTAACGTTGCAGCTATTCTAAACAGATTTACAAGGTTTTCTGGAGAGCTTTTTGGAATGTTAATCACAGTTTTGTTCATGCAAGAGGCGATCAAGGTATGCAATTTACACCTGTTGAATCTGCATTATTTACAGATTTAGTTTTAGTTGCTGATCACACAGTATGCCATAGGGGATGTTGGGTGAATTCAGTGCCCCTGAGGATAGTGACCAAAGTCAACCAATATTCCTGTTCCAGTGGCTATATGTTAATGGTCTGCTTGGACTAATATTTTCAATGGGTGTACTATATACATCATTAGCCAGCACGAGTGCAAGATCATCGCTATACGGCACTGGTTTGTCATATGGCACATATGCACTTTTGATTCCATAATTGTTTCAGCACAATAATTACAAATGCTCCAGATAATACCTGTAGGATGGCAAAGGAGCTTAATTGCTGACTATGGTGTTCCACTGATGGTCATACTGTGGACAGCATTGTCATATTCATTGCCAAGCAAGATCCCTTCAGGGGTCCCTAGGAGGCTCTTCACCCCACTTCCTTGGGAACCCAAGTCACTCCAGCATTGGACAGTAGCAAAAGTAATTAAGTAGTTTCTTACAATGATTTCTGTATCCTATTGGAGTTTGCGAGCATTGAATATTTTGATGGCTATTCCAATTTTTTCATTGATGGACTTGCAGGATCTGTTTTCAGTCCCTCCAGCATATATATTTCTGGCTATTGTGCCTGCTGCGATGGTTGCAGGGCTCTATTTCTTCGACCACAGTGTAGCTTCACAGATGGCTCAGCAGAAGGAATTTAATTTGAAGAACCCATCAGCCTACCATTATGACATTTTGGTCCTGAGCTTGACAGTATGTCATGTTAATCTGCAGTTACTTCATTAACATAACTGTATTTTAAATTAAGGATGTCACTTAACATAAAAAAAAGTTTGGGATAGTTTACCAATGAATTCGCACTGCTTATTGGAACACGAAAAAAATGCAAACTTAATGATGGGACATAGTAGTTAAAATTGAATATTGATAGCGTTTTTATAAAGAAACATGATGTCAGACAATTTATTAATGTGTTTCTTCTTTTCATATGATGGAAATGTGGTGTAGACTTTGATTTGTGGTCTTCTTGGCATTCCTCCATCTAATGGAGTACTCCCCCAATCCCCCATGCATACAAGAAGCCTAGCTGTCCTTAGGAGGCAGGTTGGTGTTCACATGTATATACCTGTGGTCTGTTATACATTTATAAATTTAATCATCTGCCCTCGCTTCGCTGGCTCTCTTTCATTTCAAATAGGCACTTCGCAAAAAGATGGTCCAAACCGCCAAGGAGGGCATGATGAATAATGCTACCAGTTCCGAAGTTTATGACAAAATGCAAGATGTTTTCATAAAAATGGAGCATGGAGGCGACGTGAGTATTATATCCACCAAACATTTACACTATCACATGCCATGTTTTGCTCACTACATTCCTAAGGCTCTGCTAGTTTTCATGGTGGCTTATCAAATGCACCCAGTTATTTCAGATGATAGATGCTAGAGTTAGTTCAAGAATATTCATAAAACTACAACGGCCACATCTTTCTAGAGTTTCGAAAAGGTAGGAGCTCTTCTACTTAATTAAAAAGAACAGAAGTTCATACAACAAAACAACATACTTTTACAGCCGCACAACACTGACACATTAGCCCCTAACACATGAATCGTTGCCCAGGTTTGGTGCAAAAGCTACAAAACAGCTTCGATTCTCTAAATTACAACACCGTTCCATTTTATTTGATGTCTTTTTATTTTTCTTTCTCTTTGAGATGTTTCTTTTACCTTGGTTGCAAGTGTTGTCATATTACTGTCTGCCATTCCCCTACTTAATTTTTCAGAAAAATTCTCCAGAAATCATCTTGATAATACTTGTGTAAGAAACAAAGAAAGGAATATCTCATCAAGTACCTGAAGGTACTAAGAATTCCTCTATAAAATTGTGCAGTCTGTTTCCGCACACAAAGATCTGAAGGACTTGAAGGATGCAATTATTCCAGAGGGGAATGGAGCAGGGACAGTGTCTGAAGTATTTGATCCTGAAAAGCATGTAGATGCCTACTTGCCTGTCCGGGTGAACGAGCAGAGACTAAGCAATCTGTTGCAGTCTCTGTTGATTGCTGGTTGTATCGGAATTACGCCGCTCATTCAGAAGATACCAACATCAGTCCTCTGGGGTTATTTCGCTTATATGTCCATCGACAGCCTTCCTGGGAATCAGTTCTGGGAGAGGATACAACTTCTTTTCATTACTCCTCAAAGGCGCTACAAGTAAGCCCCTGTTAGCTGTACCTATGATGAAAGACTATGTGTGCTTCAGCTGGGCTGCTCAACCCAGTTTTGATCTAGGAAGACACCAGACCTCGCAGTGATTATTTGTTTGTTTTGTTGCAACTCTGGCAGGGTTCTTGAAGGAGCGCATGCGTCCTTCATGGAGTCGGTGCCTTTCAACACTATGTGCCTTCACACTCTTCCAGCTATTCTACCTGTTGATCGTCTTTGGGATGACATGGGTACCAGTAGTAGGAATCCTCTTCCCACTGCTCTTCTTCTTCCTCATTGTCATCAGGCAGCATTTGATCCCGAAATATTTCGATCCGAGCCACCTGAGGGAATTAGATGCAGCTGAGTACGAAGAACTGGAAGGTTTTACCCCCGATCCATCAGAGGTACGAAATCCTTACCTACCTTGTTTTATCAATTGCCCATTCACTTGCCTAGCATATATATAGTACTTATTATTCAACAAAGGCTACTTCATCTCTGGATTGTTAACATGTCCCTTCTCACGCAGTGTGAGGACGAGAATCTGTTCGCAGCAGAGATGCTCAGTCTGGATATGCTTCTGAAATACTAGAGGAATTCACGACTCATCGTGGAGAGTTGAAACGCAGGAACTCTAGCTTCCGTGATGGGAGACTACTCCAGGTTACATTTTGCGCAAACAATTTGTACTTAGCTAGTGACACTGGTTTTCGTAAGTAAGATTAAAGGTCTCCCCTTGAACGTTGGAGTTGGAACTTGACATAGCTTTATTATTTTGGTTTGGCAGCTTAACTCTGTCAAGATGACAAGAACGCTTTTCTCGGGCTCCTTCTCGGGTTCCAAGAATCAGGGAAGAATACGGGGAGTAGCCATTGTTTCTGAATCGCAACTCCAATTAAGCATGGGGGCCTGATTGCTCACGAGAATATTTTCTGAAGCAAGTAACTCATTTTAGGTACTGACTTTGGGGCAAATACACGGGGATGGGCAGAGGAATGTAGCAGTGGACATGCTCAAGAGCTTACAATTGTTTGTACAAAAAAAATGTAAAACAAAAAGAAATGCATGTTGAACACATCTAAGCCTCAATTTCAGATTTGAGATTTTGGCGATGGAGGATACAATACAAGTACTTGTAATTGACGTGTGTTTTGCAGGGGTTATATTGTTATGTGTATGTCTTTTCAAAAAAAAATGTTATATGTATTGAGCTAGTCACACAGTGGCTACTTAGGTTTCTTGGACATGAGATAGATCATCATAAGTATGGTGGCAAGAATACTAAGAACAGCTCCAGTGTACAGAGAATCGAACCCGGAGACCAGAAAAACAAACACAACACATTACCATGGCAGATAAGCCAGTTGATGATGTTTTATCGTGAGAGGAAAATTTTGTACCATGGCTGATAAGTTCAAGCGTAGGGAACGGAAATTGCTGCATTTGAAACCTTGTGTGTATCGGAGCTAAAATCGCATTGTGCATAGAAGTCAAACTGAGATATAAGAAAGCAACTATCACTACTACATAAACGATTTTTTGCACGGCGGACTTTTTTCGATTTTACGTGGGCGGACTTTATAACCGCCACGAAAGAAAAAGGAAGGTCACGGAAAATGGTCGATTTTACGTGGCGGACACAAATGCCCGCCATGGTTAATAAATAAAAAAATAATAAAAAAAAGAAAAACCCGATGCGCAACCCTAACGAGCCGGATGCGGGCCTTGGGGCCCGTTAGGGTTTCGATCTATCGCCGCCGCCCGTCGTCGTCCAGCCCGCCCCGCCGTCGCCGTCCCGCCGCCGCCGTCGGCGACGTCGAGGAGGATCGATCGGTGGCGTAGAGGCGGATCTGCCCTCCCATCACCGGATCCGGCCTCCACGCCGGTGGATGCGGAGGGCGGCGACTGCCGTCGAGGTCTCAACGGCGGCGCCGCGGCGGTCGCCGCGACGCGCTCCTCCTCCACGCTATTTGCCGCTCCTCCACGTGAGCGTCGCCGCGCCTGGCTGCGGTGGAGGAGAGAGCAGCGCGCCGCCGCCGCCGCCGCCGCCGTCGTGGTGCGGTGAGGGCAGCGCGCCGCCGACAAGAGAGGAAAGGGGAGGCAGCGCCGCCGCGACCCGGAGAGGAAGGGGAGGCGCGCGCCGTCGCGGGAGGAGGAAGAGGGGGGGCGCGCCGTCGCCGGAGAAGAGAGGAAGGGGAGGGGCGCGCCGGGTCGTCGGAGAAGAGAGGGAGGGGGGCCGCGGCGGCCGGGACGAGGAGAGGAAGTGGAGGGCCGCCGCGCGTGGGAGAGAGGTGAGGTGAGTGTTTTTTTTTTTTTTTTTTTTTTTTTTTTTAGAATGTGAGGCTGAGTGTTAGGGTTAGAGAGTGGAGTGTTCCTTTTATACACTTGAGGTCATAGTGGGCTCAAAAGGGTCTTATTGGGCTGAGCCATTGGACTTTCTTTTCCGTGGCGGGCCAGTTATAAAAACTGCCACGGTTAATCAAAAATAACCGCCGCGGTTAAGTTAATTAGGGTATTTTCCGTGGCGGTTTCTCAAATGCCCGCTACGGAAAATAAAATCCGAACACTTCGTAAAATCAATCATGTAGTAGTGTATCAGCGGGTTCGCACTTTGGTTAAAAATAGCTATCCATGTACTTGTAAGCTAGGTATTGGTAACGTAGGTTGCCTCTAAAATAATTGATCAGCCTGCAAATGTCTATCTCTTTCCACCTATATTTCTTTAGCAAGACGTGAAACTTAAGTAAAAGGTATAATAACTGTTTTTAATTAGTTGATCACTAAACCCTAAGATTAGGGTACTCACAATGCAGACTTTGTCGTAGAGTCTAATAATTGTTCTTTTGAGCATCACTGAGCTTTTATTAATCAATAATAATAGGAGTATAATCAATGCCCTTGAGCAACCTGTAGGCCGATCTCATAGAATAATGTACATGCTTCTCAAAAGCCCAAGCCCTCACATCCGACCTAGGGTCACTTCAGGTTTGATCTTTAGAATCTCTGTGGCCTCCCGTGCCATAAAGGCGTTGTTAATGACTTTCGACACTGGCTATTGGTAACCGGACCAGAGGGCGGAAGGGCCTCAATCAAGGATCCAGTTATCTTGTCAAACGTCAACTTCGGGTCCAATCCTCATGATCAGTCTCATTTTTAACACATCTCTTCCATGGATGATTGATCTCCAAGTCTCCGAACATCGCCTTTTTTTTGGTAGCTGAGAGGAAATATATTACCATTAGGAAAATACTTCCCTCGCAGAACCTTTGCGCACAACGAGTCCGGCCTTGTGATCAACCTCCAACCTTGCTTACCCAGCATAGCCTGATTAAAAGAGAAAAATCTCTTAAACCAATTCCGACATTTTGATCCTATCAATTTCTCCCACCTTAGTCAGTGAAATTTATGGTTATCTGAGTCCTGCCCCGCCAGTAATTCAACACAGACGTTGTAAGCTTTTGGAAACCACGGTGATAACTTAAAATGTGACATTGGATATGTTGGCACCGAATGTGCATTAGCTTTCAGCAGAAACTCTCTCGCTGCACAGCTCAAGCTCTTCTCTGCCCATCGCCCCAACAAAACCTCACACCCAGTTCAACACATTGTTAAAGGTGTTTGGGGCTCCCCGCTTCGGCTAAAGTGGGTAGACCCAGATACCTTTCTCCAAGCGCTTCATTTGGGATTTGTAGAAAGTTCGAACTTCTTCTTTGCATTCTTGTTCACAGTTTGGACTAAAGAACACTGCCGACTTTTGTTTGTTCACCAATTGACCTGATCCTCTATTATATTTGTCTAGAATCGAAGCAACACACTCTGCCCCTCTTTGATGCTTGTGTAAAAATTAGGCAATCATCAACAAAAAGGAGATGAGATATCCATGGTGCATTCCTACTCACCCGTACACCTCTTGATATATATAAAGGCCCAATATTCTTAACCATACATGAGAGCCCTTCAGAGCACAACAAGAAGAGGTACGGTGAAATCGGATCACCTTGCCGGATTCCACGAGTATAATAATTGTTCTTAATTAGTCGATCACTGAACTGTAAGATTAGGGTACTTATAATGCAGACTTTTCGTAAAAGTCGCCTATTTATTATCTTCCTATTTATCATAATTTGCTGATATGACAATATTTTTATGAAGGAGGGATGAAGAAAAAACTAAGACTTCAAGTCTTATTTAGACTCCAAATCTTCAATACTTTCAAGTTAATAAATAGTCTTAAACTCTATAGTATATAATCTGCGTTGTGAATAACTTTTTTTCTCGAATACGTAAAAAGTTTACGCGTCTTTATAATTAAGAAGAGGAGATGTTTTACCATAGGCGCTGCCTCCCCATTCAAGAAGACTCCAAGCCAATTACTCGTGGATTAGACAACTAAGTTTGCACGTCCCGACTTCGATCCACAAAACAGCGGTGTGCTTGATAGTGGACAGTAGGCGACTTGCTGAGGCGTTGTTAATAACTTATCTGGCTATGAGTAGCTATCATCAGATCCAGAAGGCACAGATGAGTTTTCCCGCAGCCGCGGATGGAGATGTGCACCGTACGTGTAGTATGCTACTACGTACGTATCCATCCATCCATCCATCAGGATAAGAAGAAGACAAAAGGCAAGCTCGGTCCGTGTGTGGTGCAACACACGGACGCCGGACGCCGCACGCGGCCGCGGTGGCGGTGACTCAGCGTGTCGCCGCAAGAGCCGGCAGCTACGCAGAAGCAGCCAGGCGGCAGAAGCTACGCAGAAGCAGTAGCTCTAGCACATGCAAACCACGCGCCCAAGTACGGATGAGATGAGAAACCAGCCGAGGAGGGCTGGCTATAACCGCTGGTAGTCCAAACAAACAGGACGCAAGTCTACAGAGAAGCAATATGGAATTAATTTCATTAAACCCTGTCTTTCTAAAATATATACATTGTATATGTTAACATATTTTTGACAAAATCAATATAGGATTGACCAATAGTAACAAACTGAAATATATAGTCAATGTTTGATCAAAACTATAGAGAAACAATGCGGAACTAATTCACTAAAATTTTTCTCTCTAAAATATATACATCGTTTGTATTAACATATTTTTTAACAAAAATCAAGAGAGGGTTGACCAATAATGACAAACTAAAATATGTAGTCAATGTTTGATCAAGTCTATAAAGAAATAATATGGAATTAATTAGTTTATCTCTAAAGTATATAGTACATTGTTTAAGCCATCATGTTTTTAAGAAAATTAAGAGAGGACCAATAATAAAAAAAAAAAACTAAATATGTAGTCAATGCTTGATCAAGTCTATAAGTAAATAACACGGAATTAATTCGTCTCACTAAACTCTACCTCTCTAAAGATACATAGTACATTGTTTATGTCATCTTGTTTTTAACAAAATTAAGAGAGGATTGACCAAACAATTACAAACTAAAATGTGTAGTCAATGTGTTGATCAAGCCTGAAGAGAAAAGATATTGAATTACTTTCATTAAACTCCGCCTCTCTAATAGAAAATATATATGCCGTTTATATTAACATATTTTTAACAAAAACTAAGAAAGGATTGACAAAATAATAAGAGAGACAGCAACTAAAACAAGAGAGGATTGACTTGCTAAAATATGTATGAATGATTTAAAAACGATCCGAAGCAACAACAACACCCAATAAAAAAATTCCACGAGACAACGATAGAAACGAAGAAGTACATGCACGGCACATTTGTTGGTCATCTAGAACGTTGCCCCAAACTTTAGATACACACTCGTATTGCGTGTGGCCACAACCGTTTAATTAACTGGCACCACCGTTACGGCCACCAGGGGCAGGGCCCCAGCTGTCGGTCGCCAACAACAAGAGGAGCAGTTACGTGACGTGGCAGGAATCGATCGGATCCGGAACCGGCCGGCACGTGGCCACGCACACGCGGGTCTTATCCGCTCGTCGCTCTCGTCGTCGTCCTCGGCTCCGATCCAATCGCTGCCTATAAATCCCCCTCCCCACCGGCGGCGGACTCCCAAACCAAATCGCAACGCAATCGAAGCAAAGAGAGGCGACAAACAGTCAACAGCAGCAGATCGAGTTCCGCGTCCAATGGCGATGGCACCACTTTCCTCAGCATCAGCATCAACATGCAGCTCCGTCGTCTCGTTCCCGGCCCGCCCGGCGGCGGCGTCCTCGGCCCGACCAGGGTCCGTGCGCGCCTCCGCGACGAAGGGAGGCGGCAACGGCAAGTGGTGGGCGCCGCTGCTTGGGTGGTCGGGAAAGGCCGACTACGTAGAGGCCCCGGCGCCGTTGACGGCGAAGCAGGACGAGGCGGCGGCAGCGGCGCGGAGGCGGTTCGTTGGGGTGACGACGACGGAGGAGAAGAAGGCTTGGGAGCTGCGGGCGCGGATGGCGCTTGTTCTCCGGCCTGATTACTCCTTGAGCTGTGATTCCACATTTCCGCTGTGGGCTAGCATTATGCTCGGCCCCCAAGAACATACATGTAACCCATTGTTGTGATCTGATCTCGATTAAAAAGAAGAAGAAAAATATTATTTCCTCAATTACACTTGTTGTTTCGATTTCGCTGGTGTTACCGTTAATCCACGGCTCGGCGTGTTCGCTGTAGTGAGGAGCATTCCTGCTCAGTTTACATCGTCTGATTCCTGATCACTTTCTGAACTTTATCCTATGTATTTGCTATCAGAACTAATATTTCTGAATGTGAACCTGTTATTGTTATATGAATCTGAACCTTGCTGTTGTTATCTGAATGTGAACCTGTTATTTTTAGTCTGAATGTGAAATCAGCCACACAACTTTCATTTGGTTGGCGCTTTCAGTTACTAGTTAAGCGTTTCTGAATGTGAACAGATCTATTCTGAATGTGTTAGTGCTCCACTAGTTGAATGTGAACTTGTTTCATCAGTGAATGTGAACTTGATCCATCCAGTGAATGTGAACCGCGACGTACGTGTTCGTCGAGATGAGCATTCTTGTCATCTTCCATCGTCTGATTCCTCGTCATAGCAGACTGGATGGGTGTGTTTGGTCCTTGAAATTTGGGCTGGTACTACTATTTTGGGCTCCCTTACGGGTGTTTGGTTCTTTGAAATTCGATGCGGAGCACTTCCCGGTTGGGCCATCCGTACACGCGTTCCGTGCGCGATTTAGCACTGCCAGGATCGAATCGCGGGGGGGTGGCGATTCCATCCTGGCCGGGTGGCTCCCTACCGCGCTCGTGTCACCGCTTGGTCACGGTCCTCCTCCGACGCCCGCCCGCGCCCGGCCATCCCGCCGCGAGGGGTGGGCTGGCGGCCATCCGCCCGCACCCGGCCATCCCGCTTCGCCCGGCCGGCGAGCCCCATCCGCCGAGCTCCGATGGAGGTGGGAGGAGGGCGTCGCCGGCGTCCCCAGGAAGCGAAGCCAGGGCGGCGACGACGCTGCTCGGATGCGCTCGGGGAAGCCGTACTCGAAGCGGTGGAGCTCGCGGCCCGGCGGCGGCGCCGGCGTACCTCCGGGAAGCGCCGCGGCGGGGCGGCGGCGAGCCGAGCGTCGCGGGAGCGTCGATCTGCTGCCCGGTCGATCTCTGCCGCCGGGGCGTCGCGGCGCGTGCGGCGCGGCGACCCGCGTCGCCCGTCGTCGTTGGATGGCGGGCGCTTCTCCCGGCGGCATGGCGCCGGCGGAGGCCCTCCATGGCACCGACGCTCCTCCCTCGATGCGCCGCCATACGATAGGGATGCGGCCAGCCAGGGCGGCGCTGGGTGTTGCCTCCTCGCGGCGAGCTCGGCGAGGCGGCGGCGAAAGCTCTCGGTCGCCGGCGAGGCGGCCCTCCCCCGCCGCCGACGGGAAAAGGTGTGTGACATGGGAAAAGGTGTATGACATGTGGGCTCCACCATGGGGTAAGTTCACCAAACCAGAGAAGAGGCGACCCTATCCAAAGAAACCAAACCAACCAAACACTCCAACCTCTAAGCTGGGCTACAATGGGCCACCAAAACCAAAAAAAGCAACCAAACAAGTGGAGGTTGGCTTGATTGATGCAAAGCTAAGCCCCGGCCAGGCTAGATTGGACTAGCGGGGCTAGATTGGGCATCATAACCAAACACACCCGATAAGAATGGTCATGGCATGCTGAGGCAGAGAGGCACCATGGTTCGCTATACATCTCTACAAATTGCATATCACTTCGTTTGAAGGTGCATGCCATTTCAGTTTTATTTTAAGTCAGTCCTCTAGTTCGATGAAGTCTAGGATTTGCCAAAAATAACAAACTAAAACATGTATTGCCCTTCAATGTTTGATCCACGTCTATAGAGAAATGATATGGAATTAATTTCATTAAACTCTGCCTCCCTAAAAATATATTAATTGTGGATTGATAACAAACTAAAATGTGATGAAGTCAATGTTTGATCACGTCTATAGGAATGATATGGAATTAATTTAATTAAACTCTGCCTCTCTAAAATATATACATTGTTTAGTTTAACATATTTTTAACACAATCAAGAGAGAGTTGACCAACAATAACAAACTACAATATGTAGTCAAAATAAAAAATTAATTTCATTAAACGATGGCTCTCTAAAAACATACTCTCTATTAACAATTTAACATATTTCTGACAATAATTAAAAAAGAGGACTGACAAATAATACCTTTTCGCAAATACACAAGAGCATTGTGTACTTTTTTATTAAGAAGAAAGAAGATTTAAAAAACAAGAGAGATTGTTCCCCGGCCCGAGCAGGTCCAGCACCTCGAACTATAAATTTTAGCCATAACAACTGTGAGATTCTTTGGGATGAACCTAAACTACCTACGGGCCATTGGCGCCATGCCCGGGTGGCGAGCTACTCTACTAGACTTCACCGTGCAAGCTGGGAACATGTCGTATGTAATCTTTTTATGTTTTGTTTTTGCTTTGAGCCTAGCTGTTCTGTTTTCTCTTGTAAATAAACATTCATTCGTTTAATAAGTAAAAAAGAGGGGAAACCTGATTTGGTCAAAGAAAAAACAAATAATAAACCTTAACTAATATATATAGCCAATGTTTTAAAACCCAGCAGCAGTACAAGCACGTGCCCAGTAAAAAAACAGTTGAGCAACACAACGATAGCAAACGGAATGAGTCGATTCCTCGAATGGAAATAAATCGATTCACTCCACACCGACACCCAGACGCTGACGTTGCTTCATCTAGAACGCCTCCAAACTGACACGGTAGTTGCAGTTACATACGCACGCGGGCGGCGGGTCTTATCCGCTCGTCGCTCTCGTCGTCGTCCTCCTCCTCCCGCTCTGATCCCATCGCTGCCTATAAATAAATTCCGCTCCCCACCGGCCTCAAAGCCCAATCCAAATCGCAACGCAATTAACCACCAACGCAATCAAAGCAAACACCGCTAGATTGAGTACAATGGCTGCGATGGCACCGTCCGCAACATGCAGCGCCGCCGCCGTCGGGTTCCCGACCAGACCGGCGTCGTCGTCCTCGGCCCGGCCCCGCGCCGCCTTGGCCGTCCGAGCATCCGCGGCGAAGGGCGGCGGTAACGGCAAGTGGTGGGCGCCGCTGCTGGGGTGGTCGGCCGGAAAGGCCGACTACCAGCTGGAGGCCCCGGCGGCGCCGTTGACGGTGATGAAGCAGGACGAGACGAGGCAGTTCGTGGAGGTGGCGACGACGGAGGAGAAGGACCGGCAGCTGCGGGCGCGGATGGCGCTTGTTCTCCGCCCAGATTACTCCTTGAGCTGTGATTCCACATTTCCGCTGTGGGCTAGCGTTATGCTCGGCCCCCAAGAACATACATGTAGCCCATTGTTGTGATCTTGGTTGAAAGAACAAAAAATTCTTTCTTCAATTCCACTGTGGTCATCCAACTGCAACTGTGTTGTTTCGATTTCGTTTGGTGTTACGGTTATTCCACTGATGCTCGGCGTACTCGCTGTAGCGTTCCTGCTTTAGTTTGCATCGTCTGATTCCTCTGATCTGGCCATGCCAGCCAGGCTGAAGCAGAGGCACACATGGCGAGACACTATCCATCATGATCTTGGATAGATACCCACGGCCGTCTGTGTCAGAGAGAGGTGCAGCAGGTGCAAGTGCAACGCCGTGACTTTGCCGGCGCGTGGTGTTGGCGATGACTCAGCATTGTGTATGTTAACATATTTCATTAAACTCTGTGTCTCTAAAATACATAGAACATTGGGTATGTTAACATATTTTTAACAAAATAAATATAGGATTGACCAATAACAAACTGCAATATATAGTCATAGTTTGATCAAGTCTATAGAGAAATAATATGGAATTAATTTCACTAAAATCGGTGTCATGAACAGGGTGGGCCACCCCGAGAGTGGCTAGATGGGCTGACACGCCGCCGCCGGCCCGAGAGGGGCCGGGGGCGCGGTGCCCTGGGGCCGGCGCCCCTTGCCGCCGCCGCCTTCCCTCTCTCGTATGATTTCGAGTTTGCTTCATATTCAAGTTAGGGCTATCTTAGGTAATTTTTGGTGTGCAAGGGGATATCTCATCTATAAGGGGAGACCCTTATTAGGAAAAGAATAAATTAGGCTATGCTTGTAAAAAGTATTCGATCGTATAAAAACCTTATAGAGATTCTTAGATTACAAGTCTCACTAGTCGGGCTATATAAGCGAGAGACATGTAATCTCTAGGGGATAAGCAAGCAAATAAAAAAATATCTTTTCGCCCTCAGTCTTCATAACCGCCGCCGCCCTCGCCCCTCTCCCGCGCGCGCGCCGCCCCCTGCCGCTGCCGCGCCGCGCCCGCGCGCCGCCGCCCGCCCCACCCCCCTCCTCCCACGGCTCCTCCGCTCCATCTCGTTGCTCGTCTGCCGCTCGTCGCCGCCCCGGCGAAGGCTGCAACCCGTACACGTCATCTCATAAGCTTCGAAGGGCGGCGAACGCGTGTCAATTCGGCCCAATCTAGCCGGAATCGACAATCAGTCTCTATAAAATATATACATTGTTTATGTTAACATATATTTTTAAGAAAATTAAGACAGGATTAACCAACAAATGGAATATGTTGTCAATGTTTGATGAAGTCTATAAATAAATAATATGGAATTAATTAATTTTATTAAACTTTGCCTTTGTAAAATATATATACGGTTTTTTATGATATCATATCTTTAAGGAAAGGATTGATCAACAATAGCAGAGTAAAATGTGTAGTCAATGTTTGATCAAGACTTCAGAGAAACTATATGAGACTAATTTCATTAAACTCCGCCTCCATAGGGGAATGACCCCCCGATACCCAAGGCATACTTACAAGGGCCACACCTCCAGAGGTGGCATGGCCCATGACCATACGGATTGCGGATCAAGGCATGGCTCTCCGCGCACTGCAGTTAATCTAGAGGATATCTGAAAGACGCGCGATTTGATAGGATATACTGAATCCCATGTATTTAGTAACATATCGGTACTTACCTCCTACGAGAGATTGTATAACTCTACCCCGACTACATAAGGCGGGTAGGGAACCCCTCGTTTGCACCTCATATCATACGAGAGGCAATACAAGAGCAGACACACAGAAATAGGGTATTACACCTCGCCGGCGGCCTGAACTGTATAAATTGTTGTCTCTGCTACCTTCTTGAACCTATATAAATTCTTGCATCTCCTGGACCCCTCAAAGAAATCTACCATGGTAGGTCTCCTCTCGATGGGTTGTCGAGCACATCTTGTTGACATCCTCTCTAAAATACATAAATTGCATTTGTTAACATATTTTTTTTTAAGAACATTAGGAGAGGATTGTCTAACAATAACAAACAAAAAAATGTGTAGTCAAAGTTTGATCTAGTCTATAGAGAAACGATATTTCATTAAACTCTATTTCTCTAGTAAAATATATATGTTTTTATATTAATATATTTTTAACAAAAGGTAAGAGAGGTTAGATAAATAATAAGCTAGAGAGACGAACTAAAATATGTAGTCAATTGAAAAACGAGAAGGAGCACCAGTAAATACACAATAAAATAAAGTTTCACGAGACAACGATAGCAAAACGGAACGAGTTAATTATCTTTCTAATGGAACGAGAGAGAGAAAAATGTACGTGCACGACACGTTGTAGTTGTATACCTAGTAACATGTATATGCTCACCATGCTCATCTAGAATGCCCAAACTGAGATAGTTACACACACTCCTAATGCGTGGGGCGACAACCGTTTAATTAAATTAACAAGCTGGCACCACCGTCACGGCAATGGAAATGAACGGCTCCCGTTAGCCACCACCATCACCTAGGGCAGGGACCCACCTGTCTGTGTCACAGAAAAGTAACATGAAGTAGCGGTCGGCAGGGACCCACCTGTCTGTGTCACATGAAGCACCTGCCGTGACGACCGGCACGTGCCCACGCACGCGGGTCTTATCCGCCCGTCCCTCCTCGTCGTCCTCCCTCCCGCTCCGATATATCCCATCGCTATAAATTGCCCTCCGATCCTCAAATCCCAAGCCAAATCGCAACACCACCAAAGCATTCAAATCCACCTCGCGAGGCAAAGAGAGGCGACCAACACTCAACAAATCGACCGAACCCAATGGCGATGACACCGCCCGCATCATGTAGCACCGCCGTCTCGTTCCGGCCCGGCCCGGCGGCGTCCTCTTCATCGGCCCGGTCCCATGCCGGGCCGGTCCGTGTCTCATGGGCGAAGGGCAGCGGCAACGGCAAGTGGTGGGCGCCGCTGCTCGGGTGGTCGGGAAAGGCCGACACTGAGGCCCGGCGCCGGGCGCCGTTGCCGGCAGCGGCAGACAACGCGGGCGCGAGGCGGTTCGTGGGGGTGATGACGGAGGAGAAGGCCCGGGAGGCTGCGGGCGCGGATGGCGCGACGGAGTCGTTCCATGACGCCATGTACCACTCCGCCATCGCATCACGACTTCGCGCTCGCGCGCTCTCCGCCCTAGGCGCCCTAGGTTGCCCTGGCCGGTGAACGGGAGCGGCGGCGGCGCCGGAGCTCTGTGTGTGTGTACATAAGGCATAAGCTGCTGCTCGGTATTGGTAGATAGTGCAGGGGAGGAGAGAACGGGAGAGCAAGGGCATCTGGGTTTTTTTTGTTAATTTGCCCCCAACAACATGTAAACCATTGTTGTGATCTCGATTAAAAAGAAAAGAAAAAGAAAATCTTTCCTCACTTGCACTGAGATGAGCGTCTTCAGCTGTGGTGTAGGATCGATGTCAATCGAGATGAGCGTTCTTGTCATCTTTGATTCCTCGTCATGGCAAGAATGGTGCCATGCCAGGCTGAAGCTCTAGGCACCATGGTACGTCCATGGCGAGACACTGAGCCGGAGTCAGAGGTGCAGGGTGCACGGTCGGTGGCCCCTGAGAGTCCGTGAATCCGGTGCGTGGCGTTGGCGGTGACTCAGCCTTGTCGCCGCGCGAGCAACTACATTGCAGGCGCATCATCATCTCGTGTTTTAGTCACTATACTGATTAAAAACACCAATTTGTTAATTATTAATAGTATAATTTTGTTATGATTAGCCACACCAAGTCACCAACCACGCGTGCGCGAACAAACCACACGGTGACCCGCTGACGAGGATCCGTGATGGCTCAACCCAGCAAGCAGACTAGACGCTCAACAGTCTCAGATCAAAATCAGCATCATTAGGCATAAGAGAGAGAGAGACAGAGATCAGCATCAGCACTACACGTCACTTGTGATTTGTTACACTTTTCTTCTTCCCCAAATACGTTGTTTATGTTAACATATTTCTAACAAAACCATGAGAGGGATTGACCAACAACATAACAAACCAAAACATCTAGTCAATGCTTGATCAAGTCTACAGAGAAACAATATAGAATTAATTTAATTAAACTACAACAATATAATAAAGTATATTGATACGTACGTTGCTTACGTTAACATATTTTCAACAAAACTAAGAGAGGGTTGACCAACAATAACAAACCCAAATTATATAGTGATCAAGTCTATAAAAATAATATAGATTACAGTAAACTCTGCCTGTCTAATGAAATATGCATGTTGTGTATGTTAACACATTTTAAAAAATTATAACCAATAATAACAAACTAAAACATGTACTCCGGCCCTCCATCTACAAAAGCATGCAACTCTCACTTATCGAGTAGTCAAACAACTTGAATTTTGGCCGACGTTTGATGAAGTATCTTGTCAAAATTATGAGAGGATTGACCAATAATAACAAACTAAAAGACGATTAACCACAATAACGAACTAAGATACGTAGTTAAATTGTTAATCGTTTAAAAACCAGAAGGAGTACCAAGAAATACCCAATAAAAAAAGGTTCCACGAGACAACAATAGAATAAATCCATTTGACTCCTATGAGGCTATCACCGAGTACTAGTGTACGCCACGCTGTACCTAGTAACACACGCTCTCACCTTGGTCTAGAACGCTCAGTTTTTTCAAAAAAAAATGAAAAAAAAGATGGCCCTAAGTAGTTACACACTCGTATGGCGTGGGGCGACAACTGTTAATTAACCGCCTGGCACCACCCGTCACGGCAATGAAAGACGAACGACTCACGGTCCTGGGCCCAGCTGTCTGTGACCGATAAAAGTAACATTTTTTTGAAGAATTAGAAAAGCAACAAGACGCAAGAGGAAGCAGCTACGGACGTGCCTGTTAAACCAACCAACTAACCGTGTACAGCCCGTGACACGTATGTCTCGGATCCACGGCACGTGCCCACGCACGCGGCCGGCGGGTCTTATCCTCCTCCCGCCCCGATCTGATCGCGGCCTATAAATCCCCTTCCTCACCGGCCTCAAAGCCCAACCCAGATCGCAACGCAATCGAAGCAAGAACCTCGCGTGGCAAAGAGATCGAGGCGACGACCAGCAGTCAAACAGATCGAAACCCCAATGGCGATGGCACCGTCCGCAGCATGCAGCGCCGTCTTGTTCCCCGGCGGCCCGCCCGGCGTCGTCCTCGGTCGTCCGGCGGCCCGGCACCGCCTCGGTCGTCCGCGCCTCCTCGGCGTCGAAGGGCGGTAACGGCAAGTGGTGGGCGCCGCTGCTGGGGTGGTCCGGAAAAGGCCGACTACCTTGAGGCCCCGGCGCCGGCGCCGTTGCCGGCGAAGCAGGACGACGCGGTGCGGAGGCAGTTCGTGGGGGTGATGACGGAGGAGAAGGCTCGTGAGCTGCGGGCGCGCATGGCGCAGACGGAGTCGTTCCATGACGCCATGTACCACTCCGCCATCGCGTCACGACTCGCGCGCTCCTCCGCCTGCTAGGCGCGCGCAGCCAGCCAGCTCCTACGCCGGTGGGCAGCGGCGCCGCCGCAGACTCTGCCTGCTAGGCGCGCGCACGGAGCCAGCAGCAAGCTCCGATCCTCGCCGGTGGGCAGCGGCCGGCCGGCGGCGCCGCCGCAGGCCCTGTCTGTCCGTGTGTGTACATACATAGATAGATATAGTTGGTGGGGGCGGGGGGCGAAAGAACAAGGGGATCTGGGCGGTTTTTTTAGCGTGTGATCCTGGATTGTTCCACCTCCCGGCCGCCGCCGCATAGATTACTCTTGATGAATTGTGATTCGACATTTGGGCTGGCATTATGCTTTGCCCCCAGGAACATGTAAACCCATTCTTGTGATCTCGATTAAACAAAAAAACTTGCACACTTGAACTGTGGTCTCCAACTCCAACACACAATTCAGTTGTTTCGATTTCGCTGGTGGTGTTACTACTCGCTGTTAATCGACGGCGATATAGAGGCACAACGCTGAGTCACCGCCCACACCACACCGACCGTCTCTGAGCCGGAGTCAGAGGTGCACACGTGCAGTGCAACGGACGCGGTCGGTGGCCTTGCCGCCCGGCGCGTGGTGTTGGCGGTGACTCAGCCTTGTCGTCACGCTAGCAACCACTCTGCAGACGCGCGCATGATCGATCCCGTGTGTTTAGTCAGTACTGTACTGATGATAATTAAAAAAACAGTACCAATTTGTTAATTTATTAATACGCAATTTTTTTTAAAAAAAAAGTACCAACCTGTTAATTTATTAATACGTAAAGTTTTGTTACGGTTAGCCACCGCACAGTTCCAGACTCGAGAGCACCACGCGTGCCCGAACAAAACCATACTCTGACCATCTAGCTGACGAGGAATCGAGGCCGGCGAGACCAGCTAGTAGCAGACACTCTAGACACTCTCAACAGTCTCAGATCAACATCAGCTCTTTCCGGCAGATGCTTTGCTGCGAGGTGTATCATCTACGGCTCCGATCACTACTAGCTACCTAGGGTTGAGTTATCTTTTTCAGTATAGGCGCAGCTTGCTGGGATGTTAGGTGGAGGGTTCCCTGCCTCTCGCTTTTCTTGCTTTTACTTTTATGTTTTTAGTCTTCGTTGGTGTTTTCTCCTATGATGTCTTCTCGCATCGGGGTTTATTGTATTTGGATTTGGTTTTCCTCCTCTTAATGAAATACTGGGTGAACCGCCCGATCGAAAAAAAAAAAAAAGATCAACATCAGCATCAGGCGTACAGTATATAAAGAAACACATCAGCATCAGCACTACACTGTCACTTTGATTTGTGAATCCACACTTTCCTTCTTCCCCACGGAAAAAAAAATAGGCGGCCAATAAAACCCAACACCAAATATCCAGCCATGATGCCACCTCTTTAATAATTTGGAAACGACAGTTTTGTGAAAGTACTGGAATCGTATCCACGTCAATTTTGTGGAAGTACTAGAACCTGTGTCCACGACAAATTTGTGAAAAGTACTAGAACCCGTATGCACAGCAATTTTAGGAAGGCACTAGAATATCGGCTTTGTTCTCTGTACATCGTTCTTTTTCTTATTTGATTGAGTAGCAGTTTACAGTGTAATCTATTTCCCCTCCCGACTAAAATCATCATATCCACGACTTGTTGTTGTGCTTGTTCCAATTCTAAACACTACTCCCTCTACTCGTATTGTGTATTTATAAATTGTTTGTTATGTATCTAAACAAGATAATATAATGTTCCAATTCTAAGCACTACTTCGATCCCTTTATATAGCAAAAAATTTATATATCTTGAAAAAATATTTATAATTTGGAAGGTGAAAGTAACTTTTATTAACTTTGTGTAAATTCTTTTTGACCCATCGTTAGCCCTATCCAAACAACTTTTAGAATAGAGAGGGCTTGTGACCCTTCCATCATGGGCAAAAGGTTGTTCTTGCGGCTAGCCTGAATTTTAGTGTGAACCTCATACGTATTTAGTGTGCAAAAGTACATGGAAAAAGTCTACTCCCTTCGTCCTAGAAAAAAAGAGCGAAAGTGTCGTTTTAGATTTTTAATTTGGAAGGAGATTGTAACTTACTGGCATCATACGGTGTAATCTACTTTTCAAAATTTATATATCTTGAAAAATAAAAATATTTTATAATTTGGAAGGAGATTGTAAGTTCTATTAACTTTGTGTGAATTCCATGTGACCCACCATTATCCAAACAACTTTTAGATTAGAGAGGGCTTGTGACCCTTCCATCATGGGCAAAAGGTTGTTCCGGTGGCTAGCGTGAATTTTAGTGTGAACCTCATAAGTTTTTAGTGTGCAAAAAGGTATAAGAAAAGGTCTAAATGAAAGAGTTGTTGTTTATTCTCTAAAACTAAATAAAAAGCAAAAAAAAAAAAAAAAAAAAACATCGACGGTCCAAATAGTGAAGCTCTATGAGAATATTCTTAGAATATTTTTTGACGATGGCAACTAATAAACTCACAAATACCATCGACAACCGTCGGTTGGATACACGTCACACACATAACCTCTTTGTTCCCACACTCACTAAACTCACCACGGTCGTTGTACCGTTCTACAAGCTCACGTCACCGCCACCCAATCGAAAATATCTAGAATACAACACGTGATGTTGTACATCAAAACAATGTAAAAGTTTGGATCAGGATAGATCTATCCCTTCCTCGGTTCCCCTACGTATATGGGATATTTTAAGAAATGAACACATTTGTTGGAGACCTGCAACCAGATTCCACGTTACCGCAGCAGCCACCAGATCTCAGCAAAAAATGCAACGATTCGTCAATACCGCCTCAATTCCACCTCAGGCTGCAAAAACAAACTATGAAGTTATACTAACATGTCATATGGACTGCGTTAAATTGAAAGAGCCATTGCTAGGTGATACAAACAAAAAAAGATGACGAACAGTGGCACCGCTATTTCCCTCACTCTATCCCTCCCTATATCCTATCCCTCTACATCTCACTCTCTCCATCCCTCTTTAATAATTTGGAAACGACAGTTTTGTGAAAGTACTGGAATCGTATCCACGTCAATTTTGTGGAAGTACTAGAACCTGTGTCCACGACAAATTTGTGAAAAGTACTAGAACCCGTATGCACGACAATTTTTGGAAGGCACTAGAATATCGGCTTTGTTCTCTGTACATCGTTCTTTTTCTTATTTGATTGAGTAGCAGTTTACAGTGTAATCTATTTCCCCTCCCGACTAAAATCATCATATCCACGACTTGTTGTGCTTGTTCCAATTCTAAACACTACTCCCTCTACTCGTATTGTGTATTTATAAATTGTTTGTTATGTATCTAAACAAGATAATATAATGTTCCAATTCTAAACACTACTTCGATCCCTTTATATAGCAAAATTTATATATCTTGGAAAAAATATTTATAATTTGGAAGGTGAAAGTAACTTTTATTAACTTTGTGTAAATTCTTTTTTGACCCATCGTTAGCCCTATCCAAACAACTTTTAGAATAGAGAGGGCTTGTGACCCTTCCATCATGGGCAAAAGGTTGTTCTTGCGGCTAGCCTGAATTTTAGTGTGAACCTCATACGTATTTAGTGTGCAAAAAGTACATGGAAAAAGTCTACTCCCTTCGTCCTAGAAAGAGCGAGTGTCGTTTTAGATTTTTTTAATTTGGAAGGAGATTGTAACTTACTGGCATCATACCGGTGTAATCTACTTTTCAAAATTTATATATCTTGAAAAATAAAAATATTTTATAATTTGGAAGGAGATTGTAAGTTCTATTAACTTTGTGTGAATTCCATGTGACCCACCATTATCCAAACAACTTTTAGATTAGAGAGGGCTTGTGACCCTTCCATCATGGGCAAAAGGTTGTTCCGTGGCTAGCGTGAATTTTAGTGTGAACCTCATAAGTTTTTAGTGTGCAAAAAGGTATAAGAAAAGGTCTAAATGAAAGAGTTGTTGTTTATTCTCTAAAACTAAATAAAAAGCAAAAAAAAAAAAAAAAAAAAAAACATCGACGGTCCAAATAGTGAAGCTCTATGAGAATATTCTTAGAATATTTTTTGACGATGGCAACTAATAAACTCACAAATACCATCGACAACCGTCGGTTGGATACACGTCACACACATAACCTCTTTGTTCCCGCACTCACTAAACTCACCACGGTCGTTCTACCGTTCTACAAGCTCACGTCACACGCCACCTAATCGAAAAATATCTAGATTACAACACGTGATGTTGTACATCAAAAGTTTGTATCAGGATAGATCTGTCCCTTCCTAGGTCCCCCAACGTATATGGGGATATTTTAAGAAATGAACACATTTTTAGCGGGATTAGGGCATAGAATGGACTATATTTCTTACCGTAAAACAGAGCCTATCACAAAATATTTTTTTTATCGGGATGATTACTTTGAACAAAAAGATTTCCTATCTTTTCTTTTAACTCTGGTGAAATACGTACGGTCAGGTTGCGATAATTCAAATACCTCGGCAAAATAAGACATCACCCACGTTCAACCCTTCCTTTCTACCATTAGCAAGAACTTGTTTCAACTGCATATCATAAAGAATTTGAAGAACTTACTGGTTTAAATAGAAGTAAGGAATTATTCAGTTATCGTTTTCTAATAACTAGTCCTTCTCTACAAAGTGCCTTCGTTCGGTCAGTCGGTGGGCTGAAAATAAAATTTCAGCTACTGAGTCCTGCCTTCTTCCAGAAGACCTCCAATTTGAGCAGGTCATCCCGCGTGCTCCCCTAGCATTAACCGCTCCCCAACGGCCTCACCGTCACGGCAGAAGATTCCTGCAGGCAGGGAGCACCGCAGGAAGGGACGCGGCCCACAGCCTGGACCCACCCGTCAGTGACCTTCCTGGCCCACCCCCAGAAATAAGCAACGGTTACGCACCGCGTCTCACGTGTCCGTTCATCCACGCGGTGATCTTATCCACCCTCCCCCCCCCCTCCCCTCCCCTCTCCTCTCCTCCGCCGCTATAAATACCAGGCCCGCCGACCCTGGGCCTCCTCAATCAGCAATCACCAATCTCGCCGCCGTCGCATCGCAATTCGCAACAATCCGCAGCTCCAAGCAAAGCAACCCACCGAAGCAACCACCGATCCGGAATGGCGATGACACCATGCGCACCGGCCTCCGTCTCCGTCTCCTTCGCCGCCCGCCCAACGGCGGCGGGTTCCCCTTCCTCCTCTGCGCGGCCGCGCGCCGTGGCGGGCCGCGCGGCGGGGGCGACGGAGGGAGGAAGGTGGTGGGCGCCGCTGCTGGGATGGTCGGGGAAGGCCGACTACCTCGAGGCCCCGGCCCCAGTCCCGGTCCCGGCGCCCGTGGTGACGCGGGACGACGGCGACGTGGGCGCGGCGAGGAGGCAGTTCGTCGGGGGCCTGACGGAGGAGAAGGCTCGTCAGCTGAGGGCGAGGATGGCGCAGACTGAGTCGTTTCATGACGCCATGTATCACTCCGCCATCGCCTCCCGCCTCGCCCGCTCCTCCGCCTAAACCGCCCCGCCGGGCTCCCTCCCGCCGCCGCGCGCAGCCGGAATCGCCGGCTGTAGATCTAGAGCTCCCTGCACCCGCGCCGCGCACCAACGCGCGCGCGCTCGTGTGTGTATATACTGGTTGATTTTCCTTTCCAATTTCGGGGGATGTGTTTTGTTTTCCCCGTCTTCGCCATTGCCGTCGTCGTGGAGCAGGAGGGTGAGGAGGGATCTGCTGGTTTTACAAGGCGCCCTTCTTCTCTCAGCTCCCGCCGCGGCCGCTCCGTTAGGATCCGGAGCCCCAAGCTGTCATGTCCTGAAACGATTTCCGGTCTGCGCTGGAATGAATGCATGGCGCAGATCCGCGAAAGCGTTTGCTGCAAACTATGCATTGTACTGCTACTGATGATGAAATGAAATGTGATGTATTAAGATATGCTCTTCTCCCCTGCCAATCTGGGCGAAATGAAATTGTTGGTCTTGCTTGATGATATGATGTTGAGATTTGGCCGGTCTCGTTTCATGATGATTGGGTTTAGGTGCACGGCCTGCCTAATTCGTATTCATGCGTTTAGAACTGATTTTTCCTGAACATTACAGTGGACACATTCGAAACAACCGGTGGACAGACACATTCGTATTCATGCGTTTAGAACCGATTTCCTTCCCCTGTTTACAGAACCAATTAAGAACCGATGTTCCATGCGATTCAAATCGGATTCTTGGCCGTCCCACCCACCGCGAGTCAAACAGGCTTGTTTAGATTATTAGTCAGCTGACACCGACTTCTCTTTACGTTAAACCAAAACCAGATCCGATCCGATGCTGCAGCATCAGAATAACTAATTTTAAAAGTCTACTAGTACTTGCCGGCCCGCAACGGCGCAAAGCTGTGCCGAGGGAATCCACTTCCACTTGCCGGTCGGAACGCGCAACGGCACAAAGAAATTGGAGCAAGCGTGCAGGCACGGCAGAGTATTTTAGCCCCGAGCAGCAGTGCCCCAACCGGCGACGTGCTTAAAGCCGAGGGGAACATGGAATCTTCCCCGTACAAGGAAATTAACTTGTTATTTTGAGTAGTATCAGTTGCTTATTCCTGAGGGGGAGACAAGTGTATTTCTTTTAGATGCTCACTTTATTCCTGAGACGGAGACAGTGTTTTTCTTGTAGTTGCTTGCTTATTCCTGAGATGGATACAATGCTTTTTTTCATTTTTGCAATTATTTCTTCCTTTTTAACCGCTGGAGAAGCATCCTTTGAAAGCTTAAAATCTGTATAGGTCATAAAACGGCCAACATGTTTCAACCAACAGATAACTTGTTCAATCCGTGTTATCAAAAAAAAAAAAAAAAAAAAAAAAAAAAAAAAGATAAAAATTTGTTCAATCCGTACCAGCAATGTGATAAGCTGTCCAAGACCGTACAACTATTGACCTCGTCATTCGTCAATAACCAAGTCCAAACCAGTTTTTCACGGCTGCAAAGTGTAACCATCTACCAGATCAGCTGTGCAATGGACAAACCCCGCCATGCCAGCTAGAGCTCAACGACGGTGGTAGCAAGAAGCCAAGAACAGAACAAGTGCAGTAGTTGCATTGCATCATGCCCAGCGGAGCGGAGGAGGGCAAGAAATCACTCCAGAAAAGCTGATATTCAGCCACTCGTTACATAGTGGGTTCCGCTCTCATTTTTTTGTTCATCTATAAATTTAGATTCCACACCTTAAAGCAACAACAGTTCAAGGCCCCTTTGGAACTTAAGAAACTTTCCTGCTTCTTGTGTTTTTCCTGTGAAATTTATACAGGATCCCTGTATTCCGACATACTACTGATTTCTAATAGCATTGATACAATCCAAATTCCAATAAAAAAAAAACAACTCAATAGACAACGGAGCCTGCAAATGAAATACCATCGCTGGACATATTTCTCGCAGTTTGGAATTATTTTCTGTCCTCAAAACATTCCATCCTTTTTTGCCAAACATAATAGCACGAATCAAAGAAAATATAGGTACATTTGACACTAGTTAATCTGAATAGCCAAGTCAGCTCTCATCCAATCTGGGAATCAAAATTTACTGCCTGAACTTATCCCTTCATCCTTCGGGGGATGCCCATCATTTGCTCTCCACGTCATACAGTTCCGATCTGAAAGAGCAAGGATAAACCGCATTAGTATGTCCAGGTCATATCTCTTTGCAAATTACACTAGCATAGACCTTCACAACCAAATGATAAGCGTTATCCACGTGAAGAAAGCACGCCTGTAACTTTGTGCATATGGACAAACCATTTTACAGAAAAATGTGGAAGCTTCAAGAACACATTTATTAGGAAATGCTAGCGTCGCCATCTGGCATGGCCAGGGCTGGGCATGGCAGGTCCACTGAAATATCACAGAAAATCAAGCACTGACAATGATAGAAAAATATTTGGAAACCAGTTTGCACAACAAGAGCAACATGAAAATATGGGTGCACTTTTCAGATAGGGACTACATAGAGCAAGAATGTCCACGACCTATCCTTTGTGGGGTTACCATCATATAGCTTTCACAACTAAAATATCAAGGACATTAATTAAACAAACAGCTGAAATGATAAGAATTATGTTCATGAAGCATGTTCATCTGTAATTTTGGGCATATGGACAAACCAAACAGAGACAACGTGGAAGTTGCAGGAAATGGGTCCAACATGAAAAATGCTTTGCCTAGTCATCAGGCATGACAGATCAACTGAAAGATACATCCTATGATCCTATCATTAGCAGACAGGAAGGTATGTATTTATGCACAATCTACAACAAATGGCAATGCAAACCAGTTTGTGCAAGCAAGAAACAACAAGAAAGAAGGGGTGCCTTTCAGACAGGGACTGAACACAGTCTACTTATTTAGGTCCACACTCCTTACTTTCCTATGTAATGCTTAACCAGGGTCCAAGTACCAACATATGTACAAGAGAACTTCATAGTAAGAGTGAAACTAAAAGAGCAGTTCCTGTCCCTTGTTCAGCATTCACATTTCATCCATAGGTTTGCATATCTAATCTAATCTAATATATCTATAAAGTTCATACCCAAACTGCAGTTACTTTCTCCAAATCTCAACACACAGGCCTCCACGTCACTCTGTGGTTGCTTTCTCCAAATCTCAACTCCCAGGCCTCCGCGTCACTCTAATTCTGTCTGTCACTCAGCAGTTACTTTCTCCAAATCTCAACTACATCACTCTAATTTCTCAGCCATCAGATCACAAGGAAACAAAACTACCTTCTCTCCTTGCGCCTCTGACTTGACCTTTCCTCTTCTCACAGAATCGCTGCCAGTCCAATACTCTTCCACCTACGAATCCCTTCCTCCCACAGCTCTGCATGTATCGCCGACACGCTATCAATAGCGTTGCCGAGTGACGCCCTCCCCCCACCTCCCTTCGGCTTCACACCAGCTCCCATCATGTGTCCCTGAAGCCTCCCTTCAGTGCCTGATGCCCCTTGCCCTCTGTGGCTCCCTCTGTTCAGCAGCAAATGGCCCCAGATGTTCATTTCCAATTCTTTGTGGTCAATCTTCCTTGTGCTGCTTGCTTCTATTCAGAGTTGTTGGCCCCAAATCTCCCTCACAGCAGATTCATTGTTCTTTCTGGTGCAGAATGTGCAGCGCTGACCTGGTCTGCACACTGTGGCGGGTAAGGCTTTCGTCTATCAAGCCCCTATGCTCTACGCTCTAGCGATCCCTTTGGTTTTTATAATCGAATAGCTTATTTTAATTTGTTGCAGTTCACGAACCACTATTGTCTGCACACTATTGACTCCTTTCAATTTTTGTTGCAACCAAAGTTTAGTTTCCATTGTACCACTGAATTTACAATGCACAATATTCCATCTATTTTTACCAATATACCTAGAGGTTTTGCCATGTGATATCTATTCAAGTGATATGTAGGGTTCATACTTCCCAGATTGAAATTCTGTACTGCTGTAATTATTAGCTAAAAGTTATAAAATTTCATCAGCATGGAATTTGGAGAAGGTCCAATCCGTTCACCATATGGTCAGCCATCATGTTGTAGAACACATATTTTAGTTCCCCAACCAGACCCAGTTACTGCATCCAACTCTCGACATAGATGTAGGCTACTTATACATCAGAACAGAGCTACAGATAGGATGAAATTATTCTTTCACTTATTATTGATATTCTTCAATTTAAATAAAACATTGTGCTTAGAACCTCCATGCTAATTTCAGCCACTTAGCCTCTACAAGCCAGGAGCACAATTCTCTAAATCTGCATATACAGAACTCAGAAATGGCTCAAATATTCCTCAAGTTACATCAATCCCTCCGGTTTGACACTATCTAATTGGCAAATCATCTAATTCAACTGCAGCTTTATCTAATCAAAACATTCACACCATCACCGCATGTTAGAGTATTTATCTCCCACAGGTCTGTGAAATATGTATGCTCCATGAATATTCTTTTAATTGTTCCGGCTACTCTCCTCATCTCATACTTCCATAGAACTTAGACTAGTGTCATATAAGTTATTCATCTCATCTACAGTACAGTAACAGGTAACTCAGTATGAGAGGTCAATTAGACTCTGGTTTGGCTACTGTCTCCACATCTTAAGATTTCCTAAATTACATAATGTGAACCAAGTTCTTTGTACGATTTTTTTATTACATACATGATTTGATGTGATATGCCCATACTACAAGTAGTTCAATACTACAAGAAGGGTACCAGATATACTCCAGATTCAATGCGCCTGAAGCATTAAATCTCAACTGAATATATCTGATCTTTATAAAAGCTAGACATTAGCATGACAGTTCATTTCACTTCAAGTGCCATAGGAGTTCGATGTTAAATCAACATAAGATTGTAGGAAAACCAAGCCAGTACCTAGATGGATATACTGACAACAAAGATTAGTATTGATACCAGGATGGCAGATTTGCACAGAAAATTAGAGTGTTTTCTGTAAGGTTTATTTTAGAAAGATAGAATACAATCTGCTGAGCAATTAATCAAGAAAAACTAGCCTGAGGATATAGCATGCAAGATGTGTGGTATAGAGGAATATATGTATAGATGTTCTTTGGAGATCTTTGTGTGTAGCATTAGCAGAGATGTGCTAGATTGGCAGCGCATCCTGTGACCTGTGAACTAGGAGTTTTCTGGATTTCTTTTAATTGTAAAAGCAAGTAAAAACCCCGTTTACTCTTCATATTGGGCTGTGTTTGATGGACACTTAGGCTCACCAGGAATGATTTGTTTTTAGCAATATCATAGTTTCCTCACCAAATAAGGTCATCTTTCACTAATGTCATTCATGCAACAATGGAAAGCTTTGAGCAAGGAGGAGAACCAATGATAGCTCACATCTACAGCTGAAGACATGAGGAACCGGCTTGTGACTCTTTCGCACTACTACTGATTCTGTTCTGTTGACAGATACAGGATAGGAGGCTTAAGAGCTTGTTTGGTAGAGCGTTGCTCCTACCAAACGGTTGAAATGCAACTCAATTCTGATGGGCAGATGACGAAAATGACTTCTTCATTTACACTACAAGCTCAGAGCTAGAAAAACCCACTCCCCATTCAATCACCAATCAGAATCACTCCTCACCCTGCTCCCCCACCAGAATCATTCTATTAGAGAATCAAGGAGTACAGCTCAAAAATCAAGAAGTGGAGCTCTAGCAAAGTGGCCCTAGGTGCTGCAACTTCGTTAGTTGTGTACTTGTGTTCTTTGGTTAGAGTTTCCTGCTTTTTGTTGTTGGAAGCCTAATCTGGGCATCATTCTTATCTTAGTTCCTTCCCTTGTAAAAGTAGGCTAAGTCGTGACTTTGTGACTCGTCGTGTAAAGGAAAAAGTCTACTTAAACCTGTGAAGTATTGGCTTGTGTCTAACCATTACTTTTAACTTCAAAACCGTCTAACGAGCACATTAAACTTTGTCAAACCGTCTAATCCACCCCGGGGTGTTTTTTGGGACACTGTTTTGCTTACGTGGTCTCGTGGGAGTGGTGAGTGACATTTTGATGGATTTAAGTTGAAGATTGCGGTCGGGACACACTCTCCCATATAGGATCCCCAAGCGCCACGTGGATGAAACACCTTCGATCAATGCAAACCGCCCCTTCTCCTTCTAGAGTTAATAGGCCTCCCTCCCTCCTCCTCCAAAGATAGTTGGCCCTCCTCGCTCCCTCCAAGAGTCCGTGAGCGATCCCGACACTCAGAGCTTCGAGCTCGAGGCTTCCCGTCATCCAAAATGCCTACATGGCGGGCGCGGAGGATGGCATGGCAAATGAAACTCAAATGGCGGCACCCATTGAGACTGGCCCTGGGCTTCCCCGGGAATGATTTGGTTTTGCAACGGCATCTCTACCACCCCAAATAAGGTCATCTTTCACTAATGCCATTCATGCAACAATGGAAAGCTATAAAATGCCGAGCAAGGAGAACCAGTGATAGCTCACATCTACATCTACAGCTGAAGACAGGAGGAAGAACCCCGCGACGAGCTCCTCTCGCATGCCGAGATGAGTCGTGGGAGATGACTTAAGAGGAAGCTTGTTTGGTAGAGCGTTGCTCCGGATCCTAAACGGTTGAGAGGGAATGCGGATCCTGAATTCTGATGGGGAGATGACGAAAATGAGCCGACTTCTCCATTTACACTACAAGCTCGAGCTCACGGAAAAACCCACTCCCCATTCAATCACCAATCCATGAATGGTGCATCCTACCATGGACAAGGAAGACAATAGAATCCGGAGGTTGGGGATGATAGGGAACCACGGTCGGCGAGAGATGACAAAAAATCAAGAAGTGGAGCTCTAGCCTAGGCCCCACAACACATTCCTTAAGTTGGAGTGCCACTTAGGCAATAGTTGTGTACTTAGGCAAAACTTTTGTGCTTAAAGTTTCAGGGTCTTTTGCATGGTTTGGCAAAGTTTAATGTGCTCGTTAGCATCGTTTTGAAGTTTATGGTAATGGTTCCCTTGCCAAAAGTAGGGGGTTAAGTAGACTTTTTGACTTGTGTAAAGCTAGTAACTCTAGTGGATCTATTTCGCTTTCTATAAAACAGGGAAAGCCTTATTGTTTAAAAAGGAACATAGATTGGTACATAACTTACATGCTTTCCTTCCATAGTTTCTATCTTACTATAAAATGCATCCAGTATGCACAGAACAGTGTGTAAAGTATACCAACAGCATGTAGGGTCAACTTTCAATTTAAGAGTAATGGATAATTCCTAGTTCTTATCCAATTTACACTGAAATTTTAACTATGGGCTATAATTCCTACTGGTTGTTCCATCTACCAACTTACACTGAAACCTTAACTATGGACTATGGACATTGAAAAAAAAATGATATCTAGCACCTCATTAATACTGCCCATGATTCACAGCACTCAAGTCACTAATTTTCCTCATGAGAAGAACATAAAAAAAAAATGATAATCACTGTGATCCTGCCATATAAAGGTTGTCAAGCTCATAAGATCATATCCTGTTAGTCTTTTCCTTTTATTTTTTTCTAAAAGACATCCTTAATGTGATATTGTGCTTCGTTGATCTCTTCCCTTGAACATGATTGTGCAATATCACATTTTATATTATACTATATTTGGAACCACACAATGATGAATAATGCTCTGTATCACTGTATATCAAATTATATGATACTTTTTATTGTAGTACAAGAAATAAAACGACTCCATGCCAAATTATAAGATGTTCTAGCTTTTCGAGATGAATATCTGTCTAGATACATAATAAAAGATATTTATCTAGTAATGTCTTATAATATGGAACAGAGGAATAGTTTCTCAGTGAGCACCATCGAAGTTGTACTAGCTTCAGCTATTTCTCTACTGATGTTATTGGGCACAGCAATCTGTACCAAAACTATCCAGCTCATTCATTAACCTTACAATCACACAACATATGATTGAGCGTTCTCCACACAGCACACCATATCGCAATGTCACCAAAAATACAGCCGTTCCCATCAGCCCATCAGCATCAGCATTATCAGGTAAGCACGAATAGCCCAAGCACAATTCGCAGCAACGATAATTGTTTCATTTTAAGCAATCAACATGTAATAAGAACAGGGGGGGGGGCACATGGAGAATCAGAGGAGCACGTGCGGGCGCGGGCACGCGAGAAAGTGTGTAAACGAAAACGTACATGAGGTAGGCGCCGTGGGCGAATGCGCCGGCGAGGACGCCGTAGAAGAGACGGTCCCTGACCACGGGATTGTGCCTCAGCCCGATCCTGACTGCCCCGTCGAACCACGCGGCGAAACACAACCGAAACCACAAGTCAGACAACCAGGCGCAGCAAGGGAAGGGAAGAGGCGAAGGGGGGGGGCGCGGCGAGCGTACGTACTGAGGGGGAGCACGGGGGCGTAGATGAGCGGGAGAAGCAACATGTACGGCGGCTTCCGCTCGTGCTGCGGGTACGCCTCACCGCCGCCGGATCGCTGGCACGAGTGGACGATGCGGGTGGGTTAGATCGCTGGCGGCGGAGCAATTGGGCGAATTGAGTAATAATAACAGGCAGTAGATAGCTTACTCGAACCGCGTGGAGGAGGAGGAGGACGACGACGATGACGCCATGGCCTCGCCGGAGACGGAGGCGAGGAGATCGAAACGAACGGAGGAATCTGAACCACGAGAGGAAAGGGGGTTTGATGGTTTTGGTCAGTTCGGGCGCTGCTGGTTTTGGAATTCGTTGGCTGCTGGCACCGCGGTTTTCTACAGGGGAATACGCCCCTTCGTGGTTACGTAATCTACCATGGGCCAAATGTGGTTTACTGGATCGGGTAACCAGCCCACCTAACGAGGGACAACTAGTACAGGATAGCTAGACAGGCCCGGCCCATATTGGCACGAACCGCAGCTCTCAGCCGTCTCGCCTCGCGCTTCCGAATCCTTTTTTTTTTTTAATTAATTACAGTACAACGCAGACGCTCAACACGCACGCATACTCACCCCTATGAACACACGTACGCAAACCCTACCCCTATGAAGACCTTTCGCGGCAAGAAATCTTGAAGTTCCGAAGTCACCACCGGGCGCTTTATCGACGGGGACGGCGCCTACCACTTAACGGCGGGAAAATCCTGAAATAAATCCGGGATAAAATTAATCATGGGGCGCGACCGCGATTTCAACCCCGGATGGGGAGCCCTAACCACCCGGGCCTTTACCATTGAGCCATGAGCCCCTTTGACAACGGCTTCCGAATCCTGACGCGAGTGGATCGGCGGCGGCGGGCTGCGAGCGGCAATGATGCTGAGGGCGCGTGTGGCGGCGCGGGCGCTGCTCCGCGTCGCCGGCGCCGGAGCTGGGCGTCCAGAGGGGCGGGATCCTCCCCGCCGCGCGCGCGGCGTTCGCTCGGGACTTCCTGGATTTCCGCAAGGTAGGCGCTGCTCCGTCTCCGTTCCTCCTCGTTTCTCCTCCGCAAATAGATGGCAAGAGTCAATCCGTAGAAATGAAGATGGTTGAGAGTGAAAGAGTGACTTGTTTTGTGTGTGTGTGTTGCTGGCGTGATTTGATTAGGCGGGGGACAAGGAGGCCATGGAGAAGGAGAAGGAGAAGAAGAAGGCCAGGCTGTAAGGCTCCTCTCCTCTCCTCCCACCTCATTTACTAGCTAGCTACCCATTAGCAGTTACTGATGCTGCACTGCACTGCAGCATTGTATGGATGTGATAACATCCTAACATGTGACGCTTTGGTTCTGATTGGTCTAGTGCAGTAACGACGAAATCAGCAGAGGCTACTTCAAAGACATTGGCGAGATCCGCAAGAATGCCGGCAAGGTATATCATCTTATATAGTGTGTAGCACCAATTTACTAGTTGTTGATCGCTTTGAGTAACCAGTAATCACTCTGTGGTAAAAAAAAAAAAAAAAATGGTTCAGATTGCGATGGCGAGTAAGGTCATCATCCCAGAGGCAGATGCTGTGAAGTTTCCTGATCTTGCTGTGGATTCCCCTGCTGGAGGGGCCGCTGCATCTGCCTCTTGTTGCGCCTGCTCTGCAAGATGGTGAGGCTGAGACCGTGTGATTCCTGGTGCTTCATTGGTCTGCCTTTCCTTCCGTGCAAGCTCGCTGGTATGAGGAAATTCCCAGCTGCTCTTTGTTAGATATTAGCTGTAATTTGTAGCTATAGCAATGTGAATTCCAACTGTATGGTTTTGCATTATGTCCACACAAAAATAGCACCACACACCTTTTTAAGTTACTGTGTGCAGATACATATTATTAATAGGATTATATAGACATTGACCAGATGGTCTTCATGGCACTTGTGTCTGATAAAATCAATTTCCACCAACTACCCTGGCAAGAGACTAAATGCAGACAACCATTTTCCTCTTCCTGGCCCATTTTCTAGGCAGGACTTGACATCCCGCTGCAATTTCTCTCACCATGACAGAAAACAATTCAGTGTAGGATATTGCGCCCAGCAGTGCATACTGTTTGCGGATTGACTGGTCAAATTTTGGTAGTCTACTATCAAATGCATCCACACTTGTTAGATACCCGTAAAGGGCTTTTAACTAGGAAGCCTAGGATTGAAGATGCTCATATCTTTTTTTTGTTTACATTCTCTGACTTGATTTTTTGATTCATTTTTTCTTCATGGATTTTTTGGGTGTACCAATCTCTACTTCTCTAGATTTGAGTTCCTCTTACATATGTCACTTTTTTTTTCTGCCTCTTAATGATTATTTTTCAAAAAAAATACATTATATGTAATTTCATAGTATTTCTTTTACATCTGTCACTTTACATTGCATTGATTGTATGCAGTGAAGCTAATATGCTATATTAATCTTAATGAGTCAATGGCTAACTGGCCCTCAACAGAAAATGGCAGAGTCATGGAGTTTACCTTTCCTGGATGCATTCGGTGCTGCCAAGAACATGCATGTTTATGAGGTATTGGTGTTATACTACTTAACTATTATTGCTTTGGTGTTGGGTGCAGAGTGCCAATTACAGTTTCTTTGTGATTACTGGTTTGGTGTTGATGCAAACTGCTATCGACAATTTCTTAATGATTACTGGTTTAATGTTGGATGCAAAGTGCTATTGCCAATTTTGAGTATAAATGAAAGAAAATGCTGGATGGTGCTAAGTCTATCTTTGTAACTGGACAATTCATTATCTAATTTTTTTTACTTCTGCACTTCATTGATAATGGCTAAGATGCTTTAAGCGTTAATAGTTCATATGATTGTCCTTTATGTGTTTCAATCTGAATTTCTCTCATTGTCAACATATGCTCAGGTTTTGTTTACTATGTTTATCGCTAGAATTAGGACAGTTGTTTAGCTGTTATTTTATTGCATGTGATGGAAAAGGAAAAGGAAAAGGAAAAGGGCCTGTGGTTAAACTTTAGCTAGTGAGGTACATTTAACAGCTGGGATTTTTTTGTAGTGCTGGGAGGGGAAAATGTGACATTATTCTAAGCAGCAACTTGAAAGAAAATATGTTATGTTACAGGTCTCATTTATAGATTCTTGGCTATTATCATTGAGTCCTGTGAGACGAGCATTTCTCAAGGTGATGAGGAAATCAAACAATCCACAGAGACATGTTGTTTATGCTTTTGGGGACCATTATGACCTCCGGAAGAAGCTTCAAATTATAAACCTTCTCACTGGGTAACAATAATTCCTTTCTCTTTGGTCATTTGACATAAACACTAAAATTAGTTTTTCTTGTCAATATAAGGTAGTCTACTCTTGAACTGCAGATACATATATCTGGTTGATAGCCTGGGAAGAATAAGATGGCAAGATTATTTTCAAAAGCTTTTTGGATCTGCAACAGACGAAGAGCTGTTGTCACTTACAGAGTGTACCTCCATTTTGTTAGATGAAAAATGAGATGAGGTGGCTACCTTATCTGTTTTTTGTAACTTCGGGTAGAAGATATTTTGTTTTTCACTTGGCAAATTGAGGCTTTTTTTTTTTTTTTTTTTTTTGCTCTGGCTAATAAGTATTGGATGGCTGGTTTTCTGATCTCCCATCACAGTGTGTAGCATCATCGATTGCTTGAGGGTACAGCCTCGATTTTCTGGATGCAAATGATATCCATTCGTTATATCATTACTATTTATATTTATTTAACTGTTATCTTAACTTAATGCGAATAATATAGCATTTTCTGTATACCATTTGTTTGGCTCCATTTATTCGGAAGGGACTTTTATGTCATGGAACGTGCGGAGTTGATGAAGATAATGCAACTGCTTGGTATATTGCTTTTCAAGATTCAAGTCCAAGCTTTGGCTAAGTTTTCGAGATTAAGTTTAAAGCATGTTACATCAATTCAAAGCAAATTTCAGGCAAACCAAATTTCTCCTCTCCTAGTGTGGTGAACATGTGGTTTGAGCTTGAAGGCATTGGTGACTCTGCTGTTATTGTGGTTCAATTATCTAGGAGTACGAGTCCAAAGGCATCACTCTGTATCTTTACACTTGGTCTCTTTTTTTTTTTTTTTTTTTTTTGACAAGACTCTTGGTCTCTTTGAAAGGGGGTCATTGCCGATCTATACTTTTGGCCATTTGAAAAAATCTGATTGTCTCCAAGAGTACAAACTTTCCTGTGGCTCCTCTGTAACAGTAAACTTCTCACTAGAGACAATTTAGCTAAAAGAAGGCAGGTTAAGATATGACTAGCCTCGTTTATTGTTTGGAATGTAGCGGCACAGCTCTTACATTTCCATTTTGGTTCTATTTTCGAATGAGTAGCCAAATTTTGGTTTTGTGGCCAAATTGCTTTTACTAAAAATGTTTATTCCTCAACGATGTTATGTAGTATCTGGAAACTGAGAATTGATGTGAGGAGGGTGATGAGGTTGGCAACAAAGTTGATAAGAAGATTGAGCCGGGACCAAGAGAGGTTGGAGCCACTAGCAGTAAGATGAATGGATTAAAAGGTAAGCGAACTGCTTAGGATCATGTGAATGGCGAACTCCGAAGGTACAAGAAGGTCAAACGGGCCTGGGATGCTGCTGAAGTTGAACTTGGGGATGTTACAACATCCGATATTCAAGCCTCCTCTGTACTCGGATCATATAGTGATACAAGTTCTTCAGAATCTTGACCTAGATAATGTTGTTGGACGCACCTCAAACACGTGCTACTGTGACACTTTGTGCATTTTTGTTTCCTTGAAATAAATCGGACGACTCCAAAAAAAAAAAAAAAACACCAAATTGATTCTCTAAAAGGCAAATTCCCCCCCCCCCACACACACACCCAAACTTGGTTCTTGAAAATTTCTTCTAATAGTAAGTGGCCGTCCTCCAAACATAATCAGTTCTGATTCCGCTTCTCTGTGGATTAGAAGAAATGAATGCCATAACTGCGAAATAATTCTACCTTGGAATACTCCTCATGGTTCCTTTTTTTTTTTTTTTTTTTTTGGATAGGCGATAAAACAACTCCAGTGTAGGGTAGACGGATTCGCTGTCGGACTTCGGTCAATGAGTCGCCCGAGATAAGCGGAGTGGGTGAATATTTACTTATTATTTAGCTTTATTATTATAATTATTAGATTAAATTAAAGAGAGTTAGAAAAAGACTAATGGGCCTCGGCCCGTTAGCATTGTAAACCCCTCATATAAATATGGGGGCACATTCTCAAAAAAAAAAAATATAAATATGGGGGCAACTATCATGAGACAATTAAGAAAGAAATAATTTAGGGTTTACCCTCGCTCTCCCGCCTTCTTGCCGCCGCCGCCGCCACCCCCGCCGCCGCCGCCCGCCACCGCGCCACCGCCGGCCAAGGCGCCGCCGCCGCCGCCGCCAACGCCGTCGTCGCCGGGCCGTCCAAGACGCTGCCGCCGCCTTCACGCCCGCCACGCCGACGATTTCAGCCACGTCACCCTCTCGTTCTTCCTTCTCGTTGATCGGAAAACGGGTTGTGACAGATTGGTATCCGGAGACCGGGACGATCCAATGGCTTGTAACCGGGACGAGCCATCGCTGAGGAGGTCAACAAGATCATTGACGAGTACATAGCCATGGAGGCCAAAGCCATGGAGGCTAATTCAGCCCCATCATCGCCTACGTACATCCCGCCTCCAAGCGCTCTCTTCACCAGAGACAGATGAACCCCCCATCCGCCGCACCTCCGATTCCTCAATCCTGCAGCCAGCGGACAGTCCGAATTTTCACCTCGAATTTGATACAGAAATTCCCCAAGAAATCACTCCAGAATCTCCACCTAAATTATTGCCGAGAAAATCCCGGGACGTGCCAAAGAATAATATTAAATTATTTTTTTTCGAGTATGATGGCAAGGGTGACCCTTCTTATTGGCTGTACAAATGCGACAAATTTTTTCTAGCTCAAGGAATTATTAATACAGATCAGATGCAGCTCGCTTCGTTCCATCTCCAAGGAAACGCATTATCTTGGTTTATTCGTTGGGAAAACGAAGTGGGTCAACCAACTTGGCCAGAATTTTCTGCAGCTATTACCAGACGTTTTGGAACTCCACTGCACAATCATCTTGGTAATCTAACAGCATCACGCCAGACGGGAGATTTAGATAGGTACACTAATACATTCACAGAACGCCTGAACAAGGTACAACACATCTCCCCAAACAAAGAAGGCTATGCTTTATATTGCCGGGTTAGCGCCCGATTCGGGATCGACGTCCAACTACATCAACCACCGATATCGAGACAGCCATAGCACTAGCTAGACGTCTCTATATAGCTTCACGTCGACAGAACTCAAAGGTATGCACAAGAGGATATTCAGATATTCAAATATCAGTTCATGGGTTAACTGGCATATCCACTTGTCCTACCATGTAATTACTTATCAATATAAATGGTATCAATTTATTGGCCTTATTGGATTCTGGTTCAACACACAATTTCCTGGATTCTGATTTGGCTATGAAACTGGGCCTACAAAGTTCTTCCTTACACCGTCCGCTCAAAGTTGCTGTCGTTAATGGACAACATATAACAAATGTGGGAAGGTATGATGATATTAAATTTTCTATTGCTACTGAAAGTTTCAAAGCAGATTTCTTCAGCATCAAATTGGGAGGCTATGATGTTATTTTGGGTGTGGACTGGCCGAAGTTCTTTGGGAAATATTGTCCGAATTTTAATAAACTAATTATGAAATTTTGGCGGAAAGGACAGCCGATCATATGACACGGCCTCTCTAAAGAGACGGATTCTCAACTAGATATTCATATACTTTCTCCTGATGTGTCAATAGATCCTCTGTTATGCAAATTCCAACAGCTTTTTAGAGAGCCTTCGGGGCTCCCACCTCAACGGCGTTATGATCATAGAATTCATCTTAAGGATCCCACTCAGCCGATTGTCGTTTGCCCTTATCGTTACCCTCAGATACAAAAAAATAAACTAGAACGACAATGCTCAGACATGCTTCATCAAGGTATCATCCGGTATAGCACTTCGCCATTTTCATCCCCTGTCCTTCTTGTCAAAAAACATGATCAGACCTGGTGTTTTTGTGTTGATTATCGGGAGCTCAATAGTAATACCTTGAAAGACAAATTTTCAATACCAGCTATTGCTGAATTACTGGATAAACTAGAAGGTGCTCAATTCTTCACCAAATTAGATCTTCGCTCAGCTATCACCAGTACGCATGTATCCGCCGGACATTGAAAAGACAAATTTTCAGGACACATCATGGGCACTTTGAGTTTTTGGTCATGCCATTTGATTATGCAATGCACCTTCAACTTTTCAAGCTTTGATGAATGATATATTGGGACCGTTTCTACGCAAATTTGTGCCGGTTTTCTTTGATGATATCCCGATATTTAGCAAATCCTGGTTCGAGCATCTCCACCATGTGGAAGAGGTTTTCAAGGTACTAGCATCTCATAATATCTTCTTAAAGAAATCTAAATGCCTCTTTGGTCAATCACAATTGGGTTATTTGGGACATATTATATCGGATGCCGGAGTGGTCGTTGACCCGAGAAAATTGAGGCCGCCACCGCTGGCCGCTCCCCCACAACTCTCCGTGAATTGCGAGGTTTTTCGGGACTCGCCTGGTTACTACGTAAAGTTTATAATGAATTATAGTACAATTGCACGTCCCTTGATCGATCTTCTTAAGAATGACTCATTCTCGTTGGACACCTTTGGCAACAACAGACTTTTGAGCACCTTAAGAGGACTTTATCATCAGCACCGGTTCTCCAACTTCCGGACTTTAATAAATCATTTGTGGTGAAATGTGATGCGCCCGGTACGTGTATGGGTGCTATTTTACATTAGGGTAATGGTCCAATTGCTTACTTTAGCAAACGTATGCCCGATAAGTACAAAAAGTTGGTCGCTTATGAAAGAGAACTCATAGGATGGGGTAACAGAAGTCAAGCATTGGCGACCATATCTTTGGGGCCGCCCATTTATTATAAGGTCATATCATTATAGTCTTAAGTATATTTTAGATCAACGCTTGTCCACAGTTCCGCAGCATCAATGGGTTAGCAAATTACTTGGCTATGATTTTACTGTGGAATACAAACCGGATAAATCAAATGTGGTGGCTGACGCATTATCTCGTCAGAACACAGATGAATCTTCAATCATAGCTATTTCGTAAAATCCAATTGGGGTTATTTGACCAGCCTACGGGAGGAAATTGCATTCAGCCGATGAAGCTATAGCCCTTATTGATTATATAATCAACGGTAAGAACTCGCATGGAAAGTTTACAATGGATTGATCTTGTTCAACAAAAAGGTATGGCTTTCCAAATCATCCAAACATCTTCAGACCATTCTCCATGCAATTCATGATTCAAAGACATGAGGGTATACGTAAAAACATTGCATCGATTCCGCCGACCTTCTTTGTCAAACATGATAAATGCATTGTCACCGATTTTGTGAATGATTGTTTGGTTTGCCAACGCAACAAAACTGAACACCTTCATCCCAACCGGGCTTCTTCAAGCCTTTACCAATTCCGAGCAGATCCGGGGATATCTCAATGGATTTTATTGAAGCTCTTACTTAAAGTTGGATCTAAATCGGTAATCTTAACAAATTGGTTGATCGTCTCTCCAAGTATGCTCACTTTATACCCCTTTCTCATCCATATATATATAGCAACTTCGTGAGCTCGTAAATTTTTCTCGAGATTGTTAGACTTCATGGCTTGCCAAGATCGGTGGTTAGTGATCGAGATGTCATCTTCATGAGTCAATTTCGCAAGAAATTTTCCGTCTATCCAACATAATTTTGTCACCAACATCGGCTTATCATCCTCGCGGATGGCCAAGCCGAGGTCGTCAATAAAATTATTACGATGTATCAAGGCCGCTTGATCGGTGACAAACCAAAGGATTGGGTAAGATGGTTACCTTGGGCTGAATATTGCTATAATACTTCATACCATGCATCGACCAAAACAACGCCGTTCAAACTTGTGTACGGGCGTGACCCCCTACTATCCGTGGTTATCATCCGGGTGAGACAACATTACCAGCTATGGATGACTTACTAACTCAGCGGGATATTTTTCTCAATCGACATAAAGGTTCGTTTGCGCTTGTCTCGTGATTATTATCGCAAATATTTTAACGCTTAAACATACAGCACAGAGAATTTAAAGTGGTCGATTATGTTTGGCTCAAACTTTTATCCCGTTACGTGGCAACAATATCCGATTTACACAAAGACAAGCTCTCCTAAATATTTTGGGCCCTTCAAAGATCAAGAAGATCATTACACCAAGAATATATGCATTGAATCTGCCGCTGGGAACCCGTGATACACAATGTCTTTCATGTCAGCATGTTCAAACCACACCGTGGGGAGATACCTACAGATATTCCAGAATTACCTCGGATTCATGATGGCACACCGGTCCCTGAACCTGAATTAATGCTCAAAACAAGAGTCCGGCAGGGTCAGCTTCAAGTGCTCATCAAATAGAAGAACAAACCCGCCGCAGATGCTTCATGGGAAGATGTGAATTATTCAACAAAATCTATCCAGACTTCCAACCGAGGACGAGCCGAATCTCCAGGCGGGGAGAGATGTCGACTCAGTCCGAGTCGCCCGAGATAAGCGGAGTGGCTGAATATTTACTTATTATTTAGCTTTATTGTTATAATTATTAGATTAAATTAAAGAGAGTTAGAAAAAGACTAATGGGCCCGGCCCGTTAGCAATTGTAAACCCCCGATATAAATATGGGGGCAACTATCGTGAGACAATTAAGAAAGAAATAATTTAGGGTTTACCCTAGCTCTCCAAGCTTCTCTCTTGCCGCCGCCGCCGCGCCACCCCGCCCGCCACGCCACGCCGCCGCCGACGCCGCCGCCTCACGCCGCGTTCGCCGACGATTTCAGCCACGTCACCCTCTCGTTCTTCCTCTCTCGTTGATCGGAAAACGGGTTGTGACAGATTCTATTTCTAGTCTATCATACAATAAAACAACCATTTTCATATTTTTTAAGTGCAACAAGTTAAAATGGGTTATTATAAGTTATTCTTCGTCCATAAAAAGTTGTGGTTTTTAAAAACATATTTATATTTATATGGTTTTATCACTTTTAATAGAATCCAGTATAAGCCAAACGTTTCTATAAAATGATTTAGATATGAGATAATCTAAATCTGAAATATTTCTATAAGAATTTGAATCCTTACCCAATGGACCCTAAAACGATGTGACCATTAAAGAATTTGAAATATTTCTATAGTAGATGCGTGTTGATCCACTCTCTTGTAGGCATTCATAGTTGTAAGGGTAAAGATGGGAACACATAGTTGTCAAAAAAAAAAAAAAAAAAAAAAAAGATGGGAGCACATGAGTGTTTGGGTTTCGAAAAAAGTAACGATAACATGATTGAAATCTGCTAAACTGATTTTTTAAAAGTGTAGTTTTAATATGCTATAAGTGTATATATTTAGAATGCGGGATTTTTATACTAGATAAACTTAGGAACAGTAAAAATTTCGTGGTTCCAAACCTACCCTAACACAACATCCTGCTTTGTGAAACTAATTCTTAGTTTTTGCAACTTTTTCATTTTTTTCTACGAACATATGTACTCCCTCTATCACTAAAAGAATCAATTCGTAAGTTTAGAACATATAAGTATAGCTAAAAATGACCATATTATTATCCTTAATTAATTTGACTCCTACCATTAAGTTACACACTAATCAGTGTTTGGGTTACAGGATTGTGAGAGTAAAGAAGGGAATTGGAGATGGGAGGCCAGGAGTTAATAGAATGAGATTACAAGGAGTATTAAATGGCCCGATAGACCGTGTCAACCTCTAGAAATTAACTTAATTGTGGACAAATTTTTGCTCCAAAATCGACTCGGACGGAGGCAGTATTTTCCTTAATCTTAGCGTTTGTCCGGTTTCCATAAATTATGGGACTTATTAAGTTAAAAATCATGGAACTTATAAGTCACTTGCAACCATTTTCTCTTCCTTTTCACTTTGATTTATAAGTCACTCATTTTTTATTATTTTTTTCACCCCGACTTATAAGTCATTTGCAATCAAACAGGCATGACTTATAAGTCACTGATTTTTTAGCCACCTGACTTATAAAAATTAAAAACCAAACAGACCCTTAACGTGTTGTAAATCATAACCTCTTTGAGGACCTAAGTGCAATTTGATGAAGAAATCACCAATTAGCTACTCTACTTGATTGATGGCGGTTCGTTGATCCCACGCGGTCCGCCCATCTTCCCCAAAAAGGTTCAAAACCCCAAGCCGTCGGCACCGGCACCGCCGCCGCCGCCGTCGAGGGGGAGCAATGGAGCCCGTGGCGGCGGTGGAAGGAGAGGAGGACCCGCGGTGGAGGCGGAGAAACACCGATTGCGCCTCCTTCCTTGCTTCCCGCTTCGCCTGCACCAAGGTAGCCCTACTACTCCCTTTCCACCACCCTAGCTTCCGCGGGCGAAACCCCAATTCCGGCGCCGCATTTCTAGTGGTTCCGGTGGAGCTGCAGGTGGAGCCGCCGAGGGGCTGGCGTTGGTTGGTTAGTTTGCTGGATTGATGGCTGATCGGATTCTCGCTTGTGCGTCGTGTATGGGGTTTTGCACTTTTGCTTGCAGGGGGCTTGTTGCGAGTTCCGGCACTGCGAGGGCGCGCGGTTCAACCCGAGCTGCTGGTACTGGTTTCGAGGCAATTGCGTCAACCCGAGCTGCACTTTCCGCCACCCCGTGAGTCATCGGAGCCCTCCTGTCCACGCTGAGTTCAATTTCTTGGATACTGTGATGATGTACTGTGTTGTTGTGGAGTTTGGGTTGCTGTGTACCATGAGTAGAGAACGGGCTTCAGTTCGGTATTTTATATACTGGTTAATGGTGGTAGATGCAATTGCCAAGCTTGTGCTGTTTTGTGGAGATTTATTGTTTGTCAGAAAGATTAGATGGCAGGGCTCTAGGCTAATGGGCCTAATGTGAGCTATTTGGGTGAGTCAATAAGTCGATTGCATACATCCAGCCCAGACTATCTCCAATGGATTCTCTTAGAACATAGAACATTGGTTCTACCCTGTGCATGCTGGTTGACTGATTCTGCTGATGTGTAAATGAGGTCAGGGAAGGAAATGAGGTTCAATTGACCCGGTGGTTAATTTAATTTTCTTTGTGCTGTGTTCATTAATTCATTTCCTATTTTACAAAGAGGAGGCCGTGGTATCTGGTATTTCTGCTCGAATAACCTCAATGTTGTCTGTCTATCTGTTAATTTTCATTTGTAATACATCGATTGAATTAATTTAGTGGTTTACATTATTGACTCTAGATTTTTATTTTTATTTTTTTGTCTTGCTGGACCTTAGCTTCTCATTAGCTTTCTGGTTATGTAATTTTGTATGGTGCCTGTTATCTCACTATGCCCTTATGTTGCAGCCATTGGAAAGGTTAAACAGAACCAAACCCTTGGCAGATCCACTTCTCTCACATGCTTCTGCTTCTGTCAAGGCAGCTAATCCTTGTTATTTCTACTACAACTCGTATTGTAAGAAAGGTGACACTTGTCCCTTCCTTCATGAGCCAATAACTCGCAATGACGATGCTGTTGGAATTTCTTCTGAAGCTCTCACTTCTAATCTTGCTAAAAATAGCAATCCTGCTGGAAATGAGATGACTGAATCATTGAACGATGCTCTTGCTAATCCTTGCCATGACAACCCTGACTGCTCAAAGGACTACCAGCCAGGAGTTCCGGCCTCAAGCAGTCCCAAACATAATGGACTTATTCTAAATGCACCTCAAACATCAGTTGATACAGTGGGATACATGAAAAGTCTGCGTTGTCTGATCAGAGTTCAGGAGATTCAGCAATTGAACATGCTGAACAAGATACATCACGTGATTCCTCCCCAGGATTTGATGTTCTTGTGGATGACGGATTTTCGAACATGATTGATCCTGACCATCAATCCACACAAGAAAGGGATACAGAGGTTGGAGACTCCATTTATGGCCTGGATTACCATGATGCAGAGTACAATGAGCAAGGACTTTATGGCTTTGTGCATGGCAGTTGTCTTGATTATTTTGAAGGAGTTCAAGGGCATGGCTGTGCGACCATCTCAGGACATACATTGCATAATAGAATAAATCTTGTAAATCCCTCTTGTGAAGAGCATGTACCAAGATTCTTCAATCCAAGTAGCTTAATAGGCTCACATGGTGGCTCTGATCATCAGAACTCTCAAATTGGACGCATTTCAAAGCGACCACCTGAGAGAAGAGGTCCTAAGGGCAACAATGGCCGCATTAAGAGATTTCGTATTCGTGAAGGCAGGAATGGTTCCGAAGAGATTGGCACTAGACCAACTCCTGGCATGCAAAATTCATTGATAGGAAATGGTTCTCAGCCTCTTGCCTGTGCAAACATCAGAGGACAGAAGAAGAAAAGTAGAAGAAAACAACGGCATGTTCGTTCTGCTAGACCATCTAACTGTACTGCAAATGTGAAGCGCCTGGATCTTGAAGATTTTACCGGTCCAAAGACACTTGCTCAGATAAAAGAAGAGAAGTGTAGATCCAAGTCAAGTGCTAGTCATCCCACTGTTCACATGCCTCATGGGAGGTCGTCCTCAAATGATTTTGAGGGTCCCAAATCTCTGAGTGAGCTTCTCAAGGTCAAGGGGAGGACTTCTGTTGATAGGGAATCATGCTGTAGCAAGTAGTTACGACATGATGAACTTGGTCAGAACTCAGACTTGTGACATTTTGTGAAGAGGAAGAAGGGTCTATTCTGAATTACTACCTTTACTCACTGCCACGATTAGCAGATGACGTTAATCCTCCTGTTTACTAAATGCTAACTAAGTTATCGCTCGCTGGAGATGAATTATTGTTGCGCTCTTGAATTCCATCCTTTCACTTTGTGAAACACTGATGAACCTTCTATGTAGGTTTTCTTGCTTATGTCTTATCAGCTTATTTATAAGCAAGAAAAAACTATGTCTTCCTTGGTACCTTTTGCTATGAATTATGATAGTTTGTCAAACTTATTGTGTGGATGATGGTTAATTGATTTTGCATGCATGGAATTATTAAGAAGAACATGGGGGGGGGGGTGGGGGTGTTCAAGTAGCATCACACTGAAGCACGAGTACATAGAGGGCTCTTTTGCAGAGAATACTTAAGATCTCCCTAAACAATGTATATTTAGAAAAGACAAAACGTCTATAATTTGGAATAAAGTGAGTACATGATGCTCATAGAGGGCTCTTTTGCAGAGAATACTTAAGATCTCCCTAAACAATGTATATTTAGAAAAGACAAAACGTCTATAATTTGGAATAAAGTGAGTACATGATGCTCACTTATGGCTCTAGCGTATATGGTGAATTGAAGATACACTTATACATGAACATGATATTGCATGATGTTTTTCTTCGCGACTATGTTTCATTTCGAGGTACTGTACTACTATATATCGATCATGGTCCATGTGAATGGCCTTGTGACCTAAAAATTAAATGGTGTACATATTTGCTACACCCTGAGTTCACTTTTTTCAGGGTGGAAGCCATTTTAGTTTGTAAGACCATTATGCAAGTGTCTTCCAGATCGTTGAGTATAAAGCTTTTATTTTGAGAATTGGCTGCTATGCTGAGGAGTACTAATTTTTAAGTTCACAAGCAAGTAATATTTTTCAGATATAGAAAATAACTATGAAGTCAGTACGCAGAGATAGATTTCTATCTTGAAACTTGGATGCCCTTCTAGGAAACTTGAATGTTTAACATTTTTTTATTTGTCAAATAATTAGAACTGCATAGCACGCTTCAAGCCTTGAAGCCTTTCATAAACGTTCTACCTGAGGCAAGAAAAGGCAGCAAGTAGACAGCCTTTGGGTTATGTTGAAAGGCAAAATATTCACTGCAAGCCACATCTTTAGTGCAATACATGGAAACTCCATTAAAACCATATTTACAAGTTTTTGAAAAAAATGAAACTATGCACACCAATAGTGCATCTATAGATACGAAACTCGTCTTGTAAAATGTCATATGAACAGACGAACAGGTAGACAACTAGACTAAGCATTTGTGTTGTGTTGAAATGTCACAATCATAGGACGATGAAGTACACAAAACAGAGGCATATAAAACTCTGAACTGCCAGAGCGCCCCATCTGTTCTTTTTTTTATTTTTCCAACTCCAAGAGTCGATTGTAGTCCTAAACATCATATATTTGAAAATGTAGTAGAAAAAAAAATGTAAAACAGCTGGAAAAGTAACCTTATTACTTTCTGCATATTCAAGATTCAACTTCTATCTAGTTGCATACCAAAACCAAAAAAAAAAAAATTATTAGTAGTATTACTTGTTGCACGAGTATCACGAGCTCATTAGTGGCCCTATGCCCCTATCAAGATTATTGCTGGAAGTTTGAAACTCCCTTTGTAGATATTTCTACAGGGACAGGCCAGAGTCGTGCACTCCAAAATCTGCCCCGAAACTTGGGGCACGTAACTAAGATTAAGAGCACTAATATTTACGTCTATAAACATTACAAAGGGAGTACAAAGTGACCCAAGTTAACGTGGGAAATCCATGGACATCAAGATCTCCATTTCCATACTAAACCGCCTGCTGATGTCATTCCCGCCAGTACTGCAACTCAGCCGCCCGGCAAAAGGAATGTTCAATACATGCTCCTCAGTTGTTGGAGTGCTTTTGCATGCTGCTGGTTGCTGCGCTTTGCAGCACCTCAAGTCTCATCTCGACTTGCTTCATTGTGGGCCTACCTTCCCCGCTTGAGCTTACACACATTACTGCGATATCTGCCGCTACTCTGGCTTCTTCCTCCCCTTCCTCAACGACTTGTGGATCTAGTATCTCAGAGAGCTTATCTTGCCTATGTAGTATCAGGAACTGTTCCACTAGACTGTAACCTGCCGCTGACACATAAATATGTGGTTTCTCCTTTGTTAAAAGCTCCACAAGCAAAACACCAAAGCTGTACACATCACTCTTCTCAGTAAGCCGTCTCGTGTTATAGCATTCTGGATCCAGATATCCAAAAGTTCCTTGAATTGCTGTTGTTACTCTGGTTTCAGTTTCATCGATAGGGATGCCTCGAGAAGCTCCAAAGTCTGACACCTTCGCTGTTAGATTATCATCAAGCAGAATATTGGTAGCCTTGATATCTCTGTGAACTATTGACATCGAAGCAGCAGAGTGCAGATAGGCAAGAGATCGCGCAACTTCAAGGGCAATTCTCAGTCGTTCCCGCCATGGCAATGACTGTGGAGAATTGACATGAAGATGCTCATAAACGGTTCCATTTGAAATGAACTCATACACTATCAATGGAACCTCTGTCTCCAGGCAGCATCCGAAGAGTTTTACCACATTTCTGTGGTTTACTTGAGAAAGAATGGCGACCTCATTTATGAAACTGTCAGTTTCACGCTGTATTGCTTGTCTTGACATTTTAATGGCTACAACACGTTGGTCAGACAAAATGCCTTTGTAGACAGTACTGTGACCTCCTTTGCCGATCTTCCGATCCACATCGAATCTATTTGTTGCCTTTTCTAGCTCTTCCAAGCTGAAGATCATCCTTTCAGCAATGTCCTTGTCTACTAATTGTTGCAATAACAACCCACGGTTTTTCCTGAAATTAAAAGTTCTCAACTTCTTGTCTTTTCGGGCTCTTAGCTTTCGCATCAAGAGAATAGCAGCAAAAATGAGAAGAACAAGGCATCCACCACAGCCAATTCCCGTAGCAACAGATAACCCTGGAAAATATATGGATTCAATCATTCAAATATTTTTTAAGTAGTGCTTCTGTCAAAAAGATAACACTGTAGCAATGGAAGGTACAGGTATTGGAAGATCTTGTGTTACCTGAAAATGTTTCTGTATCTTTGATGCATCCATGTGGTTTCTTGGGGTTCCCAGAGGTGCCCTGTGGACAGACGCAATTATAGGATCCATCCATCATAATGCAATCGCCAGAGCATGGGTACTTATCTCGGATTGCGCACTCACTAGCATCAACTGCAATGCAAACCACAGATGTGAAGCATGCCGCTGTGAGAAGAATTGGCACAGCAAAACTGGAACCCTTTTTTTATTTTCTTCTCTTATTTTTCAGTGATGAAGTGAAAGAAGAATTTAACATGTGAACGACAAGTTGCATACCTTGGCATCCATTTGTGATGTAAGGGTTGCCCTCGTAGCCCGTGTCTGCAGCGGCATATGTACCCTGATGATTCACCATTCCAGTGATCCTGGCAGTAACTATTGGAGCTAAGGCACCCATAATCACTTGATATCTGAGCATCTGCACAAGACAAGTTTTTAAAATTCCACTTGCCACCAGCCTTGATCTGCAGCCGAGGAGCGGAGCCAGGTGTGCCCCATGGTGTAACTAGGCCTTCTAAGACTGCCTTCTGCAACAACATACCATGGCTGTTTGTGTTCCACCATTCCTTATCTGCAATGACAAAGGTAGCGTTGAATGGCTGCTCCATGGAGCCATTTTCTGCACCCAAAGGGTCAAGCTTGATTGAATACGTGTTGCTTGATCCTGGCAAGGATGCCTCACAGCAGCCAACACCAGAGCACGTGCCATTGGTGGCTACCGTTGGATTCCCATTCAGGCATGACGATTGACACATAACGGTCATGTTTTCTGCATCTGGCTGCATGACTTGAAACTTGAACCCACACCCCATGACGAAGAAGTTGTTCCACAAAGAGGACAGTGTGAAGATGCTGCTGTCAAGGGGGATCCCCCAGTTCATACTGTAAAGATTTCTCCCTGTCAGACTGATGACACCATTATCAATCTCCAGGCTCCCTTCATCCAGAGAAATGTCGAGCACCACAGTGCTAGTATTGCCCAAGAAGAGCTTTGGGGGGCTGTGGGTCTTGTCGCAGGTGAGCATAAACCCCTCATAGTAGCAACCGGCACCAACACCAAACGGGTAAGGAACACTGACCTCGCCGCACTTGCTAAGGCAACCAGGCAATGCTAGGTTGGAGTCTGCGTGGAGCACTGGTGTAGAGGACAGGAGATGTAGCAGGTGCAGCGCTGCTATGGCTGTCACAAGCATCATAAGATTTTGAGGAGTGAAGCAGAGAGCCATGGTTGAACTTGTAAATCTGGGGTCATCTCCGAATCCTAAATATGAAGGAGCAATCTTGTGGATACAGTAAACTAAGGTACTTTGACCACAGAGCTTAGGTAATTCTTGACTAGGTTGAAAGGATGAAGAATTCTAGTCAAATGGTGAGTGCAAAGTTTCAACCTTGTTCTGCCATTGTCAAAAAATGACTGCACCTCGTGACACACGACGGTATGTCAGGCGGCAAGGTTGAAGAATAAACAATAGCAACTTAGTTGACCACGACGAAATACCCTGTCAAAGACAAGATCGGACTTATGAGAACCCTCGGAGACATAACCACAAACGGGTAACAGGCATCATCGTCATCATCGGTAAAAATATTATAAATTGCGAAAGTACCCCAGGACAGCATTGCTGAACTTCAGTTCTGATGAGGTGTGGCAGCTTAAGTCTGTGCCTCAGCTCGCACGCCTTCCACCTGGACGTTGGCGGGGCCTCGCCGCCATCATCGAGCATTTCGGCACTCGGACAGGACGCCCGTCAAGGAAGTTCTTGGCCGACAGCCAGCAAACCCAGGTCATTCCTGTCCTCCGCTCCAAGGGGGAGGCGGAGGGTGCGCGACCTGGCCGTGGCGTGGCATCGCCGGGACGCAGCCTCGCAGGCGCGCCTCCGGCCACCGCCACCGCGGCACGAGGATTCAGTCCTCTGCGCCTCCTCAGTCAGGCCCGTGATAGATTTTACTGTCTGTTTGGTTAGTGGGATGGAACCAACCCAGCCGGGTTCGACCCGTTTTTTTTAGTTGTTTGGTTGTGGGTTGGTGGAGGGATGGAGTCAATCCAGAGATTGGAGCCGCACAAGGTGGACTGCGCCGTTTTTTTCCTCTGTTTTTTTTAAAAGAATTTTTGTATGTGTTGCGGATTGGCTAGTTCGTAAGACAGCGCCGTCAGGTTCACATCCTAGTGCTTATAAGAGTAAAATTTATTTATGTTTGTTAATTTATAGGTGTGTGCGTGTTGTGAGTGTCAACGTTATACTGTGTAATTCTAAAAAAAAGATTTTTTTTTATATGTGTTGTGTGGGATAACCAAAACAAGCAACAATTCAAAGCAAAGCCTAACAACGGCTCAGCCCACCTAACAGCCAAACCTACGAGCTCGCGGGGCTGGATCCAGTTTCCGTCTCGCTTGAGCTCCTAGCGCGAGCTCTCCGCGCGAGCTCTTCGCATGAGCTCTGAGCCCGAGCTCAGACTCGGTCCGCGACCTTGCAGGCCGACAGACATATTTCTGCCTCGCTTGAGCTCTTGGCGCGAGCTCTTCTGCATGAGCTCTGAGCCCGAGCTCAGACTCGGCCCGTGAGCTCATAGGCGACGAGCACTTCTCCGTCTCGCGTGAGCTCTTATTCGACTCCTGAGCTCTTACACCTTTTTTTAGAATTTATCGGATTTACTGGTGTTTGCATTAAGCCGTTAAGTGGTAAGTGACGTTCCCGTCGATAACGAGGCTCCAATGGTGACTTCAGGAATCTCCAGATCTGTTAGGTGCTCAGTCCTTCGGAGGTGCTTATGGGTGTGTTTGGTTGCACACCTTTTTGCTAGCCAGGCCAGACTGGGCCAGATTCCCACGCACCTCGGTGCTGGCCGTGGTGTAGAGGTACCGCGTGGCCTCGTACCACCCCGGGCGGGACACGTCCACGTGCCGGAATAGGTCGGCACGGCGGTACCGGCATAGCCAGATGTCGACAGAATCGACGCGCACTGGCCATCGACGTGAGCCACGATGGTGCCGAGGAGGAAGAGGGGGAGGAGGAGAGGAAGCGCCGAGGAGGAGGCGATGGAGCCGAGCGGATCAGAGTGAGCGCTTGGCGCCGCAGATCCCGCCGTGGCGGCGGGCGGTGGTCGCGCCGCCGTCCCCGCGGTCACACTCGACGGCCACTCCCTCACCACGCACCTCGACGACGACCTGGAGCGGTTCACGCTTCAGCTACCAGAGCATGTGCGCAGGGAGATGGTGGCCGCGGCCGGCGAGGAGAGCCTGCTGTTGGCGGTCATTATCAAGCATTTAATACCGCCAACTCAGGTTCATTCCAAGGGAAATAAACAATCTCATGGTGCATATGCATTTATTTCTAACCTAGTTCCACTTGTATTGTTAGAAAACATGTTTTGCAGGTATAAAAGTGGAAACAAGTACAAATACGCCCAATCAACAATGAAAGCACAAAACCAGGATTGCGCCTTGTCAAGGGGAGGGTCAACAGTCCGGAATCGAGTAGAAACGGGCCGATGCACCTATGGGACAATGAACCAAAGTGGGCCAAGAGGCGGCATAAAAGCCCGGCTCGAGCCGGGCCAAACACGGGCGGCCGGCCCCCGCGGCGGCGGCGCAGCACGGGCCCGATCCCGCCCCGCGGCCCGCCGACTTTCACATGCCGAAATGTTGAGGCGGGAAAAGATGGTGCAAAGTTGTTTGGCGCCAGTTTTCTCCCACCAAAGTGCCTAAATTTTGGCCTCACTTCATGTATAAATAGGGGGCATACCCCCTCTAAAGCATCAAGACACAACCATTCACTCACTCATTTTTCCCACTCACACACTCCACTCCATCACTCACACTTAGTACACATTGGAGTAGAGGAAAGGAGCCAAGTTAGAATTAGAAGGGAGTGAGAGAGGAGGAAGTGTGGAGAAGAGGAGTAGCGACCCCCTCTGCCTCAGGAGACGGAGTTCAACCCGTCGGCTCCCGTCTCCGCATTTGTACCTGCACGGATCATCCTACGGGTTTGAGTAAGAGATCCGTGTTCTATTTACAAACAATTATCTTCGAGTTTAAATTATTACTTTAATTATACGTTCACCGGTTCGTTGTTTACCATATCGGTAGATGCTCTAGTAGAGGACTCTCGATGAAGACGGATGCTCCCGCCAACGCTAGAGTACGTGATAAGTAGTGTAGACGTAGTGTCTAAACTACAAGTCACCCTCGTTTACCAATCAGTCCACGGTAGTGAGGTAGGCGGCGGTGGTGGTGACAGCCCCTGTTTGACCTTAGTATTCCTCCACGTCCGGTTGTGCGGTAGTCCGAGGTCGAACCCTTTCGCGCATCAGGGGAGAGCCGGTGGCTATGTGAACGTATAAGAAAAGAAGTAATTTGGCTTTAGGATAATCCGTAGTAGAAACTCACTACCCAGTTCACCCTTTCCATCTTCATCCCGGTAGCTAGTCGAGCCCGACTTAACACCCGTTCCTCGTGAAAATCGATACCCCGAACACTTCCGGGTGAAGTGCTACAACGGTATTTCCGCGGCGCTTGCGGACTATTTCGCTTACGCTAAGAAACACCAACAAGCATTTTCGGCGCCGTTGTCGGGAACGGTTGTCGTTATAGTCTTTGAACCTAGTCTACCCGTGTATCCTACATTATCCATTTTCACCCCGCCATTAAAACAAAAAATCTAAAAAAATTATGGAGCACTCAACTATTGCAAAACTGCATGCGCTCCGAAAGTGGCGAGCTCTTAGAACGCCCATCTTCTTCGAAGCCCATCACGCCTTCGAAGTTATGAGCTCCGCCCGGCCCATCGGCCATGGTTGGGATCAATCCTTCTCGGGTTATGATTACGAGAATCCATACCATCACCCGAGGGAGTTTGAGCAACTCGTGCTTGCCTCACCATTGAAGGCATGTCACAAGACACGTTAAGGTGGAAGCTATTCCCTTTCTCACTTGAGGAGAGAGCTTAAACAGTTGGTTCGACCACAACGTAGGGAAGGTAGCGGTGATTGGGAAGAATTGCGGGCAAGGTTTTGCCAAGCTTTCTTCCCTATATCCCGAATTGCTTCCCTCCGTCAAGAGATACTCGCTTCCAACAAGGGGAGAAGGAGTCGTTAGGTGCGGCTGGACAGATTCTCAATTTTAACGAGGTCCGGTCCAGAACTATCCATTCCCACCATGTGTCGCTTCGGCATTTCGGCTAGGATTGACTAAAGAGTCTCGCCCGCAGATTAGACATGGCCGCCAGGAGGGTCGTTTACACACAAAACCACGGAGGAAGGGGAAGCCCTTTTAGACCGAATACTTGAAAACACCCCTCCTCTAGAACCCGTCCGTGTTGAGCGGTGTCCGACGAGGTTTTCGTCATTTCAAGCCGAACCTCTGAAAATACTGCACCCGAACCAAAGGAGGAACCCCCTTCGGGAGACCTCCCGTATATCGAGGACGTATTTCTTGAAGATTTCGGAAAATACCTCAAAATACGAGTCGGTAAAGAGACCACCAGTTCCTATCACCCCTAGAGAACCTTTAATAAGACTCTCTACGAGAGTCAATCACGGGTTAACATCTTTCATGAGCAAAGCGAATGGGTACACGAGAACGAGTCGTCTTCCGAAGAAATTCGGATTCGTACTCCCTCGTTCCCCATTCAATGCATAATAAAAAGAAAAACAGAAACGGTATTGTATAACCCAACCGTGGGCATTAACATCATGTCACAAACCTATGCCCAAACTTATTTTGAGGAAGAGCAACGCTGGCCCACAATAAAGACTTTTAGAGCCGATATGCGTTCAACTCTCGAGGGGTTGGGGGTTCTACATAATGTTTCTCTTTACCATGAAAGTGTCGGAATGAGCCTTGATTTCCACATTTTTGACATTGAGGATTTCGACATTCTAATTGGCCATCCCCTAGAAAAGTTATTCGCTGATCCACCAAACACAGGGGAGTTAGATGTCAAATTAGGTAGGGACACGTTCACGCTACCCATACAACAATCCAAAAACACAATAGCTGAACCCCTGTCCCCGATAACAACCATAGAGGTGGTGTCAAAAATACCTTTTGAAACTCCTGAAGAATCTTTAGAAAAAGACTCCAAATTCTTCATCGAAGAAATTAGCGAGATAGATGAATTTATCGATCTCCCTAAAGAAGAAGAAACGACACCACCTCCCATTGAGCTAAAAGCCCTTCCTGAAGGATTACGCTATGTTTTCCTAAACAATGACAAAAATGCTCCCGTAATTATCAGTGACAAATTAACCGACGAGGAGTCATCCAAATTGATCAAAATACTAGAAAAACATAGGACGGTCTTCGGGTACTCATTGCATGATTTAAAAGGGATTAGCCCTCTAATTTGCTCTCATCGCATCCCTCGTTGACCCGGAAAAATCACCCTCACGCGAACCACAACGCCGGCTCAATAATGAGATGAGAGAAGTCGCGGAAGAAGGAAGTCCTCAAACTTCTTCACGCCGGGATATCTATCCCGTACCACACAGCGACTGGGTTAGCCCTGTCCAGGTGGTACCAAAGAAAGGAGGCATGACGGTGATTGAAAACGCTAAAAATGAATTAATTCCACAGCGTGCCGTCACAGGGTGGAGAATGTGCATTGACTACCGAAAACTCAATGCGGCAACAAAGAAAGATCACTTTCCGCTCCCTTTCATTGATGAAATGTTGGAGCGGTTAGCGAAACATTCTTTCTTCTGTTTCCTCGATGGGTATTCGGGTTATCACCAAATTTCCATCCACCCTGATGATCAAAGCAAGACAACTTTCACATGCCCATATGGAACGTATGCATATAGGAGAATGTCGTTCGGGTTGTGTAATGCACCCGCATCATTCCAACGGTGCATGATGTCGATATTCTCAGACATGATTGAAGAAATCATGGAGGTATTCATGGACGACTTCTCCGTCTATGGAAAAACCTTTGACAACTGTCTTGAGAATTTAGACCGAGTCTTGCAACGATGCCGAGAGAAGGACCTGGTACTAAATTGGGAAAAGTGCCATTTCATGGTCCGAGAGGGCATCGTCCTTGGACACCTAGTGTCCGAGAGAGGGATTGAGGTAGATAAAGCAAAAATTGAAGTAATTGAAAAACTACCTCCCCCTGTGAACGTAAAAGGAATCCGTAGCTTTCTAGGCCACGCAGGATTTTATAGACGGTTCATAAAAGATTTTTCACAAACTTCTAGACCGTTAACAAGCATGCTAGCTAAGGATGTACCTTTTAAGTTCACCGATGAGTGCATGAAAGCTTTTCTCACCATTAAGAAAGCACTCATCTCAAAGCACCAATCATTCAACCACGGATTGGTATTTGCCTTTTGAAATCATGTGTGATGCTAGTGATTACGCCGTTGGTGCGGTCCTTGGCCAAACCAAAGATAAAAAGCATCACGCGATCGCCTATGCTAGCAAAATGCTAAATGGAGCTCAATTAAATTACGCCACAACCGAAAAAAAGAGCTCCTAGTCGCCGTGTTTGTTATTGATAAGTTTAGGTCTTACTTAGTGGGATCCAAGGTGATTGTCTACACCGATCATGCGGCATTAAAATACTTGCTCACTAAGAAAGACGCTAAACCCGGACTAATAAGATGGATTCTCTTACTCCAAGAATTTGATTTAGAAATTAAAGACAAGAAAGGAGTAGAGAAGAACATCGCTATGATCATTTGTCGCGTTTGCAATTCACTAACATGCGGGAGTTACCTATCAATGATTTCCTACACGGCGACATGCTCCTCAAGGTGGAGGACGTAACCCCATGGTATGCGAGATATTGTGAATTACATGGTTTCGGGTTACGTACCACCCGGCGAATCCAGGCACAAGTTACAAGTTGAGAGTCGCCGCCACTGTGGGATGATCCGTACCTATACCGAGTATGTGCTGACGGCATGCTAAGGAGATGTGTACCCACCAGAGAGGGACAGCAAATCATCGAAAAATGCCATGCAGCCCCGTACGGAGGCCATTATGGAGTACATCACACTCAAGCCAAAATTTGGCAGTGTGGTTTCTTCTGGCCAACGATGTACCAAGACACAAAAGAATTCATCAGAAGATGCCAAAAGTGTCAGCTGCAAGGAGGAATTACGTCAAAAAATGCAATGCCCCTCAACTACAATCTCCAAGTGGAAGTCTTCGATGTTTGGGGTATTGACTTCATGGGACCTTTTCCAAAGTCCCATGATAGTGAATACATCCTCATCGCAGCGGTCGACCACGTGTCCAAGTGGGTCGAAGCTCTCGCATGCATGCCGCCGATGCCAAACATGCCGTAAAAAATGTTCCATGAGATCATTTTTCCAAGGTTTGGAACACCAAGGATGGTCATAAGTGATGGAGGATCACATTTCATAGACAGAACCTTTCGAGCTTTCTTACGAGAGCTGGGATCTAGGCACAATATAGCCACACCTTACCATCCTCAGACAAGCGGCCAAGCAGAAACATCAAACAAACAAATCAAAAACATTCGCAGTAAAACTGTCAATGCAATGGGGAAGGGTTGGAAAGACAAGCTACCCGATGCACTTTGGGCATACAGACAGCTTATAAAACCCCCATCGACATGACACCATTCCAACCGGTCTACGGAAAAAGTTGCCACTTGCCAAGTAGAACTCGAACATCAAGCCTCATTGGGCAATCAAGACATGGAACATGGACCTTAAGCTAGCCGGGAAAAATAGACAAAAACAATTAACCGAGCTAGAGGAATGGAGGGAGAAGGCGTATCACAGTGCCAAGCTATACAAAGAAAGAACAAAAAGATGGCACGACCACCGAATCCAACAGAAAACTTTCCACGAAGGAGACAAGGTACTACTCTTTAACTCTCGTGTGAAGCTATTCGGTGGAGGAAAGCTGCGGAGCAAATGGAAAGGGCCATACACCGTCGTCGACGTCGCACCCCATGGCGCAATCACCATCGCAGACGACTCAGGTAATTTATCAAAGGTAAATGGCCAACGTTTAAAAGTTTTCCTCGAGCCTTCTCCAAATAAATATATAGAGAAAATAATGTTGGTAGATTTTGAACAATATAAAAATAACTCAACAATTGCTACCAACATATTGGAAAGAAAACACAATAAAAATATTAAATACAAAAACACATAACCATTTCCTTTTCTTTTTTTTTTTTTCTCTATTTTTTTTCTCATAAATAAGAAAACATCACCTAAAAGCGGGTTTTCCACCGATGCACCGCTATGGGGCTTAGTATTCGGATAAGATAAAGATACAAGGAAAAAGTCGCGCATGAGACACGCCGACTGACCAGGGGCGGGCGAAGGCGGCCCCCCCCCTCTTGCGCCCCTTGCCTCCATTCTTTTCGCACGGCTTGATCCCACCGAGCCTATCCAAATGCCTGCGGTGCACGGTCATGGTTCATCGCCAAACACTATAAATTGAGCTCCAATGCCCCATAGAAAATCACACCAAGCCATCTCTCTTCTCCCTCATTTTTACTTGCTCAACCTACCCTATGGCCGGCTACAACACAAGCCCCCGCCAATAACTCTCCCATTGGAACAAGACCTGTTTTTGTAGCGAAAGCCCCCTAGTTACCCCGAGTCCAATCCAAAGAAGATCACAACACAAACAAAAGAAAGGCCAGTTCTAGCACATCTTCCAACTACCCGGAAAGCAGTCATTTTTTATCTACGGGTATGAAAAGCCGAGGGGGATACGCCAAAAAGGGCTTATGCGCAAACCTCATGTCGAAAGGTTCATTAGGCCACCTCTTGGCGAAAGGTTCGTTAGGACTCCTCAAGTCACTAGGACTACAGATAGTGACGGTGAAGAAAGCGAGGCACCACCGCCATCCTTGCTAGAAAAATTTGAGGCCCTAACGGACCTTTTTGGGGAGGCCATAGAGGAATTAGACACTTTGCGCACAAAAATGCGACACCTCACCGACGACATGGAGATTGAGGAATTTAAGTTTAACAATAGGGTGGCAAAATTAGCAAAAATAGCTGGAGTGTCATACACTCCAGAGTAAAAATTACTGATTGCTTCAGGCTTTTTAAAATTCCTCGCATTTATTTTCATTTATTTACTTTGTATTTGGCTGAAGATCAATAAAGTTTGTCTTTGAATATTTCATTGTGCACTTGTTTCTCTATGTATTCTCTTTAACTTCTGTGAAAGAAACAAGTGTGGGGGAGATAAAATTCATAATGACCTACTTAAAAACATAGACAAACTTTATCCTTTCTGTCAATCTATTAAAAAAGAGCCACACACTATCTGAATTTTTGTGCTTTGAGAGATAGCATGATTACTTGAATTTCTCCTTCCTGTACAAATAAGACTTGGTTTTTCCTATTAAAAAAAAATCATGTTCCTGGGATAATCAAAACCTGAATTAGTATTCAAACAAAATAGCTACTTCCTTATTCATTGTATATCGTCAAATTCAAAGATTAAATGTTTGAGGAAGTTTCATGATCCCAAGATCAAAACACATGTGCACAAATAAATTGGTGATCTAAAATATGATGAAACCTTTATGCTTCAAAGACATGGGCTATGCTAGAAATGGACACATACCCCCATATAAACAAAAAACAATGGGTACGCCGATGCCCGCGCCTATCTAAAAAAAAAGAGAAGAAATAATGGACAAGTGTCCGAGGGCGAGTAGAGCCCACTTCTCAAAAAAAAAAAAAAAAAAAAAAGAGAGAGAGAAGAAATAATGGATAAGTGTCCGAGGGCGAGAAGAGCCCACTTCAAAAAAAAAAAAAAAAAAAAAAAAAGAAAGCACCAAGCCCATGACTCTTTAAAAGCAAAGAGGCATCATAACTAAAAAAGAACATTTCTCATATGCACATCTTTGATCTAGGAATATGAAACTTTCCTCCATTAATCTAGAATTTGACTTGACATTTCATACAAGGAAGTAAGCAATTTTGTTGGTACTCTCAAGTTTGATTAAACCCAGAACATAGCACAAATTCTTTTCAAAAATTTGAAAAAACAACCAAGTCTATTTGTGCAAAGTGTAAGTAGAAAGAAAGAACTCCCGCTTATCTCCATCGCACGATCATTTAAGATAATGTGGTAGAACACTTTGAATTTTGACAAAGGAAACAACCTCACAAAAACCTTGTTCGACTTTACTCGAGGACGAGTAAAAGCCAAGTGTGGGGAGTTGTTGGCGGTCATTATCAAGCATTTAATACCGCCAACTCAGGTTCATTCCAAGGGAAATAAACAATCTCATGGTGCATATGCATTTATTTCTAACCTAGTTCCACTTGTATTGTTAGAAAACATGTTTTGCAGGTATAAAAGTGGAAACAAGTACAAATACGCCCAATCAACAATGAAAGCACAAAACCAGGATTGCGCCTTGTCAAGGGAGGGTCAACAGTCCGAATAGAGTAGAAACGGGCCGATGCACCTATGGGACAATGAACCAAAGTGGGCCAAGAGGCGGCACGCAAAAGCCCGGCTCGAGCCGGGCCAAACTGGGCCGGCCGGCCCCTGCGGCGGCCGGCGCGCAGCACGGCCCGATCCCGCCGCGGCTTCGCTGACTTTCACATGCCGAAATGTTGAGGCGGGAAAAGATGGTGCAAAGTTGTTTGGCGCCGGTTTTCTCCCCGCCAAAGTGCCTAAATTTTGGCCTCACTTCATGTATAAATAGGGGGCACCCCCCTCTAAAGCATCAAGACACAACCATTCACTCACTCATTTTTCCCACTCACACACTCCACTCCATCACTCACACTTAGTACACATTGGAGTAGAGGAAAGGAGCCAAGTTAGAATTAGAAGGGAGTGAGAGAGGAGGAAGTGTGGAGAAGAGGAGTAGCGACCCCTCTCGCCAAAGTGGGACGGAGTTCAACCCGTCGGCCCCGTCTCCACATTTGTACCTCTACGGATCATCCTACTCGGGTTTGAGTAAGAGATCCGTGTTCTATTTACAAAGAATTATCTTCGAGTTTAAATTATTACTTTAATTATACGTTCACCGGTTCGTTGTTTACCATATCGGTAGATGCTCTAGTAGAGGACTCGATGAAGACGGATGCTCCCGGCCAACGCTAGAGTACGTGATAAGTAGTGTAGACGTGGTGTCTAAAACTACAAGTCACCCTCGTTTACCAATCACCCCACGGTAGTGAGGTAGGCGGCAGGTGGTGACAGCCCTGTTTGACCTTAGTATTCCTCCACGTCCGGTTGTGCGGTAGTCCGGAGGCCGGACCCTTTCCGGGTAGACGGGGAGAGCCGGTGGCTACGTGAACGTATAAGAAAAGAAGTAATTTGGCTTTAGGATAATCGGCTGTAGTAGAAACTCACTACCCAGTTCACCCTTTCCATCTTCATCCCGGTAGCTAGTCGAGCCCGACTTAACACCCGTTTCCTCGTGGAAATCGATACCTCGAACACTTCCGGGTGAAGTGCTACAACGGTATTTCCGTGCACTTGCGGACTATTCTGCTTATGCTAAGAAACACCAACACCTGCGCCACACCGGTGGCCGTCGTTCATCAGCCGAACCTTCTCGTGGCACACTGAAAGGTCCTAATGGCTAGAGGGGGGTGAATAGCCTATTAAAAATTCTACAAACAACACTTGAGCAAACCGGTTAGTAATTAAAACGGCGAAGCGTAATACGGGGTGCTACAAGTCTAACTATGCAAGCCCCCTACGCAATCAACACTAGGCAAAGATTATGATCTCTAATCACACTCAAGCTACCTATGTCAAGCCTAGGTGAAAAGGTTGTGCTAGCTAATACTACCACTAGAGGCTAAACAAGGCTAAGCAACTAAACGAGCTACACAAGTTAACTAGAGAAGTAATGCGAAGTGAGCTAGAATACAATACCACCGTTGTCGAGTAGAGGTTGTGGCCAATCACCAAGTCAATAGAAATATCCAACGAGCACAAGACAATTGACAAGATAATTTTTCACCGAGGTTCACGTGCTTGTCGGCACACTAATCCCCGTTGTGGCGATACACCCACTAGATGTTCCACAAGCTTAATGGCCGGTGCCAAAGCCCCGGTGGGAGCTCAATGAAACAATCACTAGAGGGGATCCACAAGCCACGAGCAATCCACTAGTGCTCCTTTCGCGAATCTCCCGCGGGGTAAGGAACGACCCCTCACAAGTCCACCGGTGTGGCCTCGAACAAGCTCCAATCGAGCTCAACACCGCCTCAACCTCCAAGCCGCTAGGGAACCAAGCAAATTCCCAAGAGAAACGAAATCTCGCAGCTCCTCCAAGGATGAAGTGCCTCTAGATGCAATCAACAATGCAATGCACTTCTATCACTCTCAATCTCACCAAAGATTCGAAGTTTGGATGAAGAGATGAGTGGAGTGGAGTATCTCAAGCTCACAAGCAAGTAGGAGTGTTCAAATGTGCAAGAGAGAGCTCTAGAAACCAGCCATCCAAGTATATATAGAGCCCACTCAACAACATAGTCGTTGGTCTTCAAATGGGGGTTTCTGAGCGTTGACCGGACGCACCGAACGGACTCACCAGCGGGTCCAGTCCAGTGTCCGGTCGCACCCGACCGAGCGTCCGGTCACAAACGACAGAGCCCCCGGGTCCCATCGCCGACAACCAATCGCGCGCGCCCGGGTCGACGGTTCCGTGGTGACCGGACTCTTCCTTCACGCGCGTCCCGGCCGAAGCCTCCCGAATTGAGCCCAAAAACATAGCTCTCGTTATCGACCGGACTCGCCGGCGGATCGTCCGGCCAAGGACCCTGTCGGTCCAACGTCCGGTCGACGCATCCGGTCGCCCTTTCCTGCGAAATTCAGCATCTTGTTGTCGCTTTTGCTTCAACCTTGCTTCGCCTCTTGCCAAGAGTTGCCAACACATCGAAGATGATCTCAATATCATGTATGTTAGCATGTCGCGATCGATTAGGCAAGAACGAAGTTAGTGCTCTCTAGTCTAAATGCAATATGCAAGTCAAATGGACCTAGAAGCACTTCACCAAAGGATTAGTCGCGACATCCCCTCTTGATAGTCGACTATCTATCCTAAATATGATCACACTCTCTATAGTGTCTTGATCACCGAAAAAAAACCCTATCTAGTTATACCTTTGCCTTGATCTCCGGGTTCCTTCAAAAAAAGATCCGAGCTTGACGATCCATCATGTCCATCATCATCGCCCATGTTCATGATCATCATGCTCCACATCATCCATGCAATCCTATCTCTTAAGTCACACTTAGAGCAAAGGATTAGCATAACAATGTGTCATCAATTTCCAAAACCAAACATGAGATTTCACGCACACCGTGTGTTCAATGAAATGTCTCAAAGGTGGTGAAGTTACCTGCCCAAATAAGAAGTGACTCTATCTTAGCCAGACCAATCAACCAAACACAACTTCGGTCTAGCCATGCTAACCTAATCCAGACAACCAAACAACTGCCTGGTGGCTTAGTTGGACCAGGTTAAAGCTAGCCTGGTTGAGTTGAGATAGGCAAGGCTCAACCTACCCAACAAACCAAACACACCCTATAAGGGTACAGTTTGTTTATGTTTGTTCATTCATAGGGGTGAGTAATGCATTGCATTTGTGAGTGTCTACATTGTACTTGTGTAATTTTTTTTAAAAGATTTTTATATGTGTTGTGGGTGCTGTCACTTTTTTTTTTTGTCATTCTAGATTTTGATTTTAAAGTGCCAAAGATAATAAACATAAAAATCTTCTAGAATTTATTATGATGATGTATATGCATATGACATGGCAACTTGTGATTTGCTAAAAGAGTGTAAGACAACAAATAAAAAAAAATATTTCAAGAGATGTGTAGTCAGACAGCATAAAAGGAGTACATATACCTATACCAACTATCCAAGCCCCCATTTCCAAAGCGCTTAGAATACCTTGTTCGCTTCAACTTATCAGTCATAGTATAAGTCATAGTATAGTGTTTTTCTCTCACAACATATCAGTCATAGTATAGTGTTTTTCTCTCACAACAACAACATCGGTTGGCTTATTAGTCGCAGTAAACTATCAACCTTTCCGTGTGTGAGGTTGTAATTTGTTTACAACCAAAACTTATTATTTGTGTTGGAGTATGTAATAATTGGTCTGATTCTATCCCGGATAGATGAATCGGATTTAATATCCTTTATCTAAAAAAAAGAAACCATCAACCAAATAAGGTGTAATAACTTATTAACCAACCTGGGTGGGAGAGGATCAAGTGATCGACCTAGTCCACTTGTGCTTTGATTCTCTGTTGGTTTCTACCCTTGAGACGAGACCTATATGAGTTTGTTGCTCGTGAAATTATCTTTGGGAGCTTTCAAGAATTGGACGTAGCTCTTGGAAAATGGAAAAAAAATACAAAAATAATAAAAATATTCATGTCAACAAGAACATGAGGTGCAAACATCATAAATGCAACACAAGGTAATTAGAGTTGAATTTATCTTTGTTAAATTAATTTGTTGGCAGAAGTTTCCAAAATGTGTTTAGACATCTATAGTGTTTAGAGGATTTTCTAGATCGTTTTTGGATATTTTTTATTTCATTAGAGCTCAATCCAATTTTTGGAAGCTTCCATAGATATAATTTCAAGAGCTCCAATCTTTTTTAGGATGTCTCGTGCCTTAATATATCTCTTAGAATTCCTTAGGTACTGATTTTTTTTCTATGGCTTAAATTTTTACGTAGTATTTAACCGGATTTGTTTTTAAACTTAAAAAAACAATGATGTGCGTGAAAACCGCTTTCAACCGGATCTGTTCGATTTTGAAAGTTGTGGTATGTGATATTTCTTACGTTTAAGTTGATGTGGGAGGGAGATTTAGTCACTAGTTGATGGGGAAGGGAGGAGGGTCAACTGGACTTCACTCAAAAGGAATTAGCTAAGGAGGGGTGGCGGGACAAGATTTAGGGTGCATTAGTTGCTAGAAACATTTGGATTCTCGTGGATCTCCAGAATCCCTACCAAATAGTCTATTTACCTACCAAATAGTCTATTTAATGAAGCAATTCTCCATGGGGCACACAAAAACGTTTCTCTGTTTAGAATTACAAATAAGAATTACTCACATACGTGTTTCAATCAATAGCATAATGATTTCACTGATTCTTGTCAAGTGACTTTATTTCAGCAGAGAAACATCTCTAGAAAGAATCTAGATTGGAGGGGCTGTTTGGTTTAGGGACTTTTTAGTCCTTAGGACTAACAAAAAGTCCCTTTTAGTCCCTACCAGACATTTTGAGACTTTTTCTCTATTATTAGTCCCTAAACGACTCTTTTGGGACTTTTTTTAAAAGTCCGACTAAAAAGTCCCATGACTTTTTTAACCAAACAGCCCCTGAAAATTTTCTAGGAGGATCTGGATCTCTACAAACACAACCAATTCATTCCGGACACCTCTTGAAAGTTCAAAACTTGATTGTTATCTCCAAATGAACAATCTCATCCTATTCAAATACAGGTGCAGTTTCAAAATTGCCAATTACAATTTCGCATCGCTCTCATTTTTACCCCAAGCAGTAGTGCCAGTAGACCAGGAAACTAAAACCCATATAAAGCAACCAGTTACCAGTCCGAGGAAAGACGTGACTGAGTTGAGGTAATGGCTCACTAGAAGAATTATTATTATTTTCTTAATGTAATCACTAGAAGAATTATTGCATACGGAGTAATTTCTTCTGAGTTTCCGCGTGACTGTTTGACTTCAGAGCAACCCTCAGTGTTTTGATCATAACTCTTTCTAGGGATCTTCAAATGACGTGGGGCTGGATGCGTTGGAAAGTTAACTCGATAAACTTTCCAACAATGTATAGCATACTACATGAATCTTCTTAGATCGGTACAGTTTTGCGCACGAACTTCAGCTTCAGGACTTTGCCGAATGACTTTGCTGATTCTAGCTTCTTGGCCTTCATCTTGATGATTCTCTTGGATGTACCTGAGTAGTATCAAAATACAAGACTTAGGTAGCATAAAGTTATCATTGGTATTGAGTTGAAACTCATAAAGTAGCGTGTGCACCTCTTGTTGTCGTCCTATAATCAATCTATTGAAGATGTTGGTTGACATATTGATCGGAGAGGTTGCTGGCAAGGTCACCATAGCTGGCGTGGTCATATCACATAAGTAGCGAACAGAGAGAGAGAAGGGGTTGGGGGTGGGGGTGTTCAAGTAGCATCACACTGTAAGCAGAGGGCCCTTTTGAAGAGACATACTTAAGATCTCCCTAAACAATGTATATTTAGAAAAGACAACGTCTTATAATTTGGAATAAAGTTAGCACATGATACTCACTTATGGCTCTAGCGTAAATGGTGAATTCAAGATACACTTATACATGAACATGATATTGCATGATGTTTTTCTTTGCGACTATGTTTCATTTCGAGGTACTGTACTACTGTATACCGATCATGGTCCATGTGAATGGCCTTCTGACCTAAAAAAACAAATGGTATAAAGCTTTTATTTTGAGAATGTGCTGCTATGCTGAGGAGTAATAATTTTTAAGAAGTTCACAAGCAAGTAATATTTTTCAGATATACTCACTCCGTTTCCAAATTGTAGTTCACTTTTGACTTTTTCTAGATAAATTGATTTTTTGTTATGCACTTAGTTATTGTCTAGATACATAAAAAATAAATAGATCTAGAAAAGCCAAAGTGAACTATAATTTGGAACGGAGTGAGTAGAAAATAACTATAAAGCTAGTAAGATTTCTATCTTGAAACAGAGGCATATAAAACCGTGAACTGCTAGAACGCCCCATCTGTTCTTTTTTATTTCTCCTACTACTAGAGTCGGTTGTCCTAAACATCATATATCTGAAAAATGTTGAAAAAATAAATATTTTTTTTAAAAATAAAATAAATATATGTAAAACTGCTGGAAAAGTAATCTTATTACTTTTGCATATTCCAGGTTCAAATTCTACGAGCTCATTAGTGGCCCTATGCCCCTATCAAGATTATTGCTGGAAGTCTGAAACTAATATTTACATCTATAAACATTAGAAAGGGAGTACAAAGTGACCCAAGTTAACGTGGGAAATCCATGGACATCAAGATCTCCATTTCCATACTAAACCGCCTGCTGATGTCGTTCCCGACAGTACTGCAACTCAGCCGCCTGGCAAAAGGAATGTTCAATACGTGCTCCTCAGTTGTTGGAGTGCTTTGCATGCTGCTGGTTGCTGCGCTTTGCAGCACCTCAAGTCCCATCTCGACTTGCTTCATCGTGGGCCTACCTTCCCCCGCTTGAGCTTACACACATTACTGCGATGTCTGCTAATACTCTGGCTTCTTCCTCCCCTTCCTCGACGACTTGTGGATCTAGTATCTCAGAGAGCTTATCTTGCCAATGTAGTATCAGGAACTGTTCCACTAGACTGTAACCTGCCGCTGACACATAAATATGTGGTTTCTCCTTTGTTAAAAGCTCCACACAAGCAAAACACCAAAGCTGTACACATCACTCTTCTCAGTAAGCCGTCTCGTGTTATAGCATTCTGGATCCAGATATCCAAAAGTTCCTTGAATTGCTGTTGTTACTCTGGTTTCAGTTTCATCGATAGGGATGCCTCGAGAAGCTCCAAAGTCTGACACCTTCGCTGTTAGATTATCATCAAGCAGAATATTGGTAGCCTTGATATCTCTGTGAACTATTGACATCGAAGCAGCAGAGTGCAGATAGGCAAGAGATCGCAAGAACTTCAAGGGCAATTCTCAGTCGTTCCGCCATGGCAATGACTGTGGAGAATTGACATGAAGATGCTCATAAACGGTTCCATTTGAAATGAACTCATACACTAACAATGGAACCTCTGTCTCCAGGCAGCATCCGAAGAGTTTTACCACATTTCTGTGGTTTACTTGAGAAAGAATGGCGACCTCATTTATGAAACTGTCAGTTTCACTCTGTATTGCTTGTCTTGACATTTTAATGGCTACAACACGTTGGTCAGACAAAATGCCTTTGTAGACAGTACTGTGACCTCCTTTGCCGATCTTCCGATCCACATCGAATCTATTTGTTGCCTTTTCTAGCTCTTCCAAGCTGAAGATCATCCTTTCAGCAATGTCCTTGTCTACTAATTGTTGCAATAACAACCCACGGTTTTTCCTGAAATTAAAAGCTCTCAACTTCTTGGCTTTTCGGGCTCTTAGCTTTGGCATCAAGAGAATAACAGCGACAATGAGAAGAACAAGGCCTCCACCACAGCCAATTCCTGTAGCAACAGATAACCCTGGAAAATATATGGATTCAATCATTCAAATATATATTTTTTAAGTAGTGCTTCTGTCAAAAAAGATAACACTAGTAATGGAAGGTACGGTATTGGAAGATCTTGTGTTACCTGAAAATGTTTCTGTATCTTTGATGCACCCATGTAGTTTCTTGGGATTCCCAGAGGTGCCCTGTGGACAGATGCAACTATAGGATCCATCCATCATAATGCAGTCGCCAAAGCATGGGTACTTATCTCGGATTGTGAAGCATGCTGCTGTGTGAATTTGAACCTTATCTCGGTACTTGTCATTCTCATTAGTATCAACTGCAATGCAAACCACAGATGTGAGGCATGCTGCTGTGAGAAGAATTGGCACAACAAAACTGGAACCCTTTACTTTCTTCTCTTATTTTTCAGTGATGAAGTGAAACTAGAATTTAACATGCAAATGACAAGTTGCATACCGTGGCATCCATTTGTTATGTAAGGGTTGCCCCTCGTAGCGTGTTTGCAGCGGCATATGTACCCTGCTGATTCACCATTCCAGTGATCCTGGCAGTAACTATTGGAGCTAAGGCACCCATAATCACTTGATATCTGAGCATCTGCACAAGACAAGTTTTTAAAATTCCACTTGCCACCAGCCTTGATCTGCAGCTGAGGAGCGGAGCCAGGTGTGCCCCATGGTGTAACTAGGCCTTCTGAGACTGCCTTCTGCAACAATATACCATGGCTGTTTATGTTCCACCATTCCTTATCTGCAATGACAAAGGTAGCGTTGAATGGCTGCTCCATCGAGCCATTTTCTGCACCCAAAGGGTCAAGCTTGATTGAATACGTGTTGCTTGATCCTGGCAAGGATGCCTCACAGCAGCCAACACCAGAGCACGTGCCATTGGTGGCTACCGCCGGATCCCCATTCAGGCATGACGATTGACACATAACGGTCATGTTTGCATCTGGCTGCATGACTTGAAACTTGAACCCACACCCCATGACAAAGAAGTTGTTCGACAAAGAGGACAGTGTGAAGATGCTGCTGTCAAGGGGGATCCCCCAGTTCATACTGTAAAGATTTCTCCCTGTCAGACTGATGACACCATTATCAATCTCCAGCCTCCCTTCATCCAGAGAAATGTCGAGCACCACAGTGCTAGTATTGCCCAAGAAGAGCTTTGGGGGCTGTGGGTCTTGTCGCAGGTGAGCATAAACCCCTCATAGTAGCAACCGCACCAACACCAAACGGGTATGGAACACTGACCTCGCCGCACTTGCTAAGGCAACCAGGCAATGTTAGGTTGGAGTCTGCGTGGAGCACTGGTGTAGTGGACAGGAGATGTAGCAGGTGCAGCGCTGCTATGGCTGTCACAAGCATCATATGATTTTGAGGAGTGAAGCAGAGAGCCATGGTTGAACTTGTAAATCTGGGGTCATCTCCGAATCCTAAATATGAAGGAGCAATCTTGTGGATACAGTAAACTAAGGTACTTTGACCACAGAGCTTAGGTAATTCTTGACTAGGTTGAAAGGATGAAGAATTCTAGTCAAATGGTGAGTGCAAAGTTTCAACCTTGTTCTGCCATTGTCAAAAAATGACTGCACCTCGTGACACACGACGGTATGTCAGGCGGCAAGGTTGAAGAATAAACAATAGCAACTTAGTTGACCACGACGAAATACCCTGTCAAAGACAAGATCGGACTTATGAGAACCCTCGGAGACATAACCACAAACGGGTAACAGGCATCATCGTCATCATCGGTAAAAATATTATAAATTGCGAAAGTACCCCAGGACAGCATTGCTGAACTTCAGTTCTGATGAGGTGTGGCAGCTTAAGTCTGTGCCTCAGCTCGCACGCCTTCCACCTGGACGTTGGCGGGGCCTCGCCGCCATCATCGAGCATTTCGGCACTCGGACAGGACGCCCGTCAAGGAAGTTCTTGGCCGACAGCCAGCAAACCCAGGTCATTCCTGTCCTCCGCTCCAAGGGGAGGCGGAGGGTGCGCGACCTGGCCGTGGCGTGGCATCGCCGGGACGCAGCCTCGCAGGCGCGCCTCCGGCCACCGCCACCGCGGCACGAGGATTCAGTCCTCTGCGCCTCCTCAGTCAGGCCCGTGATAGATTTTGCTGTCTGTTTGGTTAGAGGGACGGAACCAACCCAGCCGGGTTCGACTGGTTTTTTAGTTGTTTGGTTGTGGGTTGGTGGAGGGATGGAGCCAACCCAGAGATGTAACCGCACAAGGTGGACTTGGCCTTTTTTTCCTCTCGCTTTTTAAAAAAGAATTTTTATATGTGTTATGGATTGGCTAGTCCATAAGATAGCGCCGTCAGGTTTACATCCCAGTGCTTATAAGAGTAAAATTTATTTATGTTTGTTAATTCATAGGGGTGAGTGTGTGTGTGTTGTGAGTGTCTACGTTGTACTGTGTGATTCTAAAAAAAAGATTTTTTTATATGTGTTGTGTGGGATACCTATATTCGGGGTACCCAAAACAAGCAACAATTCGAAGCAAAGGCTAAACAACGGCTCAACCCACCTAACAGCCAAACCTACGAGCTCACGGGGCGGGGTCCAGTTTCCGTCTCGCTTGAGCTCCTAGCGCGAGCTCTTCGCATGAGCTTTGAGCCCGAGCTCAGACTCGGTCCGCGACCTCGCAGGCCGGCGGGCATATTTCCGCCTCGCTTGAGCTCTTGGCGCGAGCTCTTCGCATGAGCTCTAAGCCTGAGCTCAGACTCGGCCCGCGAGCTCATAGGTCGATGAGCACTTCTCCGTCTCGCGCGAGCTCTTACTCGACTCCTGGGCTCATGGGTCGACTCCCGAGCTCTTACACCTTTTTTAGAATTTATCGGATTTACCGGTGTTTGCATTAAGTTGTTGATGACCACCGAATTAGGGGACTAATGAGATTTACGAAGATGACATGCAGGAAATAAGATAAGGAGTTGATGTACAGGTCCAAAGGCATCCGATGAGCTAGATGGTGCTGTATCCAGATCAAGGCGTTTAAATTATTTCATATTTTGAATGTTGAGTTTAGAAAATATCGTACTATCAAGAGGGATCCTAGGATTCTCGGGTACCTGTGGACCAAGTGCTCTAAATCTCAAATCGGACACCAAATATCACTCCAAGCCCCGACCAGCCAAAGCATTTCTACTTGATATACTCCCTTTGTCGTCAGTCGGCGCGCGCAAGATGCACGCAATTGGTGCGGCGATGCCGCACCCCACGGTGGTGATGCGGCGTGTCGAGGCGGCAAATGCCACACTTAATTCCGACCGTTGGGTCCGTGGGGTATAAATACCTATTTTACCCCTCCCACAACGGTCACCTGGCTCACTCTTCTTCTTCCTCGCGACCAGAACAACCAGGAGCACCTCTTGCTCTCTTTCTCACCTCCATTGAAGCACCTTGAGCTCCCACTCAATCTCTCACTTTCCACCAGGGATTCTTGAGGGAAAAGGCAGCAAACTTCGATTGAAGACCGGATCTACTACTTCCCCACTCAAGAGAGCATTTGGTTCACGTTTGGCCGGAACCCTAGGGTTCTTTACTCTTGGAGCTTGCTCCTAGACGGCTAGGCGTCGCCCTTGAGCTTGCCCCCTTCATGTGGCAGCCTTGGGAGGTTTGTAACCTCACACAATCAGCAATACATTACCCTACATCTCTAGGGTTAACTCCCTAGACTTGTGAACGAGGGAAAAAGCAAGCCGGTGGGCAAGCTAAGCCTTGTGTGGCAACCTCAACAACGTGGGACGTAGCCCAAACGTGTGGTGGCGGTGTGAACCACGGGTCAAATTCTTGTGTCACTTGTGTTCTTTACATTCTTGCATATATTGTCTTGTGAGATAGGGTTTGGTCCCGATCTACCTTGTTGTAGGGTTTCTGTCACCTTTGGATATATTTCTGTGAAGTATTTGTGTGTAGGAACCAGTGTGAATCACAAGTGCTAAGGGCCGAGCTCTCAGATTCACCTCGGAGTCACTTCTGTGAAGTGACCCGCGGCAGTGCCGCACAAGGTCGCGGCAGTGCCGCGCTACCGCCACTCCGACAGGCCCCGTTCGCGACCAGTCACTCGGCCGATTTGTTGCTGGCAGTGCCGCAGAAATTTATACGCGGCAGTGCCGCGCATATCCGTATGACCGGCAGCCTTGTTGAAGTTTTAACAGTCGAATTTTGGGGGGTCAGCCTATTCACCCCCCTCTAGGCTTCCATCGATCCTACAAGTGGTATCGGAGCTAGGATACTTCGTATACGCTTCACCGCGTGAAGTATGGACGCGCCGGAGGGATCGAGGAGAGGAGGCAAGCCTACCATCCCCGTGGAGGATGTGGAGGCCAGCAGCAGTGAGCTCTCCCTAGGTACAGCTAGCGAGAGCACCATCAAGGGTGATGGTACCGATCCCGAGAGAAGAGCCGCAAGGGAAGCTAGACGAACCGCAAGAAAGCAAGAACGAGAAAAGAAGAAGCTAGAAGAGCAAGCTAGCATCAAGCTCGCCAAGAAGCTTCAAAGAAGAGAACAAAGAAGAATGATTCGTGAGGCAAGGGCTGCTAGAAGGGCAGCAAGAGAAAAGCAAAGACAAGAAGAAGAAGCGGAGTCAAGTGAGCTATCAAGTAGCTCCGACGATGGAGATGATGACATCTCCTACAACAAGAAGAAGAAGAAAGAAAAGAAGAAGGATGAGGGCAGCGTCAACAACAACAATTTCGCCGCCATATCCTTCAACTATTCTTCTTATTTGACTAACCGCGATAAGAAGTCCTTCATCAATGTGCCCGTGAGAAAGTTGCCCCGTTTCGATGGGACCAACTATGCCAAGTGGAAGCACTTGATGAGAGCCTATCTTAGAGCCCTTCACCCCGGTCTTTGGGAGGTTGTGTGCAGTGGATTTCAGCCACCGATGAACCCCAAGGAACCAACAAATGAAGAGCTAGCAGCTGCCCACATCAACGGTCAAGCCACAAGCATCCTCCTTAGTGCTCTAGAAGGCAATGAGTATAATAGAGTGATGAATGTCAATGAAGCAAAAAAGATTTGTGACACTCTAGTACTTGCACATGAAGGTGTAGACAAAGTGAGAAAAGCCAAGATTGACTTGTTGAAGGCCAAGCTCAACCGGTTTGTGATCCTTGATGGAGAAGGGGTACAAGAAATGTTTGATCGGTTGATGGTGCTAGTTGGCAAGATTAGAGGATTTGGAGATGAGGATCTAGATGACCACACCGTTGTCAAGATCATGCTTGAAGCATATACACCTAGAAATGACATAGTGGTCACCTTGATCCGTGACAAGAAGAAGTTTGAAGAGTTCACTCCAAATGATATGCTTGGAAGGCTGCTCACCTATGACATGCAAAGAGAGAAAGCTAATGAGAGAAGAAAGCTTGGAGAGTTACAAGCAAAGCTTGAAGGCATCAAGATCAAGGATGTGGCTCTCAAGGCAACCAAGACAAGCAAGCCAAGCTCCTCCAACAAAGTCAAGGGCAGCAAGCAAGCATCTTCAAGTCAAGACAAAGAAATGAAGAAGATGCAAGAAAACATTGATGCAACCTCTTTCTCAAGTGATGATGAAGATGATGGGGCTGATTACAAGAAGATAGATGACATGGCCCTATTCTTGATGAAGTATGGGAAGGGGATGAAGACAAATGGCTACAAGATGGTGCAAACGAAGATTTCCCAAACAAGAAAAAGAGAACATGCTTCAATTGTGGCAAAGACCGAACATTTTTTGCCGATTGTCCTTATGAAAACAAGAACAACAAATACAAGAAGGACAATGGCAAGGACAAGAAGCAAGATTATAAGAGAAAGGGAAGAAATATGGGTGAAGCTCACATCGGCCATGAGTGGGACTCAACTAAAGAGACAAGTGAAGAGAAAGTCCATGTTGCAACATTTGCTATGCAAGAGACCTCTACACCCAGGCTCTTCAACAACATGACCGATGATGAGGATGAGGAAGAAAATGACTCCACTCATGTTTGTCTTATGGCCAAGCATGGGAAGGTAAAACCCACACCCAAACCTTCTCCTTCTCTTAGTGATGAATCTAGTGATCTTAGTGAAAGCTCTAGTGATGAAAGTGAATCTAGTGATGATGAGGAATATGTTAGACTCACCAAGAACCTAGATCCCAAAACTAGAGGCTTTCTTGCTCAACTAATGGCGGATTTAGAGAGTACCCAAGCGGAGTTAGCAACTAGAGAAGGTCAACTTGATAGACTTGAAAAGCTCTATGTTGATAACAAGGATGCTCTTGTAGCTGAAAGAAGTGAGGTGGCTTCCTTGCAAAAGAGCCTAGCTAATGAGCAAGGAGATCATGCTCTCACAAAGAAGGCTATGGTTGCCCTTAATGAGAAATATTGTGACTTGCAAGACAAGCACAAAGAGCTTGAAACCAAACATAGCATTCTTTGGGAGAGCAACTCACATCTCTCAGCCACAAAGGATACCTCTACTCACTCCACTAGTCAAGGTTGTGGGAAATGCTATAATGTTGATATGAATGTTTATGCCACTAACCTTGCCAACATGAAAGCAATGGAGAAGGAGATCACTAGGCTCATCGCTTTGGTAAAGAAGGAAAGTGAAACTGTCATGCCAGCTGTGAGTAACAAGGTTGAGACTCCAAAGAAGCCCTAACTACATTGATGGGAGAAATTCAAGAATCAAGGATGGACTTGGACACAAGCATGGGAACAAAACCAATGGTCGAAAGCTGATCAATGGTGTTGAATGTGTCAAATTCTTGAGCAAAGGCACAATAGGTACAGAGAGACCTGCACAGAGCGCTGGATACAAGCCAACCCGAGCTGTTCTGTCTGCTACACGCGGTAGTGCCGCGAGGACGGGCGGCAGTGCCGTGCCCCCAAGAAAAGGGAAGGTCACCTACTCTGCCCAAATTTCAGAATAGATCCAAGAAGAAGGTCCAAAAGCCTATGAAAAAGGTCCAGAAGTCAGAGAACATTGTCTGGGCTGTTCCAAGAGGCCACTCCTATCAATCAAAGGCAAAAGCAAGCAAGTTGGACTCCAATCCTTGCTTTGAGGTGAAGGCAAACAGCAAGGGGAGGTGTATGCAAAGTACATGGGCAAAGGTGAGAAAAGATTTATCGCAACACCTCTATTTGGGTTCCCAAAGTTCTTGTGACTAATGTAAAAGGTCCCAAGAATCTTAGGGGACCTAAACTTGTGAACTAAACTTGTTTTGCAGGGGCATCCTCCGGTGGGTCAAGTTGGGTGCTTGACGGCGGCCGCACAAATCATATGACCGGAGAAAGGAGTATGTTTTCATCATATTCCCAAACCAATGATGAGAGGAACAACATAAGGTTTGGAAATGATGATGTGCGAGGCGTGATCGGTCTCGGTAAAGTTGCTATCACAACTGAACATGATATTTCTGATGTCTTGCATGTTGATTCGTTGGGATACAATCTGCATTTGTCGGTCTCACAATTATGTGGGAAAGGCTACAATTGTCTCTTTACGGATGTTGGTGTGGAAGTCTTTCGCAGGAGAATTCCTCTCGTTGTCTTTTACAGCAAACTCAAGAATAAGTTTTTACTTAGTTGATTTCAACAAAAGTGAGGCTAAGCTTGAGACCTGTCTAATGGCAAAATCTAGCATGGGCTGGTTATGGCATCGCCGTCTAGCACATGTTGGCATGAGGAACTTGGCCAAATTGCAGAAAGATTACCACATTATTGGACTAACAAATGTTGATTTTGACAAAGACAGGATATGTGGACCTTGCCAAGCCGGAAAGCAAGTAGGTGCACCTCACCCACCAAAGAGTGTGATGACCACTACTCAACCATTGGAGTTGATACACATGGATCTCTTTGGACCGATGGCCTACCTTAGCATCGGGGGTAACAAATATGGACTTGTTATTGTTAATTATTACTCCCGCTTCACTTGGGTTTTCTTTGTCTTTGATAAGTGTCATGTACAAGAGAAGGTGAAAACCTTCATCAAGAGGGCACAAAGAGAATTTGGTCTACTTATCAAGAAAGTGAGAAGTGACAATGGGACCGAATTCAAGAACACCCAAGTTGAAGAGTATCTTGATGAAGAGGGCATCAAGCATGAGTTTTCAGCTGCATATACCCCTCAACAAAATGGTGTAGTAGAGAGGAAAAATCGAACACTCATAGAGATGGCAAGGACAATGCTTGATGAGTACAAGACTTCGGACATCTTTTGGTGTGAAGCCATCAATACCGCTTGTCATGCCATCAACCGTCTCTACCTACACAAGAAACTCAAGAAGACTTCATATGAGCTCTTAACCGGTAACAAGCCTAAGGTGTCATACTTTAGGGTGTTTGGGTGCAAGTGTTTCATTCTTAACAAAAGGCCCCGAACCTCTAAGTTTGCACCTAAGGTTGATGAAGGTTTTCTTCTTGGTTATGGGTCAAATGAGCATGCCTATCGTGTTTTCAACCAAACCACCGGTAGGGTTGAAATCACTATAGATGTGACATTTGATGAATCTAATGGCTCTCAAGTAGAGCAAGTTGATCAAAGTGTTGTAGGAAAGAAGGATCCACCTTGTGAGGTAATCAAGCAATTGGCTATAGGTGACTCACCAATCCATGGAAAACCAAGAGAAGGCACCCGATGTTTTACTACCGAGAGCCCGAATCAAGACGGGGTGAACCGCGGGGCGGATGGTTTATTTGGGCCTCGACGAACCTCGAGCCCATTGGCGGTTTGTTGCGCAAGGGCTACAAGGTGGATATGGAGAGCGGGGGTTTTTATATCATTTGGTAGTAGGGGCCCTCGATCAAGGATCGAGTAAAGACCTTTACGTCCGAGTCGGTTCTTTTATACGTGAGCTTTGTTTTTGATTGATGGGTTTAGCCGAGAATCGCCGCGGAAGCTTGTTGCACCGGATGGATTGTGGTAGTGTGGCCAAGCTCGTGTTAAAAGGTAAGTTCCAAGAAAATAGTAGACGTAGTGGTGACTTTATTCGCTCCTCTTCTATGAGGTGTTCCTTGGCCGCCTTGTTTTATAGTCCAAGGGGCCAAGGAACTCGCTACGATCCTAGTCGGATACTAAAGAAGAGAGGGTTGTCCAGTAGAGGAACCGAACACCCGAACTCTTTACAAGATAACCCGACTAGTGTTCTATCCTAGTTACAATGAGAAAAGTCACCGTGAGCTATGCTTCCATTGCCTTCATTGAGTTGTTTGTGAAAAGCTAAAACGCAGTGCTTGGATAGAAACTTCAAAACCTTTGTCTTACCTTCTTCCCTATCAACTCGGTAGAGTTCTTTGGTGATCCTCTGACCTGGTATCCACAAGCCCCCGAGCATCTCAAGGTTGAGTCTTGAGGGTTGCCTTGCTCTTCTCTACGATGGTGAGGCCTTGATATGGTCTTCAAGATCATCTTACGGAGTGCAATTTTGAAAAGTGCACCCGTAGGGTGTAGCCCCGAGCTTCTTGCTTTTTTGGCACAAAGAGCCTGGAAGGTCTTTGAGTTCTTCTCCTCCGTCTTCGGGTTATTCTCGTCGAATGCGTGGCTCTTCTTTCTTTGATAGGAGAGTCCCGCATAGTCTGCTAGCCCCTTATAAAGTGTCTCGAGGTTTGAATCATGAGAGCCGACAACTAAAGTGTTTGCTCTTCTCGGGTGCAAAGAAATCTTGATGCGGTCCTTGTCTTGCCTTCATACGGTGTGCACTTTGTCCATAAAAAAAGTGCACCCGTAGGGTGTAGCATGTCCCCAAAGAGCTTCTTGCTTTTGGTACAAAGAGCTAGAAGGTCTTTGAGTTCTTCTCCTCCGTCTTCGAGTTCTTCTTTGTCACTCGTTTCGAAGGAGAACTCTCTAAACATGAAAAAAATCTTGCCCCTTGGTATTGCTTTTTGGGTATCCTGTAGCCCTGGCGTCTAAGAGCTCTTTTGCTTAGCGGATGGAGCTCTTAGAGGTTCTTCATTTTTAAACATGTTTGGATTTTGACCGTTTCTCTTTTAAGCATGGCGATCTTCCTTAATCAAACGACAGATTAGTCACCAAAAGATGCGATGCAAAATTTGATTCATTTCTTAGCTTTGCGCTCTGTTTTTCGGAAAACGTCTACTAAATGCATGGCATGGAATATCATTGCCATAAATTCCTTGTTGCGTGATTTGAGGTGGCGCTCCTTTTTGGTGGTTGCCTCGTCTTCGTGGACTTGGTCTATAGGCGTTTGGTTCGCCTATAAATGTGGCCCGTCCTAGATTTTTTGCTTGAAATTTGATGATGATCCGAGTATCTTCTTTCTTCTGGAGCTTCTTCTTCCTCTAGAGCAGTCTCCCTTCTCGTAAAAAAAAGCCATCCGTTTCGAGCTTCGGATTCATGGCGGTGCCTTTGAGTGAGTTGGATGAGCTTTAGGTTGGGGCGTCTTCTTTAGCCTTTCTAGGGTTCTTACGTGAGTAAGGGATGTCTTGTGATCAGGGAATAGCGGCAAGCTATTCCTTGAAAAATGATAGTTTACACAGGGAAAGTTTGAAGGGTGAGTGCGGGATGTCTTGTGACCTAAGATGATCTCCTCTCCTCCTTCTTTTTTTCTTGGTGTGGGTCGGGTAGGGTTCTTCTTGGTTCCCCTCTTGATCCTCTTTGGTGTGCCTCCTTGCTACTTGGGTAGACATATGCCGGCTTCCCAACCGGCATTGGTCGCCTTCGCTTCGTCTTCGAGGAAGGTTGTGCCTTTTGAGGAATTCTTTGAAGATGGTGCTCTTTGGAGGCGCTTCCTTCTACTCTTTGTGGAGTTGAGCGCCCCCTTGGGCTCTTTTCATCCTCGCTGCGACATGGTGAACTCAGGAGCCTGAAACAAAAAAAGAGGGTTCTTTTCTTCATCGGGTCGCTTATCTTGATCTTGGGGCTCATTATTCCATTTGCCGTCGTCGGGATTCTTGGAGCTCAGGTGTTTATGGACTTGGGCGCAAGGGTCTTGACTTCGAAGTAGCCACGGGTTATTGATACTCGCCATATGCTCTTGGGGTTCAGATCTGGTCCGAGCGCTCCATCTTCTTCGCCGTTGGGTGCCGGATTCTTCGCACTCTATGCTTTGCAGTATTGTACTCTTTAGGGTTATAGTCCCCGGATCTTCTTTGTATCTTGTACGCGAGGAGTTTTGTTGGGCTCCCGTGCATCCGAGCCTTCTTTTTATCTTGTAAGGAGTTGTTTCCCATGTAACTTGTAATCTTTAAGATGTTGAATAAAGAGATCCGTCCCTTTTATCAAGAACGTCTTGTACTTGTACTTTTTGTATGACTCGATCCGCCATCGTAATCTTGGTAGACTTATTTGCAGTTTGTAGTCAAGCAAAGATAAGTGTGGGGGCTTGTCGTTCTTTGTTGTCTTCGAGTTCTTCTTTTCGGATGACTTGAAGCGATTGCGCCTTTAGAGTTCTTCTTTAGGCTTTAGGCTCTTATGTCCTTCATGTAGGTTCAAGGGGGCCGATGAGTTGTTTGGAGTCCCTCGTAGTGACATCAGTGTTGTTCGGCTGATTGGGTGCCCGGCCTTGCCTTCTGTAGACTTTCTTTGTTCATAGTGTTGAAGTCTTGCTTCGAGTTGCCAGGGTTGTTCTCCATTTGGTCGATTCTCTTGTCTTCTTGTAGATCTCTCAAGGCCGAGGGTAGCATAGGTTCTTGTCCTTGTCGTCTTTGGGTTGTTTCTCCCTTGACGTGTCGGCTAGTCGCTCACAGCTCTTGCCGTAGTATGTTGGAGCTTTGCATCGGTGCTTAGAGTTCTTTCTTGGGTTTTCGAAGGGATCGGCTTGCCATGGAGAGCGGTTTACGTAAACTTGGTAGCCCGGTGATAGTCCTGAAGTTCTCGCTTCCCGAAATCCGATCTTGTCTTTCCGGAGTGTCAACCCGCCTTTTTCTGTAGACTTGGTTGGAGATATTTTTGGACTCTTGCTGGTTTGTCGGGATTGTTTTCTTCGACAAATGACTTGATCCTGATATGGTCTTCTTTTCGAGACTTGTCATGATGATTGGAGGCTTGTTCTTGAATTCGAGTTCTTCTTTTTTCCGAGTATCATTTCGTCTTCTCTCTTATCTTAGATTTACCGATAATAGTTGTAGAGGCTTGCTCACGGTCTTGAGTTGTTCTTTCTCGAAGAGTCGTCTCCACTTGTCTTTGCCGTAGACTTGCCGATGGTTGTTGGGGCGTCTTGCTCCGGTTTTTGAGTTGTTCTTTGAACATTCAGCTTATCCTTTTCGTAGGCTTGCTTGTGAGAGTAGTTGTGGAGTCTTGCTCCTGGTCTTCAGAGTTGTTCTTCTGAAGATTCAGCTTGTCTTTTCTGTAGGCTTGCTGAGAGTAGTTGTGGAGTCTTGCTCCTGGTCTTCAGAGTTGTTCTTTCTGAAGAATCAGCTCGTCTTTGCCGTAGGCTTGCTGAGAGTAGTTGTGGAGTCTTGCTCCTGGTCTTCAGAGTTGTTCTTTCTAAAGAATCAGCTCGTCTTTGCCGTAGACTTGCTGATGGTTGTTGGGGCATCCCCCGTTTTGCCAGGGTTATTTTCCTCTGGCATGTGACTTGCGTCTTCTTTTGAGACTTATCACGATTGTTCGGAGGGTTACTCCAGGCCGTTAGGTTTCTCCTTTTAGGCCCTCTAGCATTTGTCCTTTCTTGAACTTACTAGTGTATTTTGGTGGAGTTGAGCTCCTGAAAGAGTTGTTCTAACTCGGGGTTGCCTCTTTTGGGCTAGGGCTCTCCCATGCAGTCCAGTGAACTATCGCATGACGTCCCTTGAAGGGTTCTCATCCGGGCCTATTTAAGTGCATCTTTGGATCGAAGGTCAAGATGGTTGGGTTCCTATTTCATAACACTACAATCCACCTTGCCCGGTTTTGGGCTGCTCGCTTTACGAGAGACTTGTGTGAGACGATGGGTTTCTATTTCACAACACTACACCGTTCACGCCCGATTCGAAAGGCCGTCTGCCATCATTGGACATAGTGGCACTTTCTGGACCCTCGATGGCCTCTGCGACCTAGACGGGCCAATCCCAACGTCCTCTTTTTTTAAGAGTCGAAGTTCACGATCTTCCGCTAGGATTTAAGGTGTGGACGCTATTCTAGAGCTAGGACTTCGCGTGGTTCCACCCTTGGAATTTTGACCTCCGTTCTGGTGGTCGGGTTTGCCTTCTTTTGGTCGACTTCTTCTTGCGAAGTGCCAATTCGGGCTGTTTTGTTCTTCTCCCGTAGGAGGCATGCAGCTTCACTGTAGGCAGCTTGTTTCTTCTCAGGCTTGATCTTCTTTCTTCTTGAAGTATCGGGGAGTTGTTATTGCGTTCTGCTTCTCTCTTGTTGCCTTGAGTTCCTCTGATTATGGATAGAACCTTCTGAGCTGGTTTATGTGCCAAGAGTTTCTGATTTCTTCTCCTTTCATTGTCATCAACTTGTAGGTTCCTGGTCCCAGTACTCCTTTGACGATATATGGTCCTTCCCATGGGCTGAGCAGTTTGTGCTTGCCTTCCGTCCTTTGATTTCTCTTGAGTACTTGATCTCCTGGGTTGAGTTTTCTTGGACGTGTGCTCTTGTCATAGTGCCTTCTGAGTCCTTGCAGATATCTTGCGTTCTGGAGGATGGCGTTTGCTCTGACTTCTTCTGCACAGTCGATTTCTAGTCTTCTTGTTTGTTCTCCTTCTCCTTCTTCAAATTGCTCGATCCTTGGAGAGCTCCATATGAGGTCTGCTGGTAGGATGGCTTCTGATCCATAGGTCAGGAAGAAGGGTGAGTAGCCTGTTGCTCTGCTGATTTGAGTTCTTAGGCCCCAGACAACTTTTGGGAGTTCTTCTATCCACTTGGCTCCGTAGTCTTTGAGTTCTTCATATAGTCTTGGCTTTAGTCCGGCAAGGATGAGTCCGTTTGCTCTTTTGACTTGTCCGTTAGCCTGAGGGTGTGCTACGGATGCGTAGTCTATCCGTATGCCACAATCTTGTGCCCAATCTTCGAATTCTGCTGCCGTGAACGGTGATCCGAGGTCAGTGATGATCCTGTTGGGCATCCCAAATCTGTGCATGATCCCTTGGATGAACTCGACTGCTTTGGTTGAGCTGAAGGTGACCAATGGCTTGTATTCTATCCACTTGGTGAATTTATCGATGGCGACGTAGATGTACTCATATCCTCCCTTGGCTCTCTTGAGTGGTCCGACTTGATCCAGTCCCCAGCACGAGAAAGGCCATGATGGTGGTATGCGAGATCGATTGTGTCTTTGGCACATGCGCTTGTCTTGCGAACATCGGCATCCTTTGCATTTTTCGACGAGTTCTTACGCATCTTTGAGGGCTGTTGGCGGTAGTATCCTGTTCGAATGCTTTTCCCATGAGGGTTCTTGACGTGACTGCGTGGTTCCCACAAAGATCGCAGTGGATTTCTTGGAGGATGTCCTTTCCTTCCTCGAGCTTATGCATTTGAGTAGTACTCTCGATGATCTTTGCTCTCTTATAAAGCTTGTCTTTGATGAGCACGTAGTTCTTGCTTCTTCTCAAGATCCTGGTTGCTTCAGCTTTGTCTTCGGGTAGTGTCTTATTCTTGATGAAGTTTATGATGTCTTCGATCCGGGGAGTTGCTCTTCGACCGGAGAGATTATCATTACTCCATTTAGAGCTGATTGCTCCATGTTGTCTTCTTCCGGGTTCTCCTTGATAGAAGGTTTGAGAGCTCTTCGACGAATACTCCCGGTGGGACTTGGGCTGTCGGATCCGAGTTTGGCTAGCACGTCCGCCGCCACGTTCGCATCTCTCGAGCACGTGTAGGATCTCAAGGCCTTGGAAGTTCTTTTTCGACTTGCGTGCCTCGCGCAATAGAGGCCCATATTGTCCTTTTGTGCGGTCCCGGTCCTTGTTGACTTGATTGATGACAACCGGCGAGTCGCCGTATACTTGTAGTCTCTTGATTCCCGAGTTCTTGCTATCTTGAGGCCATGGATGAGTGCTTCATACTCGCCTCGTTGTTTGTAGCTTGCCACATGATCTCGCAAAGACGTACTTGAGTTGTCTTCCTTCTGGAGATATGAATAAAATCCCGGCTCCTGCTCCCCCTAGCTTCAACGATCCATCGAAGTACATGTTCCAATGTTTCTTGATGTCGTCGGATATGGGTTGTTGGAGCTCCGTCCCACTCGCTATGAAGTCGGTGAGCGCCCGGGATTTGATTGCTCTTCTTGGGGTGAACTCTAGATTTAATGCTCCGAGTTCTACGCCCATTTTGATATGCGGCCTGTTGAATCTACGTTCCTCGGGATGTCACCCGGTGGTGAGTCGGTTACCCTTTGTTATCTTGTGATTTGTCGAGTAGTGTCGTAGCTTCCTTGATGTGATCGGTATGGTGTAGAGTAGTTTTTTGTACGTGAGGGTACCGAGCCTTGGACTCGAGATAGAACCTCGCTCACGTAGTAAAGCGGCCTCTGGACCTTGTTGGGTTGCTCGGGCTCTTCTCTTTCCACAATGATTCTTGAGCTGACCATCAGACGTCGTTTTGCTATGTATAGCAAGTAGTTCTTCTTGATCCTTTGGAGGTGTTAGGACTGGTCTTTGTTGTAAGGTGCGCTTGAGTTCCTCAAACGCTTTGTCGACCTCCTACGTCCATTTAAATTCTCCTTTTGTCTTGATGAGTTTGAAGAAGGGTAGCCCTTTCTCTCCAAGCTTGGATATGAATCTGTTGAGTGCCACCATGCACCCTGTGAGCTTCTGGACGTCCTTGACACTTCGGGGTTGTGTCATCTCGTTGATGGCCTTGATCTGCTTGGTGCTGGCTTCAATGCCTCTGTTGCTGACCAAGAATCCCAGTAGCTGTCCGGAAGGCACTCTAAAGACGCATTTTATTGGGTTGAGCTTCCACTTCCACTTGTTGAGGTTCTTGAAAGTCTCTTCCAGATCTTGAATCAGAGTTTCTGGTTCTCTGGTCTTCACCACCACGTCGTCACGTAAGCTTCGGCATTTTGCCAATCTGCTCTCCCAAACAAGTCTGTATCGCTCTTTGATACGTTGCTCCGGCATTCTTCAATCCGAAGGACATTGTTTTGTAGCAGTAGGCACCGAAGGGGGTGATGAAAGAGGTCTTGCTCTAATCTTCTTTCTTGATTGCAATCGGTGATATCGAGTAGCAATCAATAATGATAGTAGAGCTGACCCTATTTGTGGAGTCCACTATTTGGTCAATCCTTGGTAGCCCGAAGGGGTCCTTGGGGCAATGCTTATTCAGATCTGTGTAGTCCACACACATTCGCCAATCCGAGGTGTTCTTCTTCTAAACGGAACCGGGTTGGCTAGCCGATCGAGGATGTAGGATTTCTCGATGAATCCTGGCTGCGAGTAATTTTGCAATCTCCTTTTGATGGCTTCCTTCTTTTACGGTGAAAACCTCCTTAGTCTTTGCTTGATGGGTTTGGATCCCATATTAATGTCATTTACGTGCTCGGCCCGGCTCCCTTGGTACGCCGGGCATGTCCGCCGGTTTCCGGGCAAATATATCTTTGTGTTGCCTTAGGAAGCTGGTGGCGCGAATTCTATTTTGGAGATAGGTGGGCCGCGATGATCACCGTTTTGGAAGGATCGCCCGTTTGTAGATCAATGTGCTTGACGTCGGCCTCTTCTGGTGGAATCAGAATTGCTTGCTTCTTGACCGGTATCTCGAGTTCTTCTAGATTTGTATCCTTTGCCATCTGGTTGAGTTCCTTTTTCTCCAAGAGCTCCCCTGTCTTGTTTGCGATTTCCACGGCTTGTACGTCACACTCGAAAGCTTTCTTGAGGTCTTCTTTGATGGAAAGAACCTAAAAGGTGCCGGCATCTTTAGTAGAAGATACGGGTAGTGTGGGATAGCCATGAATTTTGCAATAGCGGGTCTTCCCATAATGGCGTGGTATGGTGACTCGAGATCCGCCACTTCAAACTTGATGTACTGGTCCGGTAATTTGATGGTGATCCAAATGTAGCGGCAAGGTGACTGTCCGACCGGAATAGCTGCTCGTCAGGGTACTATTCCATAGAAAGGAGTGCTTTCGAAGGAGCGATAAGTCCGAAGAGGTCCGATCCCATCTTGTCCGGTGTTTCGAGAATATGATGTTCAACCCAGCTCCTCCGTCGATCAATACCTTGGTAACGGTCACCCCGGCTATTGTGGGTTCTAGTACCAAAGGATATAGGCCGGCGTTGCCCACACTTGTCCATTGATCCTCCCTGGTGAACTGAATCGGGTATTGGGACCAATTGAGGTAGCGCGGTACTGCGGGTTCTGCTGCCATGATTGATCGGAGTGCTAGCTTGTCTTGTCTCTTGCTCTTTGATCCAGGTACTCTAGAGAATATGACGTTCAAGGATCTCGTTGCTTTCTAGAAATCCCCTGTCTTTGGCTCTTCAATGGCTTCTTCTCTGTTTTCTTGATCGTTTCCCTTCTGAGCAGAGTTGTTTCCTCCCTTGTACTTCTCCTGGAACGTGGTGCAGTTTCCGAGCGTGTGCGGAGCTCCAGGGTGGTAGATGCAGGGTAGATCTTCTAGCTTGATGTTGCTTCTGTTCCTGTCGCCATTGTTGTTCTTGTTGAACCTCTGTTTGTAAGGTTTCTTTGACTTCTACGCCATTGCGGCGGTATTGTCCGGTCCTCGCTTCTTTTCTTTGTTGAGAGTTGTTCGATCTTTCTTGGGGCTTCCGAGTTCATTCTTTTCGAAAGCGATCTCGAGTTCTTTCTTCAGCTCCGATCATTCTCTCAACAGTAAGCTTGAACTGCGCGTTAGTCCTCGGGTTGTCTTTGTAGAAATCTGAGAACTGCCATCTTGAGAAAATTCCATTGCCAAAGGCGTCTATCACTTCTCTTTTCGGTGATGTCGTGTACTTGGGATCTCATCTCCCCAAATCTTCGGTAGTAATCTCTCGGGATTTCTCGGCTTCTACGCTTGAGGCTTTTCAACTCGGCTGAGTAATAGGATGGGTGATGATTCCTTGAGGTTGCTACTGAGAATGCTTTTTCGTAAGTCTTCCCGATGATCGGATTGAGCCCTCTTTGATCTTGTCAAACCATTGGAGCGGTAGAGCCTCTAGGGCCATGGGAAAGAAGGCGGCTTTTTGCGTCATCATCACCTCCGGCCCGGCTCAATGGATTGTGAGTAGAATCGAGCCATTGTGCGGGCTCTGTTTTTCCCATCGTATTTTGAATGGTTTGAAGGCTTGAACTTTGGGGGTAGCTGTCGATGTTTTACGACCGAGAGCCTGCCACGGGGTGAACCGGGCGGTTTGTTCGGGCCTCGACGAACCCGGAGCCCGGGCGGTTTGTTCTTGCGGTGACATGGAGAGCGGGGTTTTTATCTTGGTTCGGGCCCTCCATCAGGATCAAGTAAAGACCTTTACGTCCGGTCGGCGTGAGCCTGTTTTTTGATTGATGGGGTTAGCCGAGAATCGGCCGTGAAGGTTCCAGCGTTGGGTCGGGCCAACGTTTGTTTTCTGACGTTCGTACCCGCTCTCCTCTAAGAGGTGTTCCTTGGCCGCCTTTTATAGTCCAAGGGGCCAAGGAACCTCGCTATGATCCTAGTCGGATATAGAGAGGGTTGTCCGTAGAGGAACCGAACACCCAAACCCTTTACAAGGTCACGACTAGTGTTCTATCCTAGTTACAACAGAAGTCACCATAGCTATGCTTCCATTGCGTTACGGGAGTTGTTTGTGGCCGCGGGCTTGGATAGAACCTGCGTACAACTCGGTAGAGTTCTTTGGTGATCCTGTATCCACAGTAGCTTGACTTCTTGCAATCTTTCGAGGAAGCAAGGAAACCTGTCGTAGCTTTCCATCGTTCTTTCTTCAAATCCTCCTGAGGTTCTTCCTCCTCTTGGATGAGTTCCAGTAGGTCGATATGTTGATTCTGCGACTTCTTCTTGTCGGCTTAGTCTTGGTGCGGGGCTTTCCCTTGGGGTCTCTCGGGTTACATGCGCCATCCCTCCGGGTGGCACGGAGTTGTTGGAACCCTCGACCTTTCGACCTTTCAAAGACATTGGATCGACTTCTTGGAACATGAGAGTTGTTTGCCTTCGATTTGTGACATCACGGGGTCTCTTTCTCGGACGACCTTACGTAATGCCTCCTTGATGAGTCTCTCCTCGTCATTCAGGTTTGTAGCAGTCTTCAGGCGGTCAATCAACCCTTGTAGTCTCTCCTGGGTTGCCCTCTGATCGTCCTCAACCTCTCTTTTAGATTTCAGCCTCTCGTATTCGTGTAGATCGGCTTGATATTTGTTCAGAGCTTGCATGCACGCATTCGCCCTGATCCGGCGTCCTCCCTTCAGCTTGTTTCTTTTTAGCCTTTCTTGACGTTGGTGTTCTCCTTCGTCGTCGAGGGTTCTTTCGTCCGCCGAGATGTTGGATAGGCCTTCGTCAGTGGACCTGATGTCGGGGGCCTCTGGACGGTTAAGCGGAGTGCGAGTTGTAGCCACCATGAAGACTTCCTTTGCAGCTGTAGCTTTAGGTCGCCACTCCTTCCGCCTGGGATGGACCTTATGATGATGGACCTCCCTGTTTGTCCCCGTTAGTTGATGATCGGCCTGGTTGAGGGTTCTTGGCCAGTGGATGATGCACTCCTCTGGGGTTCTTGTCAATATGAGCCCTCTTTGCGCACCCTCTAAAGCAATCTCAATCTTCTCTTGAGTAGTCCCGGCGCTCCTCGAATATGCATGTCTTTGCGTTGCGTAATCCTGTAGGAAATTGAAAGGTAACTGGATTTGGTGTCGGGGGTTATATCCGAACTTCGCCTCCTTTCTCCGAGTTGGAAAAGTATTGGTTGAAAAAGTTTCGAGTTGGAGTAGCTTCCCTTATCCAAGCCGGAGTTGGAGTCGTACTTCGAGTTGCTTCCGGAGTCCGTACTCGAGCCATGGTTGTCTACCTTCCCCGAGCTGGTTTCGGCTTTGGGCCCTTCCGTGTTGGTTCCCGAGCAAGCTTCGAGTTTGTTCTCCGTCTTCGAGGTGGCCGGCAATCGTCGATTCTTCGGAGCTTCTCGGCGAGTTCTGGTTCTTCGGTTTTGGAGTCCTCGATGATGCAGCTTCGAGTCTTGCCGTCATCATCGATCTCGCAAGCCCATGACCCGAAGATGATTGTCTTCCTCGTCGATGTACTCATGATGTCGTGGTCCGCTGGACTCTCGTGCTGAAATTCGACGAGAGCCCCTACGCGCGCGCCACCGTCGATGTTTTACGACCGAGAGCCTTCCCACGGGGTGAACCAGGCGGTTTGTTCGGGCCTCGGCGAACCTGGAGCCGGCGGTTTGTTGCGCGGTGACATGGAGAGTGGGGTTTTATACTGGTTCGGGCCCTCGATCAAGGATCGAGTAAAGACCTTTACGTCCAGTCGACGTGAGCCTGTTTTTGATTGATGGGTTTAGCCGAGAATCGGCCATGAAGCTTACAGCACTTGGTCGTGGCCAAGCTCGTGTTCTGTACGTGCGTACTCGCTCCTCTTCTACGAGGTGTTCCTTGGCCGCCTTTTATAGTCCAAGGGGCCAAGGAACTCACTACGATCCTAGTCGGATACAGAGAGGGTTGTCCGTAGAGGAACCGAACACCCGAACTCTTTATAAGGTAACCTGACTAGTGTTCTATCCTAGTTACAACAGAAGTCACCGTAGCTATGCTTCCATTGCCTTCTGGGAGTTGTTTGTGGCCGCAGGCTTGGATAGAACCCTGCGTACAACTCGGTAGAGTTCTTTGGTGATCCTGTATCCACAGTGACATAAGACCTCAAGAAGATCAAGCTAATGGAGAGGAGGATCCACCAGTTGTTGCTGCACAAGATTCCACTGACGTACTCGATGACCAAGTGCGCGCGCACGCTGCTTTGGAAAGTACCCAGCGGCGGCAGTGCCGCACCATCGCGCGGCGGTGAGTGCCGCGCCACCTACCTCGGCGGCGACCGATCCACTGCATCACCTGTTCAACCACTTGATCTTGCTCCAATTCTTGAAGCTGATGATGAATATGATAAAGATCAAGAGGAAAATGCAGAAGGCGTTGATCACCCACGACTACGACAAACGATTCAACGGGATCACCCCGTTGACAACATCCTTAGGAGTCTTCGAAAGGGAGTTACTACTCGATCTCATCTAGGCGCTTTACGTCAACATTACTCGTTTGTTTCATCTTTGGAACCATGAAAGTAGATGATGCTCTCAAGGATCCCGATTGGGTGTTGGCCATGCAAGAAGAGCTCAACAACTTTGAAAGAAACCAAGTGTGGGACTTGGTGGAGAGACCCAAAACGAACATCATCGGTACTAAGTGGGTCTTCCGCAACAAGCAAGATGAAGATGGGTTGGTGACAAGACACAAGGCAAGATTGGTTGCTCAAGGCTTCACTTAAGTAGAGGCCTTGGACTTTGATGAGACATATGCACCGGTGGCAAGACTAGAAGCAATTCGCATTCTTCTAGCCTTTCTTTGCCCATCATGACTTCAAGTTGTTCCAAATGGATGTCAAGAGTGCATTCCTCAATGGCCCACTACAAGAGGAGGTGTATGTTGAGCAACCACCCGGTTTTGAAGACCCCAAGTTTCCGAACCACGTCTACAAGCTCCGTAAGGCACTCTATGGGCTTAAGCAAGCACCTAGAGCATGGTATGAATGCCTTAAGGAATTCTTGCTCAATCAAGGCTTTGAAATAGGCAAAGCTGATCCTACTCTCTTCACTCATAAAGTTAGCAATGATATCTTTGTATGCCAAATATATGTCGATGACATAATATTTGGTAGCACTAACAATATGTATGTTGAGCAATTTAGTAGGACAATGACCAAGAGATTTGAGATGTCCATGATGGGTGAGCTAAAGTACTTCCTCGGATTTCAAGTCAAGCAAATGGAGGAAGGGACATTCATTTGCCAAACCAAGTACACCCATGACATGCTAAAGAAGTTTGATATGGCTAAGGCAAAGCCAATCAAAACTCCAATGCCAAGCAATGGACATCTTGATCTTGATGAGGAGGGTCCAGCCGTGGACATGAAGGTATATCGCTCCATGATTGGATCTTTGCTTTACCTTTGTGCATCTAGGCCGGACATAATGCTTAGTGTGTGTATGTGTGCTCGTTTTCAAGCCAATCCAAAGGAATGTCACAATGTGGCTGTTAAGAGAATCTTGAGATACTTAGTTCTCACTCCTAACCTTGGCTTGTGGTATCCCAAGGGTTCCAAGTTCAATCTACTTGGCTATTCAGATTCGACTATCTTGGGTTGCAAAGTAGATCGAAAAAGCACTTCGGGGACATGTCAATTCCTTGGACGGTCCTTAGTGTCTTGGAGCTCTAAGAAGCAAAATTGTGTAGCCCTTTCCACCGCCGAGGCCGAGTATGTTGCAGCCGGTGCATCCGTGCTCAACTACTTTGGATGAAAGCAGACCTTAAAGGATTACGGATGTCATTTCACAAAGATACCTCTTCTTTGTGACAACGAGTTCCATCAAACTCGCAAATAACCCCAGTAGCACACTCTAGAACAAAACACATAGACATCCGTCATCACTTCTTGAGAGACCACGAACTCAAAGGAGATATCGCAATTCGCCATGTGAGCACCGAAAAGCAACTAGCCGATATCTTCACCAAGCCTCTCGATGAGTCAAGGTTTTGTGCTCTGCGTAGTGAGCTAAACATTCTCGATTCTCGTAACTTGGTTTGAATTCCAAGCACACATGCAAGTTGATTCGGACACTAGATCGACATAGGAAAAGTTTGTGAAAACTTTCATATTGTGTTTCAAAAAGATTTCAAATTCTAATCCGAAATTCAATGCTATAGTTCTGTATTGATTGTCTGTCCCTGACAATGAATTTTGGTGTCTCTGTGATCAAGTTTGAGGAGAAATAAGTCAAAAAGTAGCAATATATACTCGGGATGACTTTGGAGCGGCGGTGCCGCGTGTCGGCACACGGCAGTGCCGCGCAGGCATGGTGTGCGGCGCCGCCGTGTGGCGGTGCCGCACTTAGGCTTTCGGGCCCGGTCGGATCGAACGGTACCGGGCCAAATTTTCCTTCTTTCCTTTTCTAACCCCGGCCCGGTGGTTTCTCCTTCTCCTCCCGGACTCGATGCTCGCACGCGCCCACCATCTTCTCTTTCTCTCGCGTGAGTCCCGGCGCCCGCCGTCGTTTTCTCTTGCCGTGCGCCGGCCGCGCTGGGACGCCGCCGCCCGGCGAGGTGCCGCGCCGCCCGTAGGCATCCCGCCTCGTCCCGGCCGGCTCTGTTCCCTTTCCCGAGCAGCTTCTTCTCTTCTCTCCTCAATCCACGAGGTCAACAGCAAGGTAACCTAACCCTAGTTCATAAAGTCCTTGCCCGATCTATGCAATGTGCAGTTTTTACTCATGGATTCTTGTTCCCTAGTGATGTATGAACTCTAGTGAAGTGATTTAAAAGGTTGGAATCGATGGATTTCGTGTTTCCATGACTTAGGTGATTTAGGGGGAGGGCACGGCATTGCCGCCCCCCAAATAGAACTTTATCGTTCTTAGCTGCTTCCAACAGCAAATATCCCTCAAATCACCTACTTGATCGAACCGGGAAATCAATTTGACTCCAAATTTCAAGAATATTTTCACTCTAGTTCATGATCATTTTTTTTTCAATCCGTGGGCAACATGCACTTATACTGTGAATTTGTCTCTGAAATTGTGATAGGACATACATTCGAGCTAGATAGATGTATTAGAGAGAGTGGGTAGATGAATGCCGATAATCGAGCAAGGAGAAGCGCGTAATATGCACGCGTGTCGCGCAATCATGGCATCTTCGTGTGGCTGGCGGTGCCGTGCGACCCCAGGATTTTACCCTGGACAGCTTGCTCAAAGTATCAAAATTCATGTCCCCAACCTCTCCTATACATATGTTTGGCCAAAGAAACGTTCTATCACCTGCAGTTTTCGATCAAATTCCTATCTTTTGCATAGATGGATCCGAGGAGGTGATCCCCATGGCAAGAGGAAGATGAGGGTCAAGGTGGTTGAGAAGAGAGGCCGTGGCGCAAAGAACCCGAGCAGAGGTGCAGTGGCGAGAGCGGTGGATCAATTTGGACTCATCGAGGAGCAAAGAAGGCGGCGGCGGCGGTATGGGTACACCATTGTGCCTGATGGTGACCAAGGCACTCCTGAGCACCTATCTATCTATGACAGCAGCTACTTGGTGCCAGTGGAGGGTGTCTTTGAGATGGCAGCTCCAGAAAACACTCAGCCCATCCCAGTTGTGAGCTATCTCGGGAAGCGAGAGGGAAGTGGGTGATGCTAGAGCCTATAATGTCTATGCTGATGAGAAGACAGAAGGCATTGATGAGAGGTTTTGGGTGGCTTTTCACTCAAACTTCTACTTGACAGTCCTCTTTCACTCATCCAAGAGCAAGATCACCACTATGCACTACATAGACTTTGAGAGGATGGCTGAGAAGGAGGAGGATGCCTTCAATGAGGCAATAGAGGCTTGTGACAGGTTCGAGCTGACAGACATCATGGCTTTCAAGCATGATTGGAATGAGGAGATTCTCAGTCAGTTCCATGCCACTTACCACTGGAATAGACAGTCAGACACCATTCACTGGATGACTGACAAGAGGCACTACAGAGTTGACTTTGTCATATTTTGTCAGATTCTGGGGTTTGGGGCTAATCATAGGCAGTTTACAGACATTCATGAGATTGATCCTGTTGAGATCAAGGTAATCAAGAACTGCTGGGCAAAGCCAAGGGAAGCTAATGGCAAGAGGAAGGGTCTGAAGGACTTCTTCTATGTGATGAATAACCTCTGTAGGTGCACCATTGATCCTAAGGATGGGGCAGCTTCAGATATAAATGGCTATGCTAGGAACCTTCTTGCCCACTTCAGAAATGATGAGACTTTCAATGTTGGGAAGTTCATTTGGAGATAGCTAGCAAATGCCATGGATGATGCTAGAAGGAACCTGCCCTATGCTCCCTACCTTATGTTCATGATTGAGAGGGTCACCGGGAACATCTATCCCAAGGACTGTTTCCATACAGCCTACAACATTGAGAAGACCCATGGTTTGGAGGGAGGGAAGACCAGTGGCAGACCTAGTGCAGGAGGCACCTCAGCTGGCTGAGAGGACTTGGAGCAGCCCTCTAGCTCTAGGCCCAGGAGGCACAATGGATCTCGATCCAAGGTAAAGAAGTGGATAAATGCCATCTTTAGGCATTGCGCATATGCTTCACAGCAGACTTATGAGATGCGCAGGGAGGTGAGGCAGGCCTTCAAGAGTGTTAGGGAGAAGCAAGGACTCCCAGTTCCTCCTTCTATCCCTAGACCACCTCAGTATGACCTCCCAGAGTTGTCAGCTACCAGCAGCTCAGACCAGGACTTGTCAGACCTACTTGGCTCGTTCTCTCAGCAGATTCCAGCTCGACGCTCTACTCGTTGCTCCGCGCAGACCAATGCTGTTATTTTAGAGGAGGAGGACGAGGACACCGCTTCCAGCCGTCAGGATGATTCTAGTGAGGAGTGACTCCGCTTCCCTTCTTCTCTTTTCTCTGATCTTTTTGGTGCTTGACGCCAAAGGGGGAGAAAATTAGAAGAAATGGGGGGTCAAACTTTTTTCGACGCCCGGATGTTCGAGGATGTTGCGGCCAGTTGAAGCTTCGAGTTTAGATCCTTTGAGAGTAGCTTGTTAGGTGTGAGTTCGAGAGAAACTCTATTTTATGTAATAATGCCACCTATGACTTGTTATTTCTCGGATTTGGTCTTTGGATGTTTAAACTCTGTGTTAGATAATCGGCTACAAGTTTATTTCCATATTTCATGTCTTATATGCTATGGTTGTGATTCGTAAATGCATGCATGCATGTCGTCCTAATAGGCGCGGCAAGTGCCGCACCCTGTGGCGATTAGCCGCGCACGGGCATCGCTGCCGCGCACATCAGTGCAGATAGACAACATTTTGTGCTCTAATCAAGTTACTATTGTCATATGCATCACGGTTATATATTTGTGACACTTTCCTGAGCACCCCACAAAGCAACCATGGATGTAGGGGAGGCCTTGCACACTTTCTAAATGTGTGACTTGACTTTTATGTCAAATTGAGAATTCAAATCTCACTCATACATTTAGGGGGAGGCCTCACCACACCTAAATATGTGAAATTGACTTCTCAGGTCAATAATGAGAATTCAAAACTCACTCACATATTTAGGGGGAGGCTCCTACATCCTTGGTCTTCGAAATCTAAGTTTGACTTTACATCTTATGTAAGCTCTAATTTGGTTGTCATCAATCATCAAAAAGGGGGAGATTGTAAGTGCAATCAAGCTCTAAGTGGGTTTTGGCGTTGACGACCACCGAATTAGGAGACTAATGAGATTTACGAAGATGACATGCAGGAAATAAGATAAGGAGTTGATGTACAGGTCCAAAGGCATCCGATGAGCTAGATGGTTGTGTATCCAGATCAAGGCATTTAAATTATTTCATATTTTGAATCTTGAGTTTAGGAAATGTCGTACTATCAAGAGGGATCCTAGGATTCTCGGGTACCTGTGGACCAAGTGCTCTAAATCTCAAATCGGACACCAAATATCACTCCAAGCCCGACCGGCCAAAGATTTCTACTTGATATATCCTTTCTTTGTTTCTTTGTCGCATTGGCGGCAGTGCAGCACCCACGGATGCAGCGTGTCGAGGCGGCAAAGGTGCCACACTTAATTCCGACCGTTGGGTCCATGGGGTATAAATACCTATTCTACCCCTCCCACAACGGTCACCTGGCTCACTCTTCTTCTTCCTTGCAACTGCAGCAACCCGGGAGCACCTCTTGCTCTCTTTCTCACCTCCATTGAAGCACCTTGAGCTCCCCACTCAATCTCTCACTTCCCACTAGGGATTCTTGAGGGAAAAGGCAGCAAACTTCGATTGGAGACCGGATCTACTACTTCCCCCACTCAAAAGAGCATTTGGTTCACGTTTGGCCGGAACCCTAGGGTTCTTTACTCTTGGAGCTTGCTCCTAGACGGCTAGGTGTCGCCCTTGAGCTTGCCCCCTTCGTGTGGCAGCCTTGGGAGGTTTGTAACCTCACACAATCAGCAATACATTACCCCACATCTCTAGGGTTAACTCCCTAGACTTGTGAACGAGGGAAAAAGCAAGCCGGTGGGCAAGCTAAGCCTTGTGTGGCAACCTCAACAACGTGGACGTAGCCCAGCCTGTGTGGCGACGGTGAACCACGGGTCAAATCCTTGTGTCACTTGTGTTCTTTACATTCTTGCATATATTGTCTTGTGAGATAGGGTTTGGTCCCGATCTACCTTGTTGCAGGGTTTCTGTCACCTTTGGATATATTTCTGTGAAGTATTTGTGTGCAGGAACCAGTGTGAATCACAAGTGCTAAGGGCCGAGCTCTCAGATTCACCTCGGAGTCACTTCTGTGAAGTGACCCGCGGTAGTGCCGCACAAGGTCGCGGCAGTGCCACGCCTGGCCACTCCGACAGGCCTCAGTTCTCAGTTTCAGTCACTGGTCGGTTGCTGTGGCGGTGCCGCGACTATATCTGTGGCAGTGCCGCGCATATCCAGACCGACAGCTTGTTGAAGTTTTAACAGGTCAAATTTTGGGGTCGGCCTATTCACCCCCTCTGGGCTTCCATCAGATCCTACAACGGCGGTACCGGCACAGCTAGATGTCGCCAGAATCGACGCGGCACCGGCCATCGACGTGATCCACAATGGCGCCGAGGAGGAAGAGGGGGAGGAGGAGAGGAAGCGCCGGGGAGGAGGCAATGGAGCCGGAGCGGATCGGGAGCAGCGCCTTGCCCCTGCGGTCCCGGTCTGGGGCGGCCGGCGGCGGTCGCGCCACTCGTCCGCGGTCACACTCGATGGGCCACTCCCTCACCACGTGCCTCGACGACGACTGGAGCGGTTCACGCCGGCCGCCGAGAGCATGTGCACAGGGAGATGGTGGCCGCGACCGGCGAGGAGAACTGCGCCGCACCGGTGGCCGTCGTTCATCGGTCGAACCTTCTTGTGGCGCACACCAGGTGTTCAATGAAATGTCTCAAAGGTGGTGAAGTTGCTCGCCCAAAGAAGAGGTGACTCTATCTTAGCCGGACCGGCCAACCAAACACAACTTCGGTCTAGCCATGCTAACCTAATCCAGACAACCAAACAACTGCCTGGTGGCTTAGTTGGACCAGGTTAAAGCTAGCCTGGTTGAGTTGAGATAGGCAGGCTCAACCTACCCAACAAACCAAACACACCCAATAAGGGTACAATTTGTTTATGTTTGTTCATTCATAGGGGTGAGTGTCTGTGCATTTGTGAGTGTCTACGTTGTACTATGTAAATTTTTTAAAAGATTTTTTTATATGTGTTGTGGGTCTTTGTCTTTTTTTTTGTCATTCTAGATTTTTATTTTCTGAAAGTGAAAGATAATAAACATAAAAATCTTCTAGAATTTATATTGATGATGTATATGCATATGACATGGCAACTTGTGATTTGCTAAAAGAGTGTAAGACAACAAATAAAAAAATATTTCAAGAGATGTGTAGTCAGACAGCATAAAAGGAGTACATATACCTATACCAACTATCCAAGCCCCCATTTCCAAAGCGCTTAGAATACCTTGTTCGCTTCAACTTATCGGTCTTACTTATCGGTCATAGTATATGTTTTTCTCTCACAACATATCAGTCATAGTATAGTGTTCTTCTCTCACAACAACAACACCACCAATTGGCTTATTAGTCACAGAAACCATCAACCTTTCCGTGTGTGAGGTTGTAATTTGTTTACAGCCAAAACTTATTCTTGTGTTGGAGTCTGTAATAATTGGTCCGATTCTATCCTCGGATAGATGAATCGGATTTAATATCCTTTATCTAAAAAAAGAAACCATCAACCAAATAAAGTGTAATAACTTATTAACCAACCTGGGTGGGAGGGGATCAAGTGATCGACCTAGTCCACTTGTGCTTTGATTCTCTGTTGGTTACTACCCTTATTGCTGAGACGAGACCTATATGAGTTTGTTGCTCGTGAAATTATCTTTGGGAGCTTTCAAGAATTGGACGTAGCTCTTGGAAAATGGAAAAAAAATACAAAAAAATAATAAAAATATTCATGTCAACAAGAACATGAGATGCAAACATCATAAATGCAACACAAGGTAATTAGAGTTGAATTTATCTTTGTTAAATTAATTTGTTGGCAGAAGTTTCCAAAATGTGTTTAGACATCTATAGTGTTTAGAGGATTTTCTAGATCGTTTATGGATATTTTTTATTTTATTAGAGCTCAATCCAATTTTTGGAAGCTTCCATAGATATAATTTCAAGAGCTCCAATCTTTTTTTTTTTTTTTTAGGATGTCTCGTGCCTTAATATATCTCTTAGAATTCCTTAGGTGCTGATATTTTTTCCTATGGCTTAAGTTGTTACGTAGTATTTAACCGGATTTGTTTTAAACTTAAAAAACAATGATGTGCGTGAAAACCGCTTTCAACCGGATCTGTTCGATTTTGAAAGTTGTGGTATGTAATATTTCTTACGTTTAAGTTGATGTGGGAGGGAGGAGATTTAGTCACTAGTTGATGGGGAAGGGAGGAGGGTCAACTGGACTTCACTCAAAAGAAATTAGCTGAGGAGGGGTGGCGGGACAAGATTTAGGGTGCATTTAGTTGCTAGAAACATTTGGATTCTCGTGGATCTCCAGAATCCCTACCAAATAGTCTGTTTAATGAAGCAATTCTCCATGGGGCACACAAAAACGTTTCTATGTTTTGAATTAAAAATAAGAATTACTCATATACGTGTTTCAATCAATAGCCTAATGATTTCACCGATTCTTGCCAAGTGACTTTATTTCAGCAAAGAAACATCTTTAGAAAGAATCTAGATCTGAGGGGTTGTTTGGTTTAGGGACTATTTAGTCCTTGAGATAAAAAAAAAATCTCTTTTAGTCTCTATCAAACTAAATAGAGAGGGACTTCTCGAGACTTTTTCTCTATTAGTCCCTAAAAGACTCTTTTTAGTGGGACTTTTATTAGTCGACTGAAAAGTCGCATGACTTTTTTAATCAAACAGCCCCTGAAAAATTTTTCTGGGAGAATCTGGATCTCTACAAACACAACCAATTCATTCCGGACACCTCTTGAAAGTTCAAAACTTGATTGTTAACTCCAAATGAACAATCTCATCGTATTCAAATACCAGTGCAATTTCAAAATTGCCAATTACAATTTCTCATCGCTCTCATTTTTACCCCCAAGCAGTAGTGCCAGACTGCCAGTAGACCAGGAAACTAAAACCCATATAAAGCAACCAGTTACCAGTCCTAGGAAAGACGTGACTGAGTTCAGGTAATGGCTCACTAGAATTATTATTTTCTGAATGTAATCACTAGAAGAATTATTGCATACGGAGTAATTTTTTTTGACAACAAAAACTGTGGGGAGATCCCCACAGGTGGTGGCCATTTTCATTAATATAAAAGGAAGAGGGTTACATACTTACAAAATTAACTAAAAGCATCAAGCCAAACACAAAAAGGTTGACCGAAGGTCACCTCTGAATCTATAAGACTGAAGAAAGCATTGATTTTTAAAATTGCTTAGCCATCTAGCCATGGTTGGATTATGAGCCTGTTCGGCCGGGCTGTCCTGGCTGGCTAATTTGTGAAAGAAAATCTTCCGGGGCTGGCTGATCTTTGTGAGAGAAAATATCGCCGACTGGCTGGCTGGCGGATAAGCCAAGCGAACATGTCTCTGAAACACTTTATCATTTCGAACTTTCCAGAGCTCCCAAGCTGCAATCATTGTCGCCTCCACGAAGCAGGGTATGTTTTGAGCTGTTGCCGGTTGCATTAGCCTGTCATACAATTGCATAGATAAATCCCAAGTGATGCCCAGCCGATTCCAAACATTCCAAACATCCTGTGCGAATGGACATTCAAAAAACAGGTGCTGCAGCGTCTCCTGCTCCCCTAGGCTGCACAAGACACAATTCACGCCACCTTGCACATTCATATGCCTCCTCTGTAGCATAGTTTTGGTGTTTAGCCTGTCGACTAGTATTAGCCAGATAATTTTCAAATGCAAATGAGTCTTTCGATCCCAGTAAGAAAATGGATATAACATTCAGCTTCTGGCCTGTAAAATAAAAATTTGTTGAACAAAAGTATAGCATAAATACAGATCTATACTTAAAGGAAGCTCTATTGAATTTTAGGCATATAAAGCGTGGTAGTGACACATAGACTAAAAATGTCATCCATTTATATATGTTACACAAAGGGACAAGTTACCGTGGGAGATCCATGGACAGCAACATCTCACTTTCCATACTAAACCTCCTGCTGATGTTGTTCCCATTACTGCAACTTTGCCCAGATGAAGGAATGTTCACTACGTGTCCCTCAGTCAGTTCTTGGACTGCTTTCAATGCCGGTTGCCGCGCTTTGCAGTACCTCAAGTCTCATCTCGATTTGCTTCATTGTGGGTCTATCTTCTCCACTTGAGCTTATGCACATAGCAGCGACTTGTGCCATTTCTTTGACTTCTTCCTCCACTTCCTTAGCAACTTGTGGGTCTAGTATCTCAGAGAGCTTATCTTGCTTCCATAGCAACAAAAACTGTTCCACTAGACTGTCACCTGCCGCCGACACATAAATATGCGGTTTCTCCCTTGTTAAAAGCTCCACAAGTATGACACCAAAGCTGTACACGTCATTCTTCTCACTCTGGATCCATATATCCAAAAGTTCCTTCAATGGCAGTGGTTACTCTAGTCTCATTAATAGGGATGCCTCGAGAAGCTCCAAAATCGACACCTTATTTGTTAGATTATCATCAAGCAGAACATTGGATGCCTTGATATCTCTATGAATTATTGATAAGCGCAGCAGAGTGCAGATAGGCAAGAGATCAACTTCAATTGTATTTTTCACTCAGCTCCCTCCACGGTAATGATTGTGAAGAATTGACATGAAGATGCTCATAAAGCGTTCCATTTGAGATAAACTCGTACACTAATAATGGAACTTCTATCTTCAGGCAGCACCAAAAAGAGAGAAAGAATGGCAACCTCATTTATGAAATTGTTAGTTTCACTCTGGATTGTCGTCTTGACTTCTTAATGGCAACAACATGTTGGTCGGACAAAATGCCTTTATCCACAGTACCATGGCCTCCTTTGCCGATCTTCTGATCCTCATCGAATTTATTTGTTGCCTTTTCAAGGTCTTTCAAGCTGAAGGTCATTCTTTCAGCAATGTCCTTGTCTACTAATTGTTGCAAGCATTTGAGAACTTTTTTGAGCAAGTTTTTGTTGTTCCTCACAGTACCTTTTGTTTCTGTTGGCACCAGCGATGAGCCATTCAACACCAAACAAAAACACCATCGCTGGTGTTTAACATTGCAACCAGCTCCAACACCAAACGGGTAAGGTACAGCGACGGGTTGAATGGAAAACTCAGTTACAACCCCAATGTTCGTTTATTTGGCTGGCTCATCGCTGGTGCCGATCTTTGTGAGAGAAAGTGTTGTTGGCTGGTTGTCTCGTGGCTGATCTTTGTGAGAGAAATGCGCTTGGTGGTGATAAGCCAGCGAACAAGGCTTGCAACCAGGCAATGCAATGTTGGTGGCTGCGTGGAGCACTGGTATGACAGCCATGAGCTGTAGCAGGTTATGGTTACCACACACATAACATGATTTTGAGGAGTGAAGCAGAGAGCCATGGTTCAACTTGTAACACTCAAACGTCACCTAGATATGAATGGCATGATTGTGCAATCTGTGGATGCAGTAAAATAAGGTACTTTGACCCCAGAACTTGGGTAATTACTTGGTAGAAGGGGTGAAGAATCTAGTCAAATGGTGTGTGCAGAGAATTTCAACCTTGTTCTGCCATTGCTAAATGCACATACATGTCTGGTAGGATATGTTATATGTCTATTCAATCAGAGAAAGTCACCTTCGGACTGAAAACTGATGAAAATGAAAATTTAAGGCGGCAAGTTAGAAGAGGAAATAGAAAGGGTCGTGATGATCTCATGGTCACTCACTCTGACGTCCTCCTTCCAGTCAGTATTCTGGCATTCATATCATTAATATGATAATATAGCTGCATCTTAGTTGACCACCTCGGAATACCCTGCCAAAGACAAGCTCAGATTCGTCGGAGGCATAAAGACAAACAGGTGAGAGGCTGGGTGCGTCAAAGAATTATGCAGAGTACCCATTACCCAACGTCAGCAGCGCGATACAGTGCAGTGACCAAATTGCTGAACTGAATGAACTCCTGAGGCGCGGCTGTCGGCAGCCCACCCGGTGGCGGATCCGGCACCCACGCCTTCACATGGACATTGGCGGGGCCTCGCCGCCGGCATCAAGCATGTCGCGTCTGCGGAATTGCTAGAAAACCCGACGACGTCGCGGGCTCGGCGCACCCAGGCCATTTCAAGGGAGAGCTCAGGGGCCCCAAGCTGGCCGTGGCGGCATGGCCCGCCCGCGCCGGCTCTGAAACGGCACGAGCAAACCCGTCTGCGCCGCCTTGCGTCAGGACAGATAGACAAAGAACAGCTAGTATTTTCTAATACTATATCAGAATTTTAGGTTTTTTTTAAATGCATATTTATTCCATAAAACAAGGTTTGATTTTTTTTAAAAAAAAATAGTTCTACATTTTTTATGAGTCAAATTGACCTTTTTGACTGCAAAAGTCTCGTTTACCTCTTTCATTGCTAACATGGCATGACATCACTAAAACTGCTTTCAAAACCACTGGAGGAGATAAATTAGAAAGTGTCAAGTTTTCGGAGAGCCTATTGGTCGAACAAGAAAAACCGGACTACATAATAGTTGAGGGAGGTCAAATGATTTTTTTCCCCTAGAAACTACGCTTAGCATCTGCACAAATTCCGATATTCATCTCCTGTAGCCAAAATTAAGGTTTGTATATATATATAAAAAACTACCAAGTGTCCCTTTATTCAATATGACAATATCTACAAGAGACAGCTCTTGACCTCACTGGCTGTGTGTGTGAATATTCCTACGTTCCATTTTCCAACAAAAATCTGGCAGTGGCACATGTGACCAGCAAAGCGATGGCACGTTAAATAATGCTGGTTGATGCTGTTCCAAATCCAGCGAAGCATCCACGGGATTTGATACTGTCACATACTAACCTCGTGCTTAAACTTATTAAGCTGGTCAAGAAAGGGTAAAAGAGCTGTTTTTTTATGCCAGCTACACTACACTTTTGGGGATCTTTAAATCGGTTTGGTACAATTGCGACCTTTGATCGAGTTATTTGAGAGTAGTACTAAGTTTTTAGTTAGATACTTCTCCATCCCAAATTATAAGTCGTTTGACTTTTTTGCCTCCAAGTTTGACCATTCGTCTTATTCAAAAAATTTTGCACAAATATAGTCAAATTCAAGTCATTCTTTAAGAACTTTTATTAATAAAAGCCACGGCTAAAAAAAGTGATATTTTGCATAAATTTTTTGAATAAGGCGAGTGGTCAAACTTGTTGTCAAAAAGTCAAACGACTTATAATTTGGGATGGAGGGAGTAATATATAGTAACTCAAAATGGCGTTTTCAACACGGGAGAGGCTCTTTTGTTTTACCTAGGCTCAGTACAATTGGGATCCTACATTCAATAGAGATAGGCATCTTTAACCTCCATTTCCTCTTACCTCGTCAGAAGCAGCTAGCAAATGTTCATGACGGTCTTTTTTTAATGATGGAAACAAGGTTCCAGTTTCATCCCCGTTGAAGAGGTGTAGATAAACAAAGTTGTTATAACATCTTGTCAAAAAAAAAGAAACATCTTGTAAGAAAAGTTTTTTATAACAAAAACAATCAACTCTCAATTCTAAATAATAAAGATCATCCATAGCAAAGAGTCTTATTGATGTGGTCTTCAAACTTTGGCAAGTCCCTGTTGTCAACCCCCGTAAGGATGTAATTGAGTCCACAGAACTGAAAACCAATAGCTCCCTTTAAATACAACCTCTGAAACATCTTTATTTCTTGTTATCAATATTGACCATAAAATAGACCCAACAACTATCAGGAAACGGGAAGTCTTATCTTTCCGTAAATACCATTGATGAAATAACTTTTTATTTTAAGGTGGATTAATTCTTAACACCATATGGATTTCTCTCCATAAAAACATGGTGTCTGAGCATTAAAAGAAAAGATGTTGGATAGTTTGAGGCTTGCTAAAAATAGCAGGACCAATATCAAGCAACTAAACTACTTGTGAAACTTTTAAGCCATTACTGATTTGGTAGTTGTACATCAAGTTAACCGTGAAAACCCATTTTATGTAACTTGAAACAAAACTATTGTTATCCTATTGCAGATTAATTTTAGATGATTTTTAAAAAGGTTGATAATCCATCCTTGCAACTACTCCGTAGGTGATTCTAATCTTAGCTTGTGCAAGAATACCTTGCTCATCACAATGGATATAATATTTGTGTTGATCAAACACAATGGGTGGAGTAAATGTGTTCTAAATTTACTCCCTACATTTTAGAAAATGCTCATCACATTTAACTTTACATGGTCCTTGATTCATACCATGAACCACTACTTTCTTTTAGAATATTAGAGCATCTCCAAAACCTCTTTTAAAAGAACTCCTAATTCGCTTTTGTTTTGGCATAAAGGGATCCAAATAGTTTTTATAAAAAAACTCTCTAAAAAAATAGCAAATGATAATACCCCTCCCTGTCTTTTGAATTGTAGGAAGCTAAATATTGGAATTTGGATAGTCTAGATTGAAGATAAAAATAAAGCTCCCTAATTATTTTGTTTACTTGGCATAATTATTGGTTTGGTAGGTGATTTTTAAGGAACTTTTGGAGATGCTCCTAATATTACTTATTGGAAAGCTCCAATAGAGCTTATGTAAATTTTCCTAAGACATGCTAGAAAAAATATAAAATTTAAAAATGCTCAAGAAAATAAAAAAGATGTATATGTTGCCTTCTATTTGATTAACTCTAGTCAACATTAACAGTAGTAATCATAATTTTTCTATTTTATCTAACTAGAAGGAGACACATTAGAAAAGTGATATATTCAAATAAAAAGAATCGTTTGGCCATTTATGACTCTAATAATAGACACAATCTATGTTTTATTTCCTAATACATTAGCCATGCCTCTACCATACTAATCTCCAAAAGTTTAGATCCAAAGTAGCCACCATTGTCATTGTGTAAAAAAATAAAGTAACCCCTTTGATCTAAATTATTTACCCACCATTACAAATGATAATTTGAAGTAACCCTGAGATTTGTATAAATGCTATTCACATATATTTTTATTAAAACAATCTAAAGCAACCTCTAAATCTAAATTTCTTGTATATGTCATTATATAAAATATTACAAGAATACTCTATGTTACTCACTTGTGCCATTATTAATTATTAATATACAAAAAACCAACTCATGGAATACATACATGCTAGCCAAATATATAGTTGAAGCTAAGGTTTCAACTAAACATATGTCGAACACACACAAAGATATGATGCAAAGGTGAACAATGTGAATGAGGATGAAGTCGTATAAAATGGAATAACTTTAGCACAACCGGGTAAAGATAAAAAGACATCTATATGAGTGTTATATAAAACAAAAACATATGAGAGCATCAAATATGCATTGAGGTGCAACGCAAGTGGGAAAAATGTGAATAAGGATGAAAAAGTTGATAAGTAATTGTAACTAAAGCCTATTAGGATAAATAAAGTAAACTCAAAATGTAAACTATTTTTGTGCATCTTGAACACATTGAGAGAGACTGAACTAAATACAAGCCTATTATCACAAATGGGTTGCAACGCAAAGTGAACAACAACGAACGAATGAGATGAAACAACACATTGGGCAACCTGTAACTGAAGGATATGATAATCGAATGTAGATAGGAAAATTAAGTATGTACTTTCTTCGTTTCTAAATTATAAGTCATTTTTTTTTTTTGTATATTTATTTCGCTATACATCTAAATATAATATATATGTCTAGATACATAATAAAATGAATGGAAAAAAATTAAAAAGCGACTTATAATTTAGAATAAGTAAAAGTACATGAGTATTTTATGAGAAGATGAATACAAATTGGGCAAAACCATGACAATCAATTTTAATTAGTTATGTTACTTAAAAATCTCTTAAACTTGTCTGTGCGGCAACATGGGTCGATGGACTAATATATTCTTCTTCAAATATATGAGAGTTATAAGATCGAAAGTATTTTTTCAACAGAGTTCTACTCACTTGTATGCTTTGAAACCAAATAATTTGAAAGCTATTGATCTTTGTAGTCTTTAATATTGATCAAATCTTGTCCTAAAGGCATGGTGGGACTAGTATATTTGCTTGTGTATAAGCATATCGCCGTGGACTCTTGGCACTGTAGGATACCAGGACACGCTACACAAATTTGGTGAGGTGTGACTTTCACACGAAGAGAGGAGTCTCGGAGGCACTACTACCACACGCGCGGAGTCGTCAGTGAACGTCCGTCCGATCATCCGTAGCATCAACAACCTGCATGTTTTTCTTTTCACATGCCTGCCTGCTGGTGCTGGTTGCTGCCATAACGAACAAGTAAAGCACACACACACAGACAGGACTATCACACGACAAACAAAACAGAGCAGGACAGTGTTGTCAAAAACCCCAATCAGAGAGGCTGGACGTTGGAGGGCAACAATAAAAAAAGGAGATCACCGACGGGCAGAGAAAGCGGCACCCCAACCGCCATTATTGGGACAAGAACGGATTACCGGACAAGTTTAATGCAAACCACGAGCCAGCAAATTTTTATTGAATTATGCTCTTGAGTGACAGCACGGCACTGAACCCCACTGCTCTCTGCAGTGCCCCTTATATTTACTTCTTTTTTCAACTTATTTTCTCTCACAGAATATTATTAAATCAGTCAAAATATACCATCAGCCTAAATCAGCCGGACAACTTAATAAATGCTAAGTAAGTAAGCTTGCTTGTTTGCAGTAAAACATGTCTCTAAAGTAATTAAGCTTGCTTGTTTGCGGTAAAACATGTCTCTATTTACTGAAGTTTATTGCCCCTTTGTTTTTGACACAAATATGCTAATTAGGCTTGCCTGTTTGCAGTAAAACATGTTTATTTATATACTACTGAAATTATATAAGAATGTGCAGAAACAAAACAGATTCTCAAATCCCTCGCAGTTGATCCTCCACAAGCAGTTTCTCGTGAATCAAATAAAAAAAGACATTGCCGTTTAAAGCAATCACGGCATTATATGTCCAAATTTAAAGGTCCTATTTGTCATGAATATTTTGGGGTGTTAGACGAAGATGCAGAAGATACTGAAAGAGAGAGTTCCATTGCATGGATGGAGTGCAAAGCGTACATATTATATTTATTGTTCATAACACGAAACCTCCTGCCTTTTGTTTTCAAAAAAGAAAGTACTACGTGATTACGAAATGTTAACAACACAGGACCAGCAACCACACTGCCAAAGGAATAAAGAAAAATTCGTGCATGAATATAATAAATAAAAGAAAACCGTATGGATCGATTGTCTCCTTTTTAAAATCTGTTTTTTTTGTGTGTCGGTGGATGAAATGAAAAGGCTGAAAAAAAAAGTGTTGTCCATCAGGAGTGTATTTGGTAGTCGAAGCTAGCTAGCATTTCCCAATTTGCACAAGAGATCTAATCAGTTTGAAGAAGGGAACAAAAACGTGTAACACTCTTTATCAAACTAGAAACAAGGATAACTCATCTTTGAGAGGTAAGGACTAATTGGTTGAGCTCCAAAATTTGCCGTGCCAAAGTTAGAGCAAGCAAAACTAAAGGCATATCAATTCTAATCGCCAAATTTTGACAAGAAATGTAGTGTGTGTGAGTGTCAAAGTTTTGGTTGGGCGATTTTGACTTCAAACCCAAATGGTGCCCTAAGTTTTCGAAATGCTTAGACAAATTTTGAAGCCCAACCTATCATACCAATTCATTTCCATTAATTATTCTCTTACCATGTAGATAAGTGCACTTAAGCCGGTTTAGGTGAGAGTTTCATTAGAGTTTTCATTTGCATTTAAAATCGCCATGTAGGTATTTTGGATGATGTGACACCATATTTAAGAAGAGAAGGAGAAATGAGTGTCATGTGGATGAAACTTTTTTAACAAATACCAACTCTTAAGTCATGAAATTTAATACGTATGAAACTATAGATGAAATTCGACCGATGGTAGAGTTTCATTCGTATTTCATTTTCTTCCTCTGCGACTATTCTCCTAAACGTATGAAACTCTGCAGTAATCATCAATAGCATCAACGGTGAGTGACAAAAACATTTACTAATTACTGTAATCAAGAGATTTCAACCGTGATCTCTGCATCTATCTACCAATGACAAGCCCATGATCAGGCCGAATGGATGCCAACTCACACGGAACACGCATGGTGCACATGGCCATTTCCTCACCCTTTTCCCACCACTACTAATTAATTAAATTAAACTAAACTAAAAGGGCAAAAAAAAAAATCATCAGCGCCTCAGCGGCAGGTAGGAGGGCAATTCGGTCCGCCGACGAAGGCGCCGACAGATGGACGGGCTACAGCCGGTGACCCATCCCCACTCGCAGCGTGCGCGGCGGGGGACAGCCTGTGGACAGCGACGCCCCGAGCGACGCGACGTGGACGTGCACGCTCCCGCCCCTCCGCATCCGACGGCTCGTACCCCCTCCGTCTCACCACCCGACGGCCAGGATCGCCCCCTCGCCGTTACGTGCCGCGGCTCCACGGTCACCGGCGGTAGCCGGTGGATGGCGACTCCACCCACCAACTCAACTAAACTAACCGAGTGATGAGAAGAGTAGAAGAAGGGGAGGGGAGGTGTGAAGGGAAGGAGGAAGCGGAAGCAGCAGCACCCACCACTGCGCAGGCATTGCAGCGAGGGAGCGGGAGGGAGGGATCTGGGGCATGGTGGTGGTGGTCGCCGCCGCTCGGATCTAGAGGCCCGCACGGGCCGATCGGTCGGTCTCTGCTTCGCCGGTGTCGGTGGAGTGTCGGTGTGAGGAGGAGGAGGAGCGGTGGGGGAGCAGCGGGGAGGCGGAGATGGCGGCCAACAAGGGGATGGTGGCGGGCTCGCACAACCGCAACGAGTTCGTCATGATCCGACACGACGGCGACGCGCCCGCACCGGTACGTCCCGTCCGTCCGTCCGTCCGTCCGTCCGGCCAACCCAATGCTTGCCGACCGACCTCGCTCGCTCGCTGCCCTGCTGCTTCAGATTCTGCTCATGCCGTGCGTCTGTGTCGGTGGATCTGAGCCGAGGTGTCAGTCAGTCCTAGTGTAACGCTCGGGCCTCGCCCGCCGCCCGTTAATTGCGCGTCGTAGATTTCGGCCTGCCCATTTCATTCAGTTTCGGCGATGCTTCCGTCTCGCCGTGTAAGTCGGTCACCAGATCAGGCATGTCGTCCTTGCGATTTTTTTTTTCTGAATTGTTCGTGCTCGGTCGAATTCGACGAACACTCGGGCTTGATGTGCCAAATCGCCCATAGGTAGTGCCCGTAGTGGACAGGTTTCACTGATTCTGAGATCCAGTGAAATGCAGCCTCGGATTGTTTAGATCCCACCTGTGCCTCAACAGTTCCTTACCATGGCACCGACGGTGAATTAGATCCTGCTGCAGCGTGCCTTTGTCTGTGACGACTACTACATCATTGAATTAGTTCATCTTATGTAGATTCTAGATTCTAAATTACCTTCCAGGCATTTTGATCTTAGCCTCGACTTGATTGAGGACTAGTAGACACTTGATCGCAGACTGATTTTTTTTTTTTTTTCAGTCTGTTGCTCACCAGTGAAGTGCATGGGTCACTGATGTGTCCTCTAATTATGTGTGCTGACTTTGTTTTTGTCTTGCTGATGCAGGCTAAGCCCGCCAAGAGCGCGAATGGGCAGGTCTGCCAGATTTGTGGCGACACTGTTGGTGTTTCGGCCACTGGTGATGTCTTTGTTGCCTGCAATGAGTGTGCCTTCCCTGTCTGCCGCCCTTGCTACGAGTACGAGCGCAAGGAGGGGAACCAGTGCTGCCCTCAGTGCAAGACTAGATACAAGAGACAGAAAGGTTGGTTTCCTTGCACCTTCTTTGTGTTTGTGTGTGTGTGTGTGTGTGTGTGTGTAACTTGTAGGATGTTAGCATGAGGAGTCCACATCATGTGCTTACTTTACGTGAATAAATGGTTGCAGGCTTGCAGCGTAGTGGATATGCCTTATGATAATGACATTTCACAGCCTAGATTGAGCATTCTGCTGATCCATTTTATTCTCTATAACAGTAATTAACGAATTCTTCTTACTTCCCTCTTTGATGAAATTCAGGTAGCCCTCGAGTTCATGGTGATGAGGAGGAGGAAGATATTGATGACCTGGACAATGAATTCAACAATGGGAAAGGCCCAGAGTGGCAACTGCAAGATGATGCTGATCTGTCTTCATCTGCTCGCCATGAGCCACATCATCGGATTCCACGCCTGACAAGTGGACAACAGGTATAATATGTCATTCATGTTCATTCATTGATCTGAGTGATACTGTCGTGCTGCTACTGCCCACTGCTGCACTTTTGTTATTATACTTATTTCTATATCAACAACTAACATACTGATACTTATTATCTTCAGATGTCTGGAGAGATCCCTGATGCTTCCCCTGATCGCCATTCTATCCGCAGTCCAACATCAAGCTATGTTGATCCGAGTGTCCCAGGTATTTTATCAATCATCATAAATTACTATGTTTGGAGAATTTGTCTGCATATTAGCTGGGGATCGTTAATATTTCTTTACTATGATTTCAGTTCCTGTGAGGATTGTGGACCCCTCGAAGGACTTGAATTCCTATGGGCTTAATAGTGTTGACTGGACTGGAAGGAAAGAGTTGAGAGCTGGAGGGTTAAACAGGACAAAAATATGATGCAAGTGACTAATAAATATCCAGAGGCTAGAGGAGGAGGAGACATGGAGGGGACTGGATCAAATGGAGAAGATATGCAAATGTATACTATCTTCCCTTGCCTATGATATTATACCTCCATACACTGCATTAGATTTAGGTTTGCATGTATCTGGGAACTTGTGTTGCTTTGGGATGAACTAGTGGGGGGCATGTTACACAAGCATACACTGAAGTGGACTCACAAGGGCACTAAACTGCCCACTCATGTTAATCAATGACTAAGATATTTTTGCATTTCTGAGTAGATGAAGATCTATTTATCCTCATTTAGCTAACCCTTACTAATAGTGCACAATTCAGTTATTGTAGATTTTGCTGCAAAGAAATTGAGTTCTCTGTAATCTTTTCTGTCGCAGGGTTGATGATGCACGGCTACCTTTGAGCCGTATCGTTCCAATTTCCGCAAACCAGCTCAACCTTTACCGGATAGTGATCATTCTCCGTCTTATCATCCTGTGCTTCTTCTTCCAATATCGTGTCAGTCATCCAGTGTACAATGCTTATGGATTATGGCTCACATCTGTTATCTGTGAGGTCTGGTTTGCCTTGTCTTGGCTTCTAGATCAGTTCCCAAAATGGTATCCGATCAACCGTGAGACATATCTCGACAGGCTTGCATTGAGGTAAGCTACAACATTGCACACATTTCTTGGAAAGTTTTTTTTTGTTTTTGAAATGCTCTGAGTTGAAATTTTTTGTGCTGATATACCTAATTCTAATGTTTCAGGTATGATAGAGAGGGAGAGCCGTCACAGCTTGCTCCCATTGATGTCTTCGTCAGTACAGTGGATCCATTGAAGGAACCTCCACTGATCACAGCCAACACTGTTTTGTCCATTCTTGCTGTGGATTACCCTGTCGACAAAGTGTCATGCTATGTTTCTGATGACGGTTCAGCTATGCTGACTTTTGAGTCTCTCTCAGAAACCGCAGAATTTGCTAGAAAGTGGGTTCCTTTTTGTAAGAAGCACAATATTGAACCAAGAGCTCCAGAATTTTACTTTGCTCAGAAAATAGATTACCTGAAGGACAAAATTCAACCTTCATTTGTTAAGGAAAGACGAGCAATGAAGGTAAACTTCTGTCTCATGGTTACATCACCTGTTGCTCTACCTTCTCTTGTTCTAACTCTGGATATGCATTTTTTCAGAGAGAGTATGAAGAATTCAAAATAAGGATCAATGCCCTTGTTGCCAAAGCACAGAAAGTGCCTGAAGAGGGGTGGACCATGGCTGATGGAACTGCTTGGCCTGGGAATAATCCTAGGGACCATCCTGGCATGATTCAGGTGCTCAACTGCCCATTGCTTCAACTGAAGCTTCTTTAGAAATTCGGATGTAATCTGGTTCTTATGTATTTTTCTATGTGAAATCAGGTTTTCTTAGGGCACAGCGGTGGGCTTGACACTGATGGAAATGAGTTACCACGTCTTGTCTATGTCTCTCGTGAAAAGAGACCAGGCTTTCAGCATCACAAGAAGGCTGGTGCAATGAATGCACTGGTATGTTTGTCTAAATGAATTCACTTCTACCCAGGGACTTTATTCATCTGTTCCATGCTAATTATACCCCTTTCACTGGTGGGCAGATTCGTGTATCTGCTGTGCTGACAAATGGTGCCTATCTTCTCAATGTGGATTGTGACCACTACTTCAATAGCAGCAAAGCTCTTAGAGAAGCAATGTGCTTCATGATGGATCCAGCTCTAGGAAGGAAAACTTGTTATGTACAATTTCCACAAAGATTCGATGGCATTGATTTGCACGATCGATATGCTAATCGGAACATAGTTTTCTTTGATGTAAGTATTGTGGACCGATGGTTGCGTTTGTAATTGTCACAATAAAACATTCATGGCTCACATGTAATTGTTTTGCAGATCAACATGAAAGGTCTAGATGGCATTCAGGGTCCAGTCTATGTGGGAACAGGATGCTGTTTCAATAGGCAGGCTTTGTATGGATATGATCCTGTTTTGTCTGAAGCTGATCTGGAACCTAACATTGTTGTTAAAAGCTGCTGTGGTAGAAGGAAGAAAAAGAACAAGAGTTATATGGATAGTCAAAGCCGTATTATGAAGAGAACAGAATCTTCAGCTCCCATCTTCAACATGGAAGACATTGAAGAGGGTATTGAAGGTGTGTTCTTGCTGTCATGCATTTCTTTATCTTACTTTTATCCTTAGAGATCTGAGAAAGATCACTGCTTATATTGCATTATCAAACATGGTTCTCTTAGTCTGATTGTGGACATAAATAGCAGAACAATCCTTTGCTTCTAAGTTTGCTCCCTTAAGCTTATCTTACTTTTGGAATCCCATTAGGTTATGAGGATGAAAGGTCAGTGCTTATGTCCCAGAGGAAATTGGAGAAACGCTTTGGTCAGTCTCCAATTTTCATTGCATCCACCTTTATGACTCAAGGTGGCATACCTCCTTCAACAAACCCAGCTTCTCTACTAAAGGAAGCTATCCATGTCATCAGCTGTGGGTATGAGGACAAAACTGAATGGGGAAAAGAGGTTAGTATGACAGGCATATTTTACTCTCTTTGATTCATATCATAAGAGTTATTTAACTTGCCATCATGGCATGGGATCCCTTTTTCCCATTCGAGGACTTAGATTATGATTGTCATTTTTTATGTTATTTCAGATTGGCTGGATCTATGGTTCAGTTACGGAGGATATTCTGACTGGGTTTAAAATGCATGCAAGAGGCTGGCAATCAATCTACTGCATGCCACCAAGACCTTGTTTCAAGGGTTCTGCACCAATCAATCTGTCCGATCGTCTTAATCAGGTGCTCCGTTGGGCTCTTGGGTCTGTGGAAATTCTGCTTAGCAGACATTGTCCTATCTGGTATGGCTACAATGGGCGATTGAAGCTTTTGGAGAGGCTGGCTTACATCAACACCATTGTTTATCCAATCACATCCATTCCGCTTTATTGCCTATTGTGTGCTTCCTGCTATCTGTCTCCTTACCAATAAATTTATCATTCCTGAGGTTAGTGACAAGATATCCCACTTCCTTCTGTTGTTCAATGTTTTTAGGTAGAATTCTGTTCTCATAATTTCTCATTTGTCATGCCACTCCTCTACCCTGTATTACTGTTATCACATTGAACTAACAAATAGTACCAGTGCACAAGTAGTCATAATTATCACATTACTCTATATATGATTTTGAATTATTTCACTTGTGATGTTAATACATGCAAGCAAATAGTCATTTGTGCTGTCATATGATCTAGATCAGCAGATCTGTGTTTTCTTTTTCTAGATTCCGCCGACCTTTCAATTGATTATCATTTGGCAATCTTTCTAATGTTCATTTCATTTTGTGATGTGCAGATTAGTAATTATGCTGGGATGTTCTTCATTCTTCTTTTCGCCTCCATTTTTGCCACTGGTATATTGGAACTCAGATGGAGTGGTGTTGGCATTGAAGATTGGTGGAGAAATGAGCAGTTTTGGGTTATTGGTGGCACCTCTGCCCATCTTTTCGCGGTGTTCCAGGGTCTGCTGAAAGTGTTGGCTGGGATTGATACCAACTTCACAGTTACCTCAAAGGCATCTGATGAGGATGGTGACTTTGCTGAGCTATATGTGTTCAAGTGGACCAGTTTGCTCATTCCTCCGACCACTGTTCTTGTTATTAACCTGGTCGGAATGGTGGCAGGAATTTCGTATGCCATTAACAGCGGCTACCAATCCTGGGGTCCGCTCTTTGGAAAGCTGTTCTTCTCGATCTGGGTGATCCTCCATCTCTACCCCTTCCTCAAGGGTCTCATGGGCAGGCAGAACCGCACACCAACAATCGTCATCGTCTGGTCCATCCTCCTCGCGTCCATCTTCTCCTTGCTGTGGGTGAAGATCGATCCTTTCATCTCACCGACACAGAAAGCTGCCGCCTTGGGGCAATGCGGTGTGAACTGCTGATCGAGACCCCGACTCTTATTTGAAGAGGCTCAATCAAGATCTGCCCCCTCGTGTAAATACCTGAGGCGGCTAGATGGGAAATTTTTTGTTGTAGATGAGGATGGATTGCATCTAAGTTATGCCTCTGTTTATTAGCTTCTTCAGCGCCGGTGCTGCTGCGGATTAAAAATCATGGAGCATTTCTACCTTGCCTGTAGTGCCCGGCCAGCAGCGTAAATTGTGAATTTTGCATTTTTTTTATACGTGGTGTTTATTGTTTTAGAGTATAAATTATCATTTGTTTGAGGGAACTGTTCACACGAACTATATGGCAATGATGTTATTTATACGCAGACTGATACATTCTTTGTATTGTGAGCAAACAGTCAGAACACTTGTAATCTCTTAGCACAACTATATAAAGCAGCTGTTGTTGCATCATCTTTGTTCTTTCTGATGGCACTGGGATATGGAATTGTGAATCACTTGCAAGCAACATTATATTGTTGGCTGTTTATTATCAGCTGTTATCTGTAATGCTTGAAAAACATGGAAGGATTATTGATGCGCCGCGGTCTAATGGGTTGGGGAATCAGATGGCATTCCAGTTATTGGATCAGCTGCTAGCGTATTTTCTGATGGTACTACTGTTCCAACTCCACTAATTGTTGGTGTTGCAATCAATTCTCACAGTGCGTTGATAAACGTACATGCCATCTGGGTTTGTTCACTTATTTTAGGTATATATATGTCTATAAGAACAAAAGCGAGATATCATCCCTCAATAGAGGCTAGACTGCTTTGTGTAGTTGTTGCTATTTCTTCCTCTCCTTATGTTTCTTGAACATGTGTGAAAGAACTCTGTCCAGTAGGGGCTTTGCTCTGAGGGTTTCTAGATATTATTATTATTGTAATGAAACTACCATGTGGGGGGAGAATTATAGATTCTAAATAACCGATTATTCGCTTGTCCTTTTAGGGCCTAAACCCAAATAGGACTCAAATCCGCCCGCTGCCGGTCGCTGCTGCTGGGCTCCTTTCAACGCAGCTGTGCCCGGCGGCGGTGGTGAGCTCGACCAGTGGCCAGAGCGACAAGACAAACTAAATCCGGCCACCACCACGCTCACCACCTCGCCGTGATTTTTTTCCTCTGCTTGCAGCACCACACACCACGCGCGACTCTACCATTAGATAATTAGATTAGATTAGATAATATATAATGCCTGCAGGCTGCAGTGCAGCACCATATGCCATCACATTGGCGGCAGATAGAAAAAAGCAAGATACCAGGCAACACAGTTTCCAAAAGGCATGAAAGTTCAATTCCGCGGCGGACAAGTTCATTTTTTTACAAAATAATCATGTGACACAGGAAGACATATCGAGATTCCAGCTTGGGCAATAGAGGATGCGTATGGCCATCTGGGTTGTGATCTTTTTTTTTCTTTTCTTTTTGAGAATCACACAGTAAAACGTAGAGCCCACGACATGCATCTACACTTATCCCTATGAAAACACATACACAAATCATATCCCTACGAGCACCTTCAAAGGATTGAGCTGACAGATTTTAAAATCTCCATGGACGCCTCACTGTTGGCGGAGACGTAGATACATCCAAACACAATACCGACAAGAATATGGCAGCTGCGTGATTGGTACAAAAAAACACATAAGGATCATGCTAGAGGTCAGATATAAGGTCAAACATTTTCATGGGTCAAATTCAAGACATTATATCGCTTTTACCAATAAACTTACCTGAGCACCTGAGCAGCTTCTTGCTTGATCAGACTCACTTTCTGAAGTAGGAAACCCTTCTTGTCCTCCAGGCACAAAATCACCCACCTTTGAGCCGTCAGAGCCACCTTTGAGCCATCAGAGCCACCTTTGCACCTCCACATTTTCCTCTGAAAACGCGTCATCTCTAAATTTCCAAAGGCTCCAAATAGCAGCAGAATAAATAATATTTAGAACTCCATTACGTTTATTACTAAGCCAAAACTTCCCAATAGATTCAAATGAGTCACCTAATTGGATGCCAAAAGAATCAGAAATGACTTTCCAGAGTTGTCTAGCTACTACTGTACATTCAAAGAAAAGGTGATTCACATACTTTTTTTTCATTACAGAAAAGACTAGTGGGATCTTGACCTCCCTTACACATGCATGTAGCAGAGATAATTGTACACTCCACCTCAACCCCCGGATTGTGATTCCTCTTCAGGTTAGGTCCAGACAGCGCATCATGTGCTGTGCCTGGAGTGCACGTACTCATGGCTGATGGCATGCAAGTTTGTTGGGTGGTACCGGCCGGGCGGCCGGCCAGTTGGTTAGCATTAGGTCTAGTCGTCTATATTTGCAATGGACAGCTCGTCATGCATACGGCGCAAGGAGCTTTGCATTTGCATTGCAGGCAGGGTTCTGGAGGAATCGATTGGACTTGGACGCAAGGCGGTTTGAAGAAGTATGACCAAGTTTTTTTGTTATTGTTATTAGGGTCACACAATCTCAGAACTTCCCTCACGTCAAAGTTACCTTGCAGTGGGCAGGGTGGAAGTTCTAGTGTCGGGAATGCCATTTGGAACTCCTCCAGAAGCTGAATCGCCAAACATATGCAAAATGCATAAAACTAAAACATTAAGCATGGAAATTATTATTCGCCAAAAAAAAAAGCATAGGAAATTATTGCTGTACAGTTGTAGAATGAAGTAATTTTAAGAATATGTGGAGACAATAGTTCTAGTGGCATACATTTTCAAGAATCGGCATGCTGCAAAGCTCCACAAATTGTTGTCTCAATATCTGATTCATTTGATCAACATCACAAGCATGCACCCAAAATGAGTCATGAACCCCTGAATCCAAAGTACGTTGACAAAACAAAATATTAGTAACAAAATTGAATATAAATCGAATATAGAAAATGCAAATATGTTTCTAATTCATACAGGAAGACAGATGTAGATACGAGCTCTTAAGGAAGAGATGCTTGTGGGCAATTGGGCAAACATCATATGCACGCAGAGGAAAAAGCAATGCCTCTCCAGTCAGAATTGAGAATAGATTCAACATGAGACCTTTTCGATTGTCATTTAGCAATGCAACACACATTAAAGCTACATAAAACGAGTAACTAATAGTGAAATTTGCAGCTTCAGAGCCATCAGGTCTTTAAACTATTCTGCATTTCATCTGGGTCCTCTGATTCTGGTTGTTCAGGCAGAGGAAAGCTCAGACGATTAACAGAATGGGAAAGAAAACATAGTACAAAAAATTTTCAAGATCCAAAAATATTAATCATGCGCATGAACTCACACTTGCGCTGTCCATCAGCCCTGCAATGCCTCCACTTCTGACTCCAGATAGTCTCAACACATCATGAACTCTTCTATTCACCCTCCATTTAGTTAGTATATCGTGACAACAATTGCAGCAGCAGCTCCTCTCTAGTAAAGTAGGTGCCAAGGCAGGATACCTGAAATTGGCAGGCTCCCAATTCTCATGCCTTCTTGATTTGGGCAAAAACATGCATGTGCTTGCAAACAAAGATGGATCAAATGTGCATAGGGTACAATCAGAAATCTTCTGACTACGTGCTGCAAAAGTCAGTAAAATATTAGTTATCCAAAATAAGCACTCGTCTACATCACCAGATTACCTCTCTTGCCCAGCAGTATCCCACATTTCAAACTTCAGTATAGTGAAGTCTTCCAATGCCAATGTGATTTTTTTAAAAAAAAAAAAAAAAAAAAAAAGATGCACCAACAGTTGCATTACATTTAACCAACTGAGAAGACAAGTTGGGGAATAGAAATGCTGCAACCGAAAATAAAGTCCTTTGAATCAGAGGCAGGAGAGCTATCGTTGCTGATAGTGTCAAGCTGAATGGGGAAAACATACTGCTTTATAGACATTAACTAATTTGACTATCTTCTGCTTCAGATGTATGATCCGCATGCAGTCAAGCACCCAGCCAGGCTGAAGGCCTCCCAGACTATCAACACATGGACATACATGGCTAATGCAGTACAAAGTTTCACCAGTAAGCAGTAACAGAATGAAATTTGAAATAGGCTATACTAAATTTGTAGCCACACAGGCTCACAATGGCTACAACTGTAACTCGAAACCTTAGTTCAGTACATTTGTAGAGGACAAAAAGAAGAAAAATTACACATGATCTCTCAAGTAAACTTCAGCAAGAGATGACTTGAAGGTTTCCTCAGTACCCTACAGGCTGTGCCATGCACCTTTACCTTCCCTCGGCTTTGATCAGCTGAGAGAAGACCCGGCTCATTGACACATCAGAGAGGTCGTGGTCAGGCTCATTTGACGCTCCACCTTCTGCCATTGTCACACTGATGCTCTCAAGGGCGCCAACGTTCTGAACCTGCGATGGGAGTTCCACAATACGGTTCATGCTGTTCACATCCGAGACAGTGGAATCAGCATCCTGAAGCTGCAGAACGTACTCCAGGTTCCACAGGACATCTCCCATTGATGGCCGCTCCACACCATAGTCTGCCAGGCACTTCTCTACTGTTTCGCCAAACTTCCTCAGAGAGTCAGGCCTGATTGTGCCTGAGATTCTCTGGTCGATGATCTGATGCAACTCTCCTCTCTTCTGCCACTTCATTCCCCACTCAGCCAGGTTCACCATCTCCCTAGGAAGTGTAGGGTCAATCACTGGCCTTGCACAAAGAACCTCAAGCAAAACAACACCAAAGGAGTAGACGTCTGACTTCTCAGTCAGCTGTTGCCTCCGGAAATATTCAGGATCAAGATACCCAAAGCTGCCCTTCACTGCAGTGCTAACATGAGTTTGATCAAGCTCGGGCCCAGTCTTTGATAGCCCAAAGTCAGCAACCTTTGCAAGGAGGTTCTCATCAAGCAAGATGTTTGCAGACTTGACATCACGATGGATAATGGCCTTTGCAGATCCAGTGTGAAGATAGTGCAACCCCCTTGCTGCTCCAATGCAAACCTCCAGCCTCTGCTTCCAATTGAGTGAGGGGTTATCGGAGCCATAGAGATGGCTCTTGAGAGTGCCTTTCTCCATATACTCATAGACCAAGATCATTTCGTTCCTTTCATCACAGTATCCGATCAGAGACACCAAATGGCGGTGGCGTGAGACGTGAGAGGAGCTCAATCTCTGTCACGGAACTCGTTGAGACCTTGCTGAGACTTTGGGTTTCCACGCTTCACTGCGACCTTGGTCTCATCCCTCATCACTCCCTTGTAGACCTTTCCAAAGCCTCCAACTCCAATGACCCAGTTCTCATCAAAATTGTTTGTTGCTTCTTGGAGGACACTGAAGGCAAAGCGGTATCCATAGCTTCCATTCAGCCCTGATGTGAGAGTAGTACCATAAGACGTTCTGCTTCCTGTGCTGAGAGAGGTGAGCCCATTGATGGAGAAAGGCATCCAAGTCTTTGAATGCTGCTTTTCCAGTGTCTTTTTCCTACGGCAAAGAAGCACAAGGACAACAACAATTATAAACAGTCCAACACCTCCTAGGGCTGCACCAAGAATCACGCCCCAATTTTTGTTTCCACTACCAGACCCAACAGTGAAAGCAGAACCTCCGGTACTTATCTTCATAACCTCAAGTCCATTCAGAATCCCATCAGCCAATACATTGCTCAAGGTCGATGGGCCAATGCTGATGCCAAGTTTGCTGGATGCATCATTTGATGAGAGAACCATATCTATATAGATAGGTGTAGCCAACTGACTATCAGACATTTGTGAGAGATCAAGATTATTCTGCGCAGAAAAGCTTCCGATATATGCATTGAAGTAGAGCGAGTTAAGCGCCTTACTGACAATATCACAGAAGTGAAACCTTACCAAATAGCTGAAGCCAGCATCCACATCAAACTGCCATGTCATGTTGAAAACAGCATTTGATGTATTGGATGATACTGCCAACTCTGTAGCTGTACCATAGACAATATCAGGGGCTGTTAGTGGAGTTGCTTTTTCCCTTCTTATACTTGACATCCTTGCCATAAGAAACATTTTTGTCACAGCTGGGTTCAACAGATACTTCACATCAGACACCCAGGTCCTCGAGAGGGTATCGTTGTCAGGAGTGACCTTCGGACCACCCATGTTAACCCGATACATTGTCTCCAGTGGCTGTGTAGACAAACCAGTGTACTGCTGGACAGGGTTGACCATTTGTGCATTATCAGCGATGAGATCATCTGGGACAGAGACCACCTCAATCGCATTGACAAATGCAACTCCATTCGACGGCTTGAAGGAGATCACAAGTGTGTCACGGGTGATATTCAGGGAGTACTCCTTGAACAAGGGTGCGGTCTTGTCTGGTTGCTGGAAGTCACTAAGCAGGAGAACATCTTGGGTGGACACAGTAAATTTGGCAAGTGAAAGATCATAGCTCTGGAAGGTGAAGGGGAAGAAGTAGAGCCGGACGAAATGCCGGCCCTGCTTCTGGATAGGGAAAGTGTAGGACGACGGCTCGGTGAAGATGCGGGCGGTCTGGTACAGCGCCGAGTTATCAAAAGAGGCCACCCCATTTGCTGATGTGCCCGCAAGTATAGCCTGGGAGGTGGACACCTTCACCGGAGATGCGCCATCCGCTGCAAAGGTCCTCTGGCCAACCATTGTGCTCTTGGGGACCCACAGTCAACAAGGTAGCTGTCCGCCGGCGTGAACTGCGCTTTGCAGATGCAAATGGATGACAAGATGCATAGCACGATGAAGGTTGTTACAGCTTGCCGCTTCCTCGTCCCCAAAGTAGCCATCATGATGTTGACCTGAGTAAAAAGTATGGTGAGATGGCATGCAAGCAAAACTGTAATCCCATATTCCCATATAGAGGAAAAGGGGAAACAAAACAATTGGTACAGCTATGAGCTACTAGTAGGCACGAACATCATCACTTGGGGGCATGGATCTTGAAACTAAATTTCGGGACATTGAATTCGAAATGAAAAATCTTGCCTCAAGAAAAAAATCGAAATGAATCCCCCAAAACTTGTAGAAAACGAACCGCATCGGCTCGGCAGCTTGGCTAGATCCACCTTGCCTAACGCCGATGGCAGAATAGAAAGCGAAGAAGCTAGAAGAGGTACGGTGAAGAGATTAAGAGCTAGCATCCAGGGGCGGATCCAGTAAAGGGGCATGGGTTCCGGTGCTCAGCTTCGCACAGCATAAGGGAAGGGAAGAGAAGGTACCTGGTGGGTGCTCGTCGCCGGCGAAGAGAAGAGACCAACGAAAGCCTCAGCACCTGGAACGCCTCAGGCGGCGGCGGCGGCGGCGGCCCAACAGTTAGTTGTCTGAGTAGCAGCGAGAGGGGATCCTGCAGCGGACGGAAGCAGGTTATGATGCGTCGACGGTCGGAACCCAAGAAGAAGAAAACGCACAAGCAAGCTAGGTTCACTCACCAGCAGCAGGACAAGAAACGGATCCGAGTCCGCGCGGATCTCTCCGTGTCAGTTGTCCAGCAGCACCAGGATGAAGGCCGGGAGCAGGAGCACGTTCCCTGAGGCCAGCAATAATGCGGAGGCGAGGGAGTACTTTAGAAGGCTGTGTCTTGGCGCCGGCGAAGTCGCCGATGTTGGGGCTGGCGCCGGAAAAGGTGGCGCCGTTTGTGGGGAGAGGAAAGAGATGATGGGGAAGGAAGAAGGAGTGTGGAAAGAGAAAGCGAGAGGGAGCATGAGTTTTGTACTAGATTATCGCTTTTTACGTTATTTATTTATTAGGCTCACTCCGCTTAATTAGGCTTTACCACACAAAATTAGGGTTTTATTATTTAGATATTTTTTTTAATTATGTCCTCTCGTGTCAACAAACTTGAATTCTACTAATTTTAAATTTTGTTCTCTCTTATTATAGTTCATTTGTTTATACTCTTTTTTTTTTTTTTTTTTTGTTATTGTTGCAGCCACAAGGCCCTGTTTGGCAAGGCTTGCCTGTCTAGAATTACCAAATTAATTTGCCTAAATAGTGGAAGGAAATTTATTTCTATATAAGAGTTATTGAGACATTTGTCATAGAACCTAAACAACATGAAAAATGTTTTTGCTAGGTACTGCAGCGAAGAATCCAAACTCTCCCTTCTTTTTTTTTTCTCTCCCACGAGCAATACCAATGTTTAAATAGATTTTTTTTTAGGAGTTGTTTGGATTCTTGATTAATAAGGACTAGACATGACCGTTAGTCCCTCTTGAGACTAGTGGACTAAGTACTATTAGTCCCTCTTTACTCCTCATGTTGGATAAATTAAAGACTAAAATGAGGCTAAAATTTAGTCTAGTCCCTAAACTTGAGGAACCAAACATAACCTAAATTAGTTAAAATTAAAAATAAAAAATAGTTTTTAAAGCTAAAAAAAGTGAAGCTGAAACAGTTTATTATTAGAAATCGAAGTTGTGAAGTGTGGCCTCTCTTGGCTTCACCATTTTTAAGAAACCTAAACCCTGTCAAAGAGGCCTAAAATAATGAATTACACAGGGCCGTGCAAACATTGGATAACGAATCATATCTATTACAGCTCCCAAGAAGTGATTGAAGTCTTTGGTTTCTTCCAAGGAAAAAAAGAAAAACTTCTTTTGTAAGGAAAAATAGGGTATGTTGTTGAATAAAGTTAAAATTTGCACTCCTCTCAAAAAAGTCCGGTTCATGTGCACATCCATCCAACTAGCAGCAATATGTGTGCTGTACACGTTTGGCTCCCCTATATTTCTTTTCCTCTTTTTCTCTATTTTAGATTTTAGAATGGCTGGTCAGAGTCATTTCTAGGTTTTTCTCAGATAGTACTGTAGTATTTTTAAGAACAATTTCATACATGTGATTGGTGGACACACACAAGTGTGTAAGAGGCTTCCTTGACAACCTAAGTTTTTAAAACGGGTTTTTGTCAACGCTGAAACTCAAATTCTCAATTTGTAAAATACACAGACAACTATCAAAAATGAATTAAAAAAAATTATTCAATGTTCATTTGTCCTTTTTCCTGCAATTTTTATTGTGGTTGTTGTTTTAAATATATTATATATAGTCGGTATGGCCGTTTTCGTTAGTTGGAATAATGGAACATGGGCTTCAATAGTTTGATACCTGTCTTGTACTATATATGAGGTGTCTAGTACAACATTTTTTTTATTTCTTCTTGGCAATCAGAGGAGCCATTTGCGCCGTGATGAGAGCTCAATTACACGGCTTCCCAAGCCCATTATGGCTGTGGCCAGCTAAATTAACCGTGTACAAGTAGTATACAAGGTACTCATTCTTGATCTCCCAAAATGATGGCCAAATACAAATGTGTCAATTTATCAACTTCTAGTAGGTGAAGGTTTTCTATGTGGATTTGGTTACTCCCATGTTCTCTTGGATGGATGTGATTTTTTTTTTTAATGACATGGATGTGAATGTTAACAACAACTGAAGCAACTTTCCATAAGTCAGTATACAACTTGTCACGTGAGGTGATACGATAATTCTGAAGAGAGAGAGAGAGAAAAAAAAAGCCATGTCACGTCAGAGAAGTTGGTATATTAACTCTTGTATATCTCGTCATTCATGACATAGATTTATTTTATTTACATTACATGGTGACAAAAGAATTTTATGAGAGAGAAATACTTTATATGAACACCGTTTTTATTTTTTTCTCTTAGGTGCTTCAATGCCACATTTTCTACACTACTCGCTTACACTACTTGTGAAAAGTGTTTTTTTAATGTGGAGAGAAATTTTGCCTAGTTTGATACAGTTCGGTGGAGGACAGTTGAGCAATTATTATTAGTATAAAGATAAAAAAAAAAAACAAATCGCAAAACCTCCGTCCAGGAAATTGAGGGCACATGGCACAGTGGTTGTGGTCCTATCTCTCTCCATCATTGATGTCTGATTTTTGTGGGGAGAACATGCATTAGCCTTGACCAAATCCTTAAAAATCGCCATGGTTTGATGTCATCTATCTATCGTGAAATAACCAGCCACCCAGGACAAGACACAAGGTTATCAATGCCTTCTCATATCTCGAAGCTGGCCTATATAAAATGCTCTTGATCATGTACTTTGGGATAATTTATCCCCACGTAGTAGCTTTTACGCCGCTAGTTTTATAAAACAAGTTTGTTATATAAAAAATATAAAAAATAATGTTTTTTATATAATAAAAGTGGGGACCTAGGTTCTGTTTGATTAGTTAGACATAGGATAGGCTAAACATTAGCTTAAAATAGTTGAGGTTAGCTAGTTAAGTGAAACTTGGCGAAATATATATTTTCAACTATTAGTCCTTCTGTTTCGATGGACTTAAGGCTAATTTTAACTATCTAACAATTAGACCATGAAAACATGTTGTTTTTTTTTTGAACTCATGAAAACATGTTGTTAATGTTCATATAACAGGTGGCAACTTCTAATCTAGCAGGAGTGGCACACCTTTGGCTCATCTGGAATGACCAAAGACGCGCCGCACTGGAGGACCGGGGCACCTTCATGCGGTGTCTCACATGCGACTTCGCACCGCCCATCAATGGCAACTCTATTGGCAATGCGCGCCACCCGACCAGCCGGCGCGCCCACGACTACATCTACGCCCCTTCAAGTACCCGCCATCGGACTTCACACTACACTATGCAGAGGCACTAACGGTGGGAGCTCGCGCCCGCATCAATAACGCAACGGTGACAAAGTATCTAACTTGCTCTTCGGCCGACGCCGCACCACGTTCATTTAAGGGTCGACACGACGCGGACGACTAATTCTTTGATGGGCCATGTGGCAGTATTCTTCATGATATGTTGCGACACGACTCCATCGGCGGGAAAAAGGGAGGAAACTATCACCAAAGCGGGTGCTCGCGTGCAATGGAGGGCAGCAGCACGGGGCGCCCAAAATAAATATTAGGAAATAAATATTTTAGAAAAAGAAATTAGATTGGAGAGGGTCGATCCGGCCTAACTCTCTCGAACGATCCCCAAATAAATAATTGGGGCCTCAACTCACTCATCCCACGAGGTCCTCATTGAGGTCAACAAAAATGTTGAATATATTATCTGTATACCGACGACGACACATGAGGTCACAAGCCACACGCACATTGGTAGACTCTCTACCACATCCACCACGCCGCTACTCCCTGGGGCCCCTCATCCATCCTCCCTGCCGTTATACCACCGCTTTTATCGATTGACGAGTGAAACCCGACCTCCATAGCATCACGGGGCACCATCAAGCTCCGGCTTTGCTAGGCTGATGGAGCACCATCTGGACGCCATTTAAGGGCACCAACCATTGGGAGGCGACACGACGTAACAAATACACGCCCACTAATTAACTTGATGGGCCATACCCTACTACTTTTGGGCATTCTTCATGATATGTTGCTTTGACTTCCCCGTCAACGTCTACAACCATGCAAAATAAGGCAGACTACACAACGTGAGGACGCCATTCGAAAAGGGAGGAAATCTATCACAGCCTAAGTATTGGAAAGGGTGCTCGCTTTGAAGACTAATATGGTCCAAAAGGGCAGCATTGTTTTATCAAATATTTTTTTTGGTATTAATTTATCCACGCCCACACTGCATGTAGGTAGATGGAAAACTGAATTTTCTAAAAAGCACATGAACAATTGCCGGCCGATCCCGATTTAGCTAAATCCTTAAGTATTTAATATTTTAGTCCATGAACTAAAAGTCATCCAATTTGCATCAAAATAAATATTAGGAAATAAATATTTAGAAAAGAAATAGATTGGAGATATATTAGAAAAGATTAAAGATTGATATGGCTTTGTAAGAGGTATTCGATCTACAAGGAAACTCCAGAAGATTGCTTAGCCCCATTTGTTTTTCTACGAACTATAAATATAAGAGATCTATTGAGCAGAATCATTTGGAATTAACAAATAAATAATTAAAGGGCAAACCTCAGCTCTCTCAAGCCCCTAGCATTGTATCTCTCTTTCTAACCCTAGTTGCCAATGGAGACTAAACACCATTGTTGAAGAAAAGGCCAAGGCGCATTAATGGCACAAAATTTAGAAGCATGTGAATTTGAATGTTGCATATTTAATACTGATCCCCTAGAATGAAATAGCCTGTTTTGCGCCATCACAATGTCAACATTCTTATGCACGAGTCCTGAATAATAATAACCCCCATGTTGAAATATGTGGACCGTGATACATTCCCACAACAAAAAATGTTGAATATATTATCTGTATACTATCATGTAATCACCCACACGACACGATAGCAAACTGAGGCAAACTCAGCTAGTTATGTTGTAGGGAATATGTTTATTTATTTAAGTTTAAGTTCTCGACTTTATTTGATTTTACTTTAGAATTTAAATAGAGCTATTTTTCATTGGTAGACAAGTATCTACGTCATCTCTACACTAATAAATATTTCAGGTAAAAAAAAATCAGCCACGTGACAATAGTAGCATTATAATTTTATGCATAATTTATAAAAAGTCTTGTTTTGGCGCTTTTTATTACATGTCCTAGAAGGTCTATTTGTCTAAAAATGTGCTCAGAAGAGAATTATTAATTCACTAAGTGAAAGACGTAAAATTCAATAAGGGATCTCTTTTTGCCTTTTAAAACACGTCATTGTCGTTATACCTATGGCGCTTTTTATGCAGGGCAAGTCCATATCGACATGGCTTGTGACGAGTGAAACTTTTGGTAGGGTCTGGGGTGAGTGATGATTCCCCCAAGGGCCACATTATTATAATGAAGCAAAATTAGGTTTGGCATATGTAGCTGATATATAGTTAGATTCGGTTGCATCTTTGTGTGTGTTGTCGGCCGGCCGACACGAATCAAAAGGAGCCCTGTCATTTTTCATTCCTTGAGGATAATTGCGGCCTTTGCTAGGCTGATGTGATTATGATAATTTTACTAGTAGATATGTTGCTAAATGTGCAAACAGCTAAAAACAGCTGTCATTCTTAATTAGTTCAAGCAATGAAATTTGGTAATACTCTCTGTATACTCCATCCGTCCGAAGGGGCATTTTAGACTCTTGTGTGACTGTTTTAATCATTAAAGATAGTTTGATGATGATTTATTTGTTTTATTATTTTTCTTTAAAAATTTTTGAATAAGATGAGTGAGGGATAAAAGTTAAAAGTTTAAACGACACTTGCAGTGAGATGCAGGAGTACATCGTACTGCTCCTACTTCAATATTTTACCCTCTCTCTTGTCTCCGTCCAAAAAATGTCACGATTTAATCTTAAAGTACTCACTCTGTCAAAAAAACAAAGCACACTGTCATAATTTCGTATCTTAAAATTTGTCTACTTATAGATAAAATTAGTAATTTTTGGATTCTAGTATATCTTCCCATTATGTTTTATACTAGTATTCCTCTCAATACATGACAAGTACTCCCTGTGTCCCACAAATATCTACACATCTCGCTTTTCGAGAAGCTAAACTCTTTTAACTTTGATTCAAAAGATATATAGAAAATAACATCAATACTTCATCTTGAAATATTTGTTATTGCGAAATTATGTTCCAATATTGTTACACATCGTAAATATGATTATTTTTTTATGTACACTAAGTTAAAGTTAGAAAAGTTTGATTTCTCAATAAACATGTGCAAATATTTTGGTCAAATATTGAAAGTGGTTGGTCGCCGAAACATTGTGTGTGTGATTCTAGTAGATTACTCCTATATTTTATTATTATATGGAACTGAGGGAGGTGACAGGGAGTGCAACGGGACAACACAGCTGGAGAGCAGGGCATCAGCAGCTTGGCACCAACAAGAACCAGCTGGATGGAAAGCTGGATGGAAAGACGAGACAAAGCAGCGGCGGTGGAGGAGGTGCAAGCAAGCCGACAACTCTCATACTGTAGTCGTCCACGTCTCATAAAAGAAAATAAAAAGAAAACAAAAGAGAGGAGAACCAAACCAAACCAAACCGGCCCAGTCCATGTGCAAAAGACAACCCAAACGCGGCAGATGACTGGAGACGACAACTGGGTCTGGGTGGGTGTTTCCAATATTTTCTCTGTTTTAGGCCCGGGAGGAGTAACATGCATGGAATCAAACAAGTAGCAAATCTCTAGGATAGGAGGCTTAGCTAAGGTAATTAAGTTAGTATTATCATGGCGGCGACTGTGCTATCCAAAGGAAAACCAGCTTTGTGTCAAGCCTGATTTGTGGCTGGCCGGTGACCAATGTGAACGTGCCACTCAATCCACTGGTCCAGGCCGTCTAGGAATGTGAAAGGCAGCATATATATATCCACCGAACACATGACCTGACCAACTGGTGACTGCTCACTGCTAGGCGTCCACCGCTGGCTGCGGCGGCCAAAGGTCGTCGTCGTCTGCGTTCCCATTATCATCAACTCTGCTTCTTGCTTTTAATTTCTTGAGGTCAAAAGCACTTCTATATATCGATCTATACTTTTTTTTTAGAATAACACAGTACAACGCATACAATCATGCACTCACACTCACCCCTATTAACACATACGCAAACCCCAACCATATATATATGAGCGGTACCGGGACCAGAGTCCCCGATGAATATGGAGGTTAAAATCATCATTAACGCCTATCGATTTAACGGAGGCGCCCTACCATTAGACTATAAGTCAATTCACATATCTATCTGCACTTGTGGGCCACAGTGTGGGTTTTGATGGTCCTCGATCTCCAATTCAATTCAAACTCACCAGCCAGTGCAGTGCCCCCCAAACACCATCCTCAACGAGAAAAAAGAACGAGTACGTACACAAACTATTTATGGCACGCTGTTCATCATGGGGGTACAAACAACAACAATCCATCCATGATAGTGGCTCACTTTCACTGTTTATATAGTAATGCTAACGGGCACCCGGCCACTATAGTTGTTTTTTGGACGAAATCTTATCCAACCGACAGTACTCCACTCCATCGATCTGGTTCAACTTGCACTCGATCCTTGTTTCGTGGCTTGTGATTCCTCTTGACGCGCATCAAGCATGTGCCTGGAGTGGACTCATGGGCTGATCATCGGCATGCAACTTGTTGGGTACCGGCGGCCAGTTGGTTATCACCAGGTCGGACAGCTCGATCATCCGTCTATACAGCAATTAAGGAGCCAGGTTTTGCTGGAAGGAATCCAAGTCGGTTGGGGGCCGGTGTGCTCATGCGAATGAGAACGCATGCTGTGAGCCTGTGCATATTAACTGTTTCAACATGCAGGGCCGCCAATCCGGCCCATGGACTCACGGCTTCTTCTTAGCATTCCTTGCTGGCCTGCTCTCCTTTTTGGGCTTCGCCTTGGCTCTCTCTCTTCACCTGCAGGCGCAACGGTGACATCTCCCTCCAGCCAGCGGCCCTTGTGTGTGCACGTGCTGGCCGCCACTTTCGGCCGATCCGATCCCACCTGCTACGGATGGCCTAAGTGCTGGCCCATTAATGACAAACTAGTTAATGACAAATTCATGGTTCTCCGTTTTTTTTTTTTTTTCACAAGAAGCATCGTGACCATGGTTCGCCAGTTGCTAGCCCAATCGTGACCATGGTTCGCAATGTGACAAGTAGCATGGCGACCGAGGTGACCGGAGTGGTACGCCGGCAATGCTGGTATACTCAGTTCATCTCACCCTCCTCCTCCCATCCGTAGCAGATGTACCGATGAATTTTGCACTTGGCCGACTGAATCGACGGGGAAAAATTCTTCAAAAAAAAAAAAAAAAGAATCGATTTGGGAAAATCAAATGACGTTTCGAAAACGAAAATCCGTCATTACATCTGCTACAGTGGTCACGTTTTTAGCTGGTCACCCGACGATGAGATCCGTGGAGTTTTAGCTGGCCACCCGAGTGAATTTTCCCCGCCGTTTTAGCTCGGGTGGTCACGTTTTTAGCCGAGATCATCCTCCCATCATTACATCCGAAAGTGAATTGACGGAAAAATCAAATTGACAGATGAGATCCGGGTGAGTTTTAGCTGGCCACCCGAAAGTGAATTTTTCCCGTCATTTTAGCTCCTCGCCGCCGGGTAGTCATGTTTTAGCCGAGATCCTCCTCCCATCATTACATCCGAAAGTGAATCGGCCGGGAAAATCAAATTGGCAAATGAGATCCATGAGTTTTAGTTGGCCACCGGGCGATCCAGTCCCTCAATCCAAGCCTCACGCCCCACCCTTCACCGCTCCGAAGTTCATCGCCCGGCAAGACCCCTCATTGGTCTTTACCACGCCAGCGACCACCGCCTCCCGAGCGAGCTCCACACCCGCACAACACAAGCCGAGACAGCGGCGCCAACCGACACACCGCGCGGTGCCGGGGGTAAGAGTATCCAAAGTAGAAAGAAAAGTAAAATAAAATGAAAATGCTAAGTGTTGATCAATTACTCATCACAACAAGTGCGAACACAAAATGATTAATCAGCCATGTGTTCGCAAAAACCTATATCACCTAAGGTTGTATTTGAAAATTTAAAACATAATACTCAAACGGTTGTGTCAAGCAATTCCCTTTGCAAGTTCACATATAATCGATCGGTGTGGCATAATAAACATTGTTCATGTCACGTTTTGCCATTTTTCTTGTCCGGTGGGATCCGTATAGTATATATGCGGTGTTGTGTCAGCTAGCTGTAAACAAGTGTCGTCATCTCAACCTGTGACCAGGGCAAGAATTGGACGATCGGCTAGCTGAGCCATCTCAGAGACGCTTGGTGAAAGAACCAAATGAGCACGGCGATCAACGCGGTTCCTTTTGGTCTTATTCTAGATTGGCAAATATCGTCTGGTCTTATTCTAGAGCTAGCTAGGATCACATTGTATTTTTAGCACTTTGCCTGTGCAGTGGGCAGCCATCTCGCCTGGATATATATATAGATGCTTGCGTGCTCTATTTCCTTTGCTTTTTGTTCCTCCATATATACGCCCTGGTCGGCTAGTCCTGTTTTTTTCGTGCTAATTAACCGGCCGGCCGGACGTATCTTGTTCCAATTGATGGAAACTGATGGAAACTCGAGCATTGAGGTGAGATCTGTGTCACTGTCCCCTTGCCAGCACCGTTGCGTTGGGGGTTTGGAATTAAGCCATCCATCCAATACACACACACACATAGTATGTCTACCTACGACAGGGACAGATAAAAAATCACAGGCAGGGGAGATCGAGTGGTTAGTGTTACTTCCCTGCACGCCTAGCTCTCTTGTCCGATCGAGAGGTAATCCTGAATGGTCTCGTCTCGTTCTGGATTAGAGCGTCCACGGAATGCCGCGTCGACAACGACTACTAGCGGTACACGTCTCACGTGCATCATTATAGTATTTCGATCGTAGTGACTGTGGCACATCATCTCCACGTACATACTCCTACGGTACGTAAATATCTCTACATCCTCGTAGTGTAATGGTAAATACTTGTACATGGAGATAGAACGAACAAATTTATGATATCGGCTACTTAGGGTATGGACTCAAAATTGAGCTATCAAGGCCCAAAAACTCTAGGTGGTGCAAGCTCAATGGAGTTGAGCCGCCAAAGTGAGGCGGTTTGACCGCCAACTTCAACTTTTTTCGGGTTCCACCGCCAGCTCACATTTCTACTTTTCTCCCATCTTCTTCCCTCTTGTGTCCATAGCCAGTCCTCGCTGGGCCAAGACTAGGCAGCACCGACCCCACCACTACCCTTGATGGTTCGCGATGGATCTCCCGAGCGCTCGTATGGCTAGACAAGGCGACTCACCGCTTTTGCTCGGTAAGTAGACCCGCCCTTCTCGGCCGCCAGAGCCCAACGCCAAGGCCTTCCGCTTACACTGCCCGGGCGATGCAAAGAGTCCGACCGCGTTCTCGGCTTCCTCGAAGACGAGGGCGGTGAAGACGCGGGCTCAAGTGGGCACCGGAGAATGGGGCAACGTAGCTACCACGGTGATGGATTTCAATCTGGTGGGGCCGGTGGCTAAATGCAGTGAAGGGCCGCGGGTCGGCGCCGCTTTTCCGCGAAGTCGAGGACGGCGGGGGAAGGTGATGGAGAATAGAAAAAACGCATTCGACCTCGTGTAATGACAATTCAGGGTAATTGCCTCCAAACCCATGTTGGCTGGCTTTTTTCGGGCTTCCGCCCGGAGTTGAGCTCGGAGCCATGCCAAGATAGTTTATGACCGCCCATCGGAACCCGCGCGTTTTCATATGTTTCCGCTCTCCATGCTATGATGATGAACTGAACAGAGGAACCGGGTCCGATGCCGGATCAGTGGCGAGCCGTGAATTATTCATAAGGGGGGCGAAAGCAAATCCAACTTGTAAAAAAATGAGCGTAACGAGTTACGTTTATGTTTTTATGGTGACTATTAATTTATGGACTTGACACAAATACTTGCATTTTTTATATATACTCCTGGAGCAAAGACACTATTTTTAGTGGTAGACAAAAACCCCTTTAACAAAGAAGCTAGGCATCTCGAGATGATTTCAGAAAACTTTGATATCTTTGTTTCAATCCTTCTAAAGTGCTTTGTAATGTTATCTAATCATGTTTTGTATGATTTAATTATTTAGAACATATTAAGAGGTATATATGACAAGAACTTTGTTATATTCTCCATCTTAATATAAATAAAAAACCATGGACTTATAATCGAAACAAATTTTCTTTGAAATCTTTTAGGGGGGGGTGGGGCCCCATGGCCCCCCTTTGGCTCCTCGCCAGCATCCAGGCCGGATCATCACCCTGCTCATTCATGTGTCAGAAACTTACATGCAGTCACTGGGGAGCAAGCTGATCAGGCTTCAATAACATTGCCGCATCTCGTCGCTTATACTTATGACCTTGTTGATGACAAATTAAGGCTCTATTTGGTTCAAAAAAGTCCTAGAACTTTTAATCGCAGGACCATTAAAAAGACCCTCTATTGACGAAGAACTAGGGTTCCACGCCAACACATTACCGAGAGGGCCTTGGGACGCCCACGAAAGTCACGGATCCTTGAGCAGCAAGCATCCGGCAAATTGATCGGCTAGGGGCCGCATATAGAGCTCCTGGATACCGGAAGAACCCCTCCAACGCACTCCCGAATACCCGCGGGGCGAGGGTTGCCCTAGACCGCAAGGCGTCGCTTTAGGATGCCGCCAAGTTCGCGGAGAACGCCGGACGAACAACAGGGTAGTAGAGGATGACCTACGCAAAGACGGGTAGATTGATTTGTCGATTGATGTAGATGGGATCAAATCCGCCATGAACCTCTTTATTATATAGGGGAGGGTGGTCTTATTCTTTAGGGGAACCGCCCTTGACGTTTCCAATCACCGTAAAACCGACCTAAACACAATTAGGAAATAACGTTCGATTCGTACGACATACACCGCTAGGCCGCTGACCGGACGATTGAATCGGCCGACGGACGCGACCGGGTCGTGAGTGTGGCTAAGATTCCAGTAAGCACTAAAACGAAAACCGATTGCCGGGATTGAATTCTTCGACCGACTCACGGCCGACGCATGAGTTCGACCGACGCAGACCGACGAAGGCCCGGGGCCGATCTTGTAGCGCTGAAATCGAGCCACACGCACCAGTGACCGACCTCGACGACTCCCGCTGCCGACGACGAAGATTGACCGACGGGACGGTCGGTCGCTAGCGTCCGTCACTTCTAGAAAGCCTTTTTGATCTTCCCTTGAATTCCTCGGGTGCTGAAAATTCCTGCGTGTCTTAGACCTTCATATAATTGGCTAACTTTTGATTTTTTACCATGCCTTAGACCAATGCATTTTCGGTGTCAACACCCCTAAGAGATACTTTTAAGGACTCACACAATTTTTGTTCGGTTTCAAGGATTTTTTAAAGTTCCAGAGACTAATTAAATAGTCCTTGGACAAACAGAGCCTAATTATACTAGTACTTACTTGTCCAGTTGTCCTGAAAAGTTGAAACAATGCCAATGGGACCAGGAGCAACGTACGGTACTTGTCTGATCTTCGACAACGTAACTTTGACGATGAATTGCTGATACAAGAAGGTCAAAATTCGAGACGCAAGGATTTGTGTTGTCGAGCTGCTTTGTTGTACATGTTATTGGGGAAAGAGAAAGATTACGGGTTTGTGTCACTGCTCATCATCATCATCATCATCATCATCAATTCATCATTACATCTGCATGGAATAGATATCTCTCGCGTCAGAGTCGTCCTAGCTCGGTCATGTGATGACTCATCGTCCTTATTCCTGTGGATGGCATTTTGCATCTCCTTTGGCTTCTTCGACCTCCTCCGACGTTGCATCGCATCACGCAACAGATCCAGACGCGCTTGCAGTGGTGACCATGGCCCCACCACCCACAACTTGCAGTGCCGTACGTGTCGTCGATTAGTCGTCATGCTGCTGGATTACCGTCACCACTAAAAAGCAGGTATAGCATGCATGCCATCCGCACAAATGATGCGAATAGTCACATCATCGATCACTGATATAAGTGGCGTACCCGACGGGGTCGATCATGGTCATACCAAAAAAGCCAAGCATGCCTGTTTTGTTTTTCTAAAAAGGAATTTGTATTCCGGTCTCTGCAAAAGTTTGCACACAACAAATTTTTACAGTTTCAAACTCAAAGATAGTAAAAACGGAAAAAAAAGCGCACCAATTCTTTTTAAAAGATCAAATTGGAGTGAATCATTTCAAAGATCAAAATTGGTTTGATTTGCATCAAAGCCAAAGCTAATCTTGTAGGTTCCTTTAACAGTTGGTTGGAGAATATCCCTTAATGTAATTTTTGCTTTTTTTAGTTGTGATATTATAAACTCTTGCACCACTTGTGCGCTTGTAAACTTTCTTTTATCCTACTAATGAAAAAGATTAGGTGGGAGGGTTTTTCCACTAATTAAGTCCTTCAATTTTTTAAAAAAAAAGATAACCACCTATGCTTGTTTTAAGATCTCCATGGCTAAAGCCTTCAAAGTTCGACATACATGCCCACTTCAGCGTATGATCCGTTGACCTTCTTTGGTAACGCTCGCAAGCATGCCTATAGCTAGTATAGCTAATTAGGTAGTGGCTGATCCGGCAGGCCACTACCGCCAACGGTGCTCATTCTTTCGATCCTTGCGGGCTATCTATCTTTCTTCGCGAACATGCGTCGTAGCGCAAGTATTTCATTAAAAGGCAATTTCGGTGGCTATCTGTCGATCCATTTGGGTGACGCCTATGCATGTGATAGAACTATCGAGAGCACCACTTCCAGGATCAAGTTAACCCAACCTATGGGAGGAGGCACTTGACCCGATCGAGCTGCTTTTGTTACGAGTTTGAGTGCGGTTGCGTTAGGCCAATCGATCCCAACCTTAAAATCACACGTATATACGTACGGCCGGTGTACTAGTTTCCATATATACTATGTCTGATCAACAATGGTTTTGGCACTATAGTTGTCATTATAATGATAAAATTAATAGTCCTGTAAAAAAAAAGAGAAAATAGCTAGAACCAGTCGTTTTTCTCGGTGAGAAACCTTTCTGCGTGATGAATCCAACGACTGAAGAGAAAAGGAACGAGCATCTACGTACGTACGTGTTGTGAACACCGATAATTTTTAATTCGCACAAGTGTGCATGCGTGTCGTCGATCTGAGATTGAGGTGATGGAGACGGAACGTACGGAGAAGAAGATATAAACAAGGTCGAACGCAGCACTCGCAGTGTACGTCTTCCATTCCCACCTTGGTTTATTCTTTACTAAAAACGGGCAGTTTGCTTGCACATCCAGATCCAGCCACATACACCCACCCACGCATGTACAGACGCTTAACTTATTGGCCGTGACGACTCCATCCATCGCTCGTGTGTGCCTGCATTGCCGCTTCGCCGACGACGACGACGATAAATGTGACGGCATTGATCCGGTCCTCCTCCCGGGTCGTAGTCATCAATCACGCGCACGAAATGTGCGACGTCGACGACTCGGCGCCGACGCGGATGGCCTGGATGCGCCGCCGCTGCCGCCGACGGCACGCCGCACTGCCGCCGCGGCCGGAGCGGAGGAAGGCACGACCCGCTGCTGCTGCTGGTTGACGGCGACCGCAGCACGCTTGCAGGCTCCTGAGCGACAGCGCCAGCGGCGCCGGCGAGCGGGATGACGGGGAGGTTGTCGCAGTTGCAGATCTCGATCATGAAGCCGTCAGGGTCGTGGAAGAAGATCTGGTCCACGTTGATGCCGCCTTCCTCCACGCAGCGCTGCACGTATGGGATACCCATCTCCTTGAGCCGACGCTCCACCGCCACCATGCTCTCACACTGCAAATTACTAACATGAGTTTATAACATGTTAAATATATAGGATTAACTAATCATCACCATTAAAGTAACATAGGATGGATGTACTGTGATCAACATCAGATCTTTGCTGTCCAGTAAAAAGATTTGTGAGGATAGATAGATGTGAGTGTCAGCTAGGCAAGTGCATCCTTATCATTGTCCACCTCAGCATCGGTGCATGCTGACTCAGACTAGACAAAGCACACGAGTGATCTTTTATTCGAAGCGACACATCACCAGCTAGCTCCTCTAGTACGATATATTGAGCTGAAAAAATATCTTGGTTGATAGCCACCGGCCGATGCTGCAGGCTGCAGCGTAACCACAAATAATCCACCGAACATACACGGGATCGATGGAACAACGTGATAAACACCACACGGCGGCACCACCACAGGCCGGATTAACCCGACACATCCAAACTAAGCCAGCCATGATGTGTCCAGGGTCGAAAATGACGTGTCACTTGCTTCTCTCATCTTTTTCCGTGGTACTATATGTACAAACAAATTACATATAATTGCATGTAATAATATAATGCTGAGATTTTTGGATCCTAGCTATAGTACAGGGCAGAGGCATGCAGGTGTCTCTTTCTTGATTGCCAGGAGTGATAGCACCATCAACCATGAGATGGATGGAGCTACGTTTGGCAGCGCTAGCTAATCAGGGCAGTTTTTCCTAACTCACTCCTCTTCAGCCAAACTCTAGAATCATTTTCATGTGCTAGCACCCTCTAGAATCATCTACTCCATCCTCCCCCACATGCTTAATTCATGTGTCTTGGGAATCACATACTAGACGTACACTCCTCTACCGATGAAATTAGGAACCTGTTTTTGCTAAGAAGATGAATCAAAAGAGTGAAGGTGTGTACCAAACAGTCCTAAAGATGTGCATGTGGTTTGTGAAAGGGAGATGAGGGAAAAGCATCATCCATCAACACTTGGTACGGATTGAGACAGGACATTGTGACCTAATTTACAGTTTGGCTGCCAACCTAGTTAGAGGCCGGAAGGACGTGCATGCATGCATGTGAAGCTCTAGACACTTTAAAAGGTACTACTCTCCCAATCAATCTCAATCAAAAATTAAATTAATTAAACATGCCATGCATTCATTTCCATATATTTGGTGGACGTGGCCAACCAAATTAAAAGTTGATATCATATAACATCACTGTTGTAAAAAGTTGATATAACATAGTACTTATGTATGTTGACCCTACTACTACTATGATTTCCCAGACTCTGTTCGGCATAGTACTATCAACTTTTGGGTCAACACCTGGGCTGCTATTTCTGCGGCCACTCACATGTGGAATTACTACGGTGCAAAACAACAGCCCCTAGTGTAGTTGCAGCTGGGTAGTTTTGGAAGGTGTTCACTGTCAGCATGATTTGCATTACAAGCGGAAAGCTATTTTGCACACACCGTGTTGTAGAATTGTCGCTACCATGCATATATATGTTTGCTATAGCTAGAATTGAAGAGCATGATGCATGTCACAGTCGACTACTTAAAAGCGTGCTATACAAGCCGCCAAACCAATGATGTTTTGTTCTTGTGTTTGATGCTTGTTGATTAGATTAGATAATCCAAAGAGTGCATCCTAGCTAGGGGATCAGAGGAAGGAAACACCGATTTCAACTTCTCCTCCCTGCACCGCCGCTATTATTGAGACGAATTTGCAGATGTTTTGGAAAAGACGTACGCTTCATTACTTATGCCTAAACACAATATGCATCTAGCTAACCATCTTATCTCAGCTTGGTCCTCTAGCTTGATCGTACGTTAATCACTTGTTGCGTAGCGTATGGTCTAGGTGTTTGGAGAACATATATATAGGTGTTTTGAGAACATATATATATATAGTAACAATATATATAATCTGTAGGTTGGCAGAACGGGCGGGTAAGGGCAAGAACGAAGAAAAACAACCTCACTCATCCTGAAATTGTTAGAAAATTCAGTCATTTACCCGCGACCCACGCTGCTCCTAGTTGGAACGAAGCTAGTTAGCGTGCATATCTGGATAGCCATAGCCTCCGTCTCCGTGACAAAGACGATATGGATGGATGGATGGATGGATGGACACCGACGTATAGTAGAGTGGAAGTGGATGGCTAGCTTGGGTGAAAGCAAAAAGCAACCTTGGCCCCGCCCATGCATGCATGAGGGGCCAACAACAAGGAGTTCCTTCTGCAAGTTGGATGTCACCCCATCGATCCCATGTACTTACTACTAGTTAATTAGACACTTGTCAGATTTGTCAGAGAAACTTAATTAATTACTCCTTGTTGATGTTGATTTGCGACCGATTTGATTCCCGATTATTATTGTCAGCTTTGTTATGTGTGTGAGAGAGAGAGGGAGAGAAAGGGGAGGGTGTTGCAGTGAGTACCGACCTGGAAGGAGATATGGTTGTCCTTTGGGGTTGATCTCGCCTTCTCCGGGAGGCTGTCAGTCCTCCGACGACTGCAGCAGGTGGATGCCGATCCCGTAGTTGAACAGCCTGACATCGTCATATCAACCATAACAAGATCAAGCGAGTTAGCTGTGTTGTAAAGATACTGCGACTAAAATTCAAGGTAATATAGATAGATGAAAGTATATATGATGATGAAATATATATGTATGTACCAGGCGCCGTCGAAGTCGAAGGAGCCGGGGCGGCGCTTTGGATGGGGACGAAGCCGAGCACGTCGGTGTAGAAGCGCAGCGACGCCCCACGGACCGGCACACGATGCTGATGTGGTTCAGCGACGCCAGCGGCAGCACGCCCGCCGCCCCTCACGCCACCACCGCCGACACCGCCGACGCCGCAGCTCGCCGCCGCCATCTTCGTGCTACTCACCATCCTCCTCCTCGATCTCACGCTAGCCTTCGGAAGATCGATCGACGATCGAGCTTCGAACCTAAATCCAGAGCTGCCGCTACAACTCACTATACCAGAGAAAGGGAGATGGCGAGTGCTCTGTTTTCTGTTTCAGCTCCTGGATGGACTCTGCTACACCTATTACTATCACTTGAGACGGCCGATCGATGATGGTGTGCTTTTGTGTAAGTTGGTACGCTGCAACAGCAACCTACGTTACGAGTGAGTGACGATGGATGTGTGTGTTTGGGTGCTGGTGCTGGACGGATTTTATAGATGCAGCGCTCGCTGTGGCTCCTGCGGGCGGGCGCCGCAGCACGACACGTGGGTCCACGTCAGCCTCATCGGGATCTTCTAGCTGCCCGCTTCATATCAGTCCCCACCTCCTCCCTACTACACACATGCAGCTGTATATACGAGTTGTTTCATATCCGATCTACTAGGATTATTAATTGTTTTGGTGTGTCACTGGCAGTTGCTTAAAGTTTGCATTTTCGTCCGTCATCTTCAACATCTACCTTCAACAATTCACTA
>JADLZK010007958.1:0-71295 GCA_015847255.1 Hyparrhenia diplandra
AAATGGTGACAAACTCATCCCTGTGTCGGGATGGCGGGAGGGGATGGTTCCCTAGTCCCCGACCCCCCGATACCCACATCCCCGCTCCGTGAACACTCAACCAGAGCGCAAGGGCGCAAGGCCCATGTAATAAGAGGCCCAAGAGCTCTCAAAATGTCAACGGGGACCCAATCCCCGAATCCCCGCGAGGAATTCCCCCTATTAGGGGACAGGGATGGGACAAGTTTCATCCCCACAGGGGATGCAAATGTTAGGAAATCTATCCCCGTCGGGTTTACGGAGGCGGGTCCGTTCCTTAGTCCCCGCCCCCCGATCCCCGCTAACCCGCCCGCAAAGCGAAGGCGGCAGACATCGGCCACGGCCATAGGGACGCCAGCCCATGTAAAAGGCCCATCGAAAAGTCCCGAGTATAAATACAATGAGCTAACCCTAAGTCCATATAACACCGCAGACTGTTCCTCTTTCTCCAAAGATTCCGCCCGCCACTTCTTCGCGCGAGTTGGAGTCTAGCGCCTCCGAGAGTGGCTCCTCCATCGCCGACCTCTACCTCGAGTCCACCGCCGGGTCCACCACCACGAGGCCGCGGGCGGCGCACCACGCAGCAGCGGTGACCAACGAGAGCAACACCGGAGGCAACATCGACGAAAGATCAACAAATCTTCTTCACATCGGGTGCCGTGCTATAGTTCTCTAGGTCTAGATACGTTTGGGATTTGATGCTAGACTTCATCCATTAAAATATTTGGACTCACATCCTTCTGTTACAACTCTTGGGATTCGATTCAAGCATGTTTCATCTATTGCTCCTCTCAGATCTTTTGTACTCTTTTTTCTTTAACAAATTTAGCCATGCCATGGACTTGTATGCCTCAATCAAGACGGACTACTTGTGTATATTTTGCCTCAACTGCTGGGACGGGATCCCCGTCGGGTCTTAATTCAGCGGGGATCGGGATGGGGAGAAAACGCCCCCGTGACCATTTATGGGGATGGGGATGGGGAAATTTTTTCCCCACGGGGACGGGGATGGTGGAGTGATCCCCGACGGGGAAATCCCCGTTGCCATCTTTGAGTAGCTCCGAGTATATATACAATGTAACCCTAATTTTCATTCCCTCCCCACTCTTCCAAACACCCGTCTCCAGCAGGTCCAGATACAAAGCAGCGGGGCCACTCCCCCACTCTTCCCCGACCGCCGCTCCCTAGGATCCCGGCGTGCCGCCACCTCTCCCTAGGATCTCGGGCGCCGCCGCCCAGAGATCTTGCCGCCGCCGGCCAGCCCAGGGGGGATCCCGCCGCGCACCAGCCCCTCGCTCCCGTGCCCGGGCCGCAGCCGCACAAGGGATCCCCACGACGTCACCCAGTGGCTAGGGGACCCCGCCGCCGGCCACCCAAGAATCCCACGCCGCCCAAAAGCTCCACGCTCCCAGATAACGCCGATGCCTCGGTTTGTAGGAAAGATGGATCTTTGCGTCTCCTATTTCTCATCTTGATTCTAGATAGCGGGCAACAACAGTGGTCGGTCCTCTTATTTCTACTTTTCATCCCGACACAAGCACAAATGAATTTAATTTCTTGTTTCTACTTTTCATCCCGACACAAAGTTATTGTTTTTATTTTTTACTAGTACTGATATTTTTTTTATTTTGAGGTGTAGCTTTTCAATCACGGTGATCCACACTATAAAACTATCAATGTTTCTCGCTCTTTTGTGTTTTGACATATGGAACAACGTTGTTTTGTCCTTCCGATTTAGTGAGATTGGAAACTGAACAAGCAAGTTGATACTCTAGATCATGAAACAACTCTATAATCAATCAGAGCCAACAAAGAACAAATTGAGTTAAATATACACATTACAGAATCAATTACTCTAAGTCGGATAAGGATTTCCTATAGGACTCTACTAAACTATCAGCTCCGTTGGAACCAAATCCAACTGAAAGTAGAAGGAAGAAAGTTCCCAAGGGGAGAGGAGATAAAAATAGAAACAAGAAAGGTCCCAATTGGGGGAGGAGATGGAGGGTCTACTGCCTTTGCTCTATCCTTGTTAGATGATTGGAATCAGTAAGAAGAAGCAAGAAAAAAATGCCTCCAAAGAATGAAGAATATGCAACTAGCATATCATCTTCTCAGTGGATTGAGGAATTTGTTGAAACAACGATACAACGGTGTAGGACATTCCCACCCAGGCGGTGTTCCGAGTGGAAGGTAGAGGGGAAAATGGTTAAGTCAGAACGATGGGATGATACCAAATACTCTGTATTAATGCTTTCACCAACCCCCCCCCCAACATAGGAGTCAATGCTCTTATTTATAGTCCTCGATTACAACCAACGCTATTTTTATAGTATTGTCCTTCGAATATTCCTAGGATATCCTTTATCCCTAGTGTGGTACGCTAAGGGTATTATTGTCTTTCTCCCTTGGTTATCGCCTTAGCTCATGGGCTGCTATCCGGCCCATTTAAAATCCCTCGGGCAGGTACCTCAGAATCCACGCCACCCACAGACGGGCTCACCATCCACCACGTACCGACGTGGCACTCATCTCCTCGTTGTAAGGTCGAGATGGGGACTAGAGGGGGGGTGAATAGTCCTTTCTAAAACTAATTGCGCCGCCTAAAACAAATATAACGCGGAATTGTAACTATTCGCTTAGCCAAGACTTCACCCCTCTAGCTATGACTCTAAATCACCTCACAAAAGATCCTACACAAAGCAAATGAGGTGATAAGCCTAGCTTGAGCTCCTAACTGCTTTCTATTGCAAGGTCACACAAACCTATGCACTAGTACTTCAAACAAGGGTGAGCTCCTACACAATTCTAATGAGCAAAAAGCACAAAGCCAAACCTAAGCTCACTAGATGCACTAAGGACAAGGCGACACACGCCTAACCCAAAGGCTCAAATTACTTAGCTACACAAACTAAGCAAAGCAACTAACAAGCTACACAAGCTAGTAATTGCAAGAGCTACTCCACAAGCACAAGCACAAGGTATATATGAATGTAAATACGCTAAGCTTGTGATTTGGAGAATGCAAACCACCGAGAAGAGTAGACAAGTTGACACCGGTGATTTTTTATCGAGGTATCGGGAAGCTTGCCAACTTCCCCTACTCCTCGTTGTGTCGACCAACACCTTGGGTGGTTCCTTTGGTGTTTTCACCTAGATGGTTCTTCGGTGTGATTCTCCGATCACTTGCCCCTCAAGGCACGCCCGCAAGGCACCCGCAAGACACCACTCTCAAGTGAGCCTCTCAAGGCACCGCAAGACACCACACACACAAGGGAGGTACTCACCGACACGCTCTAGTAGTGATGCTCTTCACGATCCCCATGAGGTGAGCTCGAACCTCCGACAAATCCTCCTTCGAGCACCGCACAATCTCCGCTTGCGTGCTTCACGAAGTCTCTTGCCACCAAGCCGCCTAGGAGGTGGCAACCTCCAAGAGAAACAAGCACACCGGCTTGCAACACGATCACCTAGTGCCACGAATGCGATCTCTCAACGCGAATGCACTAGAATCACCCCTCACTTTGATTTGATGAACACTATCAATCACAAGTGAGTGGGAGGGCTCTCAAGCACCACAACACAAGCCACCAAGGCCCGGTATTGCTTTCGACTGAAACAAGTCGGGTATGTGGTGTATAAATAGCCCCCAAGTCAAATAGAGCCGTTGGGAGGAAAAATCCATTTCCGCGGCGCGTCGGCCGGACGCACCGACCGGACTCACTACCGAAGTCCGGTCCAGCGTCCGGTCGCTCCCAACAAGAGCTTCTTGGTCGCATAGGACAAAGTCCTTGGCCCCACAGCCACGCCCTCCCTCCACGGTCCCGGCCATCGGTTCCCGGCCGAAAGAACCGAAGCATCCGGTCAAGCGTCCCGCTAAAATCCCCAAAACATGCTCTCGCCAGACGCACCACCGGAGCGTCCGGGGGTCGCAGGCCGCTTCCGGCCACCGCGGTCCGGCCGGGATTTTCAGCGTCCGGCCGCCCTTTTCCAAATAAACTCCGTCGCCTTTGCTTCGACATGCTATCCAACAAGTATACCAACTTGAGCACGAGGTATAGCATGTTTTCACCACCAACTTGCATCCGCGCAATAGAAAATAAGCCTCTCATTTTCTCAAAGCGCCGAATCCCGCCCGCAAGCCGGGCGGGAGGATGAGCCGCTCCCAAACCCAACTCATCCCCGCAATCACCGCCGCTTTGCAAATGTGCCAACACCACCAAGTGTACATCACCATGTGCATGTGTGTTAGCATTTTCACAATCATTTTAAAGGGCCGGTTAGCTCTTACCACGCCACTCGATCCTAACACATCGCAAAGTTAGATCACTCAAGTGGCACTAGATAACCGATATGCAAACAAGTTTGCCCTCTTGATAGTACGGCCATCTATCCTAAACCCGGTCATAAACTTCTCTAAGCTCCTCATGACCGGCGAAATGAAATGCCTATAGGTTATACCTTTGCCTTGGCGCATTTCCATTCCGCTCCATCTTCCAAGTGCCGATGCAACACATGCACCAACACGATCACCAAATGATATGATCCACTTCATATCATCACGTGACACTATTGGTCCATCGATCTTGACCTCACTTGCTCTTCACCGCTGGGTTGGTCCGCCGGGCGCCAAGTCTTGCCCAAGCTTCACCGCCGCGGTCCATCGCTTCACCGCCTCGACTTGCCCTTCACACTTTACAACCGGTCCATCAAGCCAAGCCTTGTCTTGATCTTCACCACCTTGGTCACATGACTCCATGTCATGTTTCATATGCAATAAAGCTCCTTCATTGCGTCACCACACGTGAACTAATCTCCTGTGTATTATCTCAATCACACATATTAGTTCACCTAATGTTGACACTCAATTACCAAAAACCACAAGGGACCTTTCACTCGTAGAACTACATGCTCAACTCCAAGGTGAACGAGGAGCTGGTGGCGACGGTGGGGGTGGAGGAGGGCGACATCGTGCTCGAGATCGGCCCGAGCACTCGCTCGCTCACCGCCATGCTACTACATGAGGGTGCTACCGCCTTCATCGTTGAGAAGGCCTCGTAACGTTATTTTTGCGAGCTTTTTGGTAAATATAGCATTATGAGAAGTGGGCTTCACCGAAACGTCATCCCACAACAGGGCTTTGGAGATATAGCATTATGAAACGAGATTCCACCGCCGTAATACCATCGAGGACGATTTCAACTCTTTTTATTCCTTTCTCACCAATGGCTCATCTCTTCTTTTATCCTTCATCGCGGACAGGAAACAGATCGAATTTTTTGATTCGGGTTCCTGTAAACACTTGGGATTCAATGTCAGCGTGGCATTAGAGTTTGACGCAGACTTGAGATGCATCCGTCCAAATAGAAGTTACCTTACACTCCTCTCGATATTTAGTTGTGTTTGCCCTTTTGGGGTGGAGAAAGTAGTTGTAATTTTTTCTTCTCATTTTGAGAGCTTAATAGTTGAAGTCTAAAATTATTTCTATTGAGGATCCATAACCTACATCATCATTTTTTTTTTTTTTGGTAATAGGACAAGCATATGGCTACCCTCGTTAAAGATAGGTTTGGATCTATAGAATAGTTGAAGGTATCATCTAGTTCTTTTGTTTGACATGACATGCTTCCTTAACACAAAAGGTGTGCAACATTCTCTTGTTGCTCTCCGGGACATCGAGATGTACACTAATGTCCTTTGAACAACCTAAAAATTTATATCTATTATCATTCATTGCGGATGAATAATTACGTCAAATAACTAGGAATCATCACCAAATGTATCAATAATATGTTGTTGCTTTTAGTAAAACCTACGCTACCTTACACCCAATCTGTGTTGATAGTACAAATCTAGCGCAGGTCATCGAAGAAGACATCACAAAATTTCACATTTCTTCCCATTTTCTTCCTTTCATAAAGGAGAAATACCATGCAACCAAAAACTTGCAAAGGTGAGCTTGATACTCATCCACGTAAATCTATACGGAGCTTGCTTTTGTGATCATGTTCCAAAGATTCGCTGGTGTGTTGTGTCAAACTTACCATTCAATGTTAGCACCGGTTGTCAAACTACTCTCAATAGGCTTATGTTTTTTTTCCGTCGTGGCGCTTATGCTTCAGGTTTGAGACAACTCTTACATTTGTGTGTGTATGATTGGGTGCTTATCTAAGCCTCGTGTGTGCAATCATTGCCCTTGTTGTGCTTTCGCGTTGGAGGTGCGGTAAACCGTTGTAAACGATTCAAACTTCCTTTTAATGGAAAACGCGCCAACGGATGTGTTCTTGAAAAAAAAGAGAGGCAACTCTTACATTCACTTTTTGCAATGGCTAATGTTGTAGACAATTAGTGATGAGCCGTTGGTGGTCCAGATTTTAGAAGATATATAGAACATTTTACTATCATGTATTTTGTGTGATTTTGATTTTAGAAACACTACCCATTTTAAGGGGTCATTTCAATGTATCTTATTTTACCTACACTCTCTGTTTGAATGAATTACTTTTTAATATTATTATTGACTCATTGTACTTCATTCTCGTATCCTTATTCCTAGGATGAAACAATGGTACATCTTGCAGATCTTTGCAATACAAATTTCGAGTACCGGCCTATCAACGTGTTTGTGAATTTCTACTCAAGTAAGATTTTATATGGAACATGTTGAGGGACTTCGATTAGTGTTGAGAGTACATCTACATCTTATCTATTCGTTTCATATAGATATCCAAGCTTCTGAATATCCATTTTTACCAAGGAGAATAAAGGTACCTCTCAGTGAAAAGTATGTGGACTGACAAAAAAAAAGAAGGAAAAATAAACTTGGATCTTAAAGGGTTTAATTAAATTGTGATATAAAGTTCGCTTCTATGTTGCCCATAGGACAATTGAGGTCACTTAGAGAAAACAGTCATGATACATCTTACAAAACTGCTAGTCCACACCCTACATTTAATAGTTTCATCATAAAGATCTGCTAGTTACTCTGATTCTAGATCCTGCCCTGCAGCTGATGACAACAATGTTATGTTGTATATCACTTTGTCTGCCTTGAATAGTTACAGTGCATATAGTTATACTGTGTACATTTGATCGGGTTTGTTACTAGATAGTTATTAAACATCTAGTTTTGTTTGTTAGGGGTTCCTCGTGTAGTAAAATACACATTAATGTTGCTTAGTTAAATTGGGAGAACACATCATCTTATGATTCTTCTTAAAGAGATCATTCAAAATATTTTGAAATGTGAGCAACATAGCCCTAATGATGTTTGTGTAGCTGGTGTGGAATTGAGGTCGAGCACAGCCTATCACCCTCAAACGTGAAACAATTGTTCGGAGACTTACCTGCATTGCTTTGTGCATTCTTGCCCTACTAAATGGCATCAATGGCTCTCTTTGGTTGTGTTCTTCTAGTATAATGCCAGCTTCAATTCTACTCATGGCTTCACACCTTTTGTTGTGCTTTATGACTGAGAGCCTAGACACTTTGGCTTGTTTGTTGACACATTGCAACAACCACCTGTGTCTATTAAAGGATAGCTCCAAGACAGAGCACTCATGCAGAACCTGGTTAAAGAAGAAGGATTGGTTTCGGTTATTTCAATCCCCCAATGTACGGCAGGGGTGGGATCCGTGCATCGCGGCCGTGTAATAGGTGTGGTGAAAGAAGAAGGGTTTGTTTCAGTTATTTCAATCCCCCAATGTTTTAACTTTTTGTTTCAGTTGTTTCATAGGGATGTTTCAACCAAACCATTTGTATGTTGTAAAAGTAGATCGAAAGTGTTTCACATGTTTTAGAGATATGTTTCATCGATGTTTCGAAGTGATGTTTCAAGTGTTTCAACTAGTTTCGGTCGTATGTTTTAAATGTTGTTTTCCGGCTGTTTTAAAAGTATACCAGGTGTGTGTTTTTCTAGTGTTTTAGATTGAAGTTTTCAAGTGTTTCAACTACTTTCATGTGTATGTTTCATCTGTTGGTCTTTGGCTGTTTTTCAAAAAAATAGATCGGGTGTTGCTCTTTCTTCCACCTTTTCCCGCTAAATGCCGCTGCAATGGTAGAGCCTGAGGTCGAGCTCGAGCTCCCCCTCATTGGGTGCCGCCGCCGCGTCGGATCGGTAAATTTTATCTTGTGTATCGGGATAAATTTTAGAAGAAAAACAAAAGAAGTTTCTTTCTTAAAATTTAGGTCCGGTATACTCAATTATTTCTTTGCCGCAGGAATATCATGGAGCATATGTGCTCTTCCTGGTTGATGGACTGGCTCTACGCCTCTACCTTTACTGCCTCTGCCTGAGCCCCCACCTCATGCCTTGTCCATCTCCAGGAGTTCACAGTCCACCATGGCATCTGTTCACATGGAAACGACCACCTCGTGACCGATGTCTTACTTTTACGATCAACATTGCATCCTCCTCCCCGCCTGATCACCATCTCCTCGCCAATCCAACCGTGCCAATCTCATGGCCGGCTGGAGAGCGGAGAGAAGAAGTGGAGGTTGCACCACCAATCTTTGATGTACCACGAATGTTTGGATTGTTGTACTCTACTACTGACATCATTTAGTTCAACATATACAAGGTCTGTTCCTGTTTATTCTAGTGTATCAGACTGCAGATTTGCGGGGGTGATTTTTAGAAAAGTTTCCACCAGAGACTGCACTATGATTCATCTTGTTGCCTTTTCTGTTTTCATCTTGCACCATACTGTAATTTTCTTAGCAAGTCTTCAACTAGCTGTTAGCCAATTAGGCTAATTTTTAGCTCAACTAATAAATCTGTGCTAATCTTTAGCTCAACTAACAAATTTGTCTTTACAGTTTCAACTTCCAAGCATGGTACAGCAAAAAGTGTAGTCAACAACTTCTAGCCTTTTTTTAAGTTTGAAAGTGACATGCCTTGAAAAGTACATAGTTTTACAAAAGTTCATTTACTATGTCGGTAAACATGGTACAGCAAAAAAACATGTCTTAGAGACACTGATATCCAAAACACACATAACCCATACCTATGTGACTGCAGGGCCAATCTGTAGGCCAGTCCTTCGCTTCTGTTTACCTTTACTGTCGTTTCGTATTTGGAAGTATACAAGAAAACATGAAACAAGGTAGGAGATGAACTTGTTGGCCTTTGCCATTGCGCCTGTTCGATGCATAGAGTTAGCTAATTGTTAACCAGCTAATATTTAGCTCTGATCCATTCAAACAAGGGAGCAGTGGATGAGCTAATTTCTAGCTCAAGTCATCAACTAGTTAGCTAACCTAGGCTAATTGAGACTAATTAATAGCTTCAACTATTAACTAGTAGTTAATTCAAACTGGTGGTGATGCTGGTTCATCCAAAAGCCATCCATAATATTGTACAACAGGAACAACATCTGACTACATTACAATTCCTATACCCAGTGGCTAGTTGAAGGTCCAATTTTGGCAGCCAGATGAGAGCTGGAGCTGCCTGCAATGGCGGACAGTGTTGTGATCACATTGACATCAGACGAAATGGTGCGTGGGGTACTCGTGCTCGGATCCATTGTAGTCGTAGTAGAGCCCTCCCCTTGGAGATGTCCCTGTTGGCCACGAGCAGCACGCGGCACTCGCCGTCGACGTCGAAGCGCACACACTTGACGTTCTGCTTCTTCCTCCCTTCCGGCGTGTGGTTGTTGATCCCATTAATGAACCTCGCGATGTTGCTCCGCCTGTCGGGGCAGATGACGAGGCTCCGCGCCGGGGACGCCGCCGACAGCAGCGTCATCATGCTATCGCCGTCGTCGTGCTCCCGGTTCCGAAGGAAGTCGACGTCGCCGACGTACTCGGTGATGATGGTGAGGTCCTTGATGCAACAGTCCGCCTCCACCGTGAACCCTTCGACTGGATCAAACGCCACCGTCAGCGGCGGCCACTCGCCACGCGCCATCATCCGCTGACAGTTGGCCAGCGTCTCGGCGTCCTCACGGTTCAGCACCTGCATCCCACCGGCCTCCAGCGCCGCGCGGTTGGCCGACCGCGGCGCCATCCCGGGCTGGTAGGTGAGCTCGTTGCTGAACGCGGCACCCGTCGCCGTCAGCGCCGTCGCCAGCGACGCCATCTGACGCAGCCGCTGCGCCAGGTCGGAGCTCGGGACGAAGGGCAGCAGCCGTCGACTCTTCTTCTTTGACGCCACCAGCGTGCCTCCGGCCTTCCGCTTCCGCTTCTTCAGCTCGGATGACGGCGACGACGATGCCGGCAGCGTCGGGCATCGCTGGATCTTGAAGAAATCCACGATCTTGGTCTGACCAGTGGGAACTCTGCGGGATCGATCGATAGACGGTGGGTGGTTGAGCGGAGGAGAATTAATGAAGCGCGGCAATTGATGGATGGGGTAATCAATTGCAACTGAAATAAAGTAAAATGCGGAGGAGACTCACGCTTAGGCTTGTTGGCGACGGCGGCAGCGACGGCGGCGGATTTGGATTTGGGGACGCGGCAGGTCGGGCAGTACCAGTCGCCGGCGGGGACGCGTGGGAGGATGGGGCGGAGGCAGAAGATGTGGAACCCGCGGTCACAGCCGTCGCACAGCATCAGCTCCGCCGCGGCGTCCCCGGACCCGCACGCCTCGCACCTCACGTCGTCGTCGGCGGCGGCGGATGACGGTCTGGGCCTTGGCGGCGTGCGCGCGCGGGTCCGGCGACGGAGCTGCCCCGCGCCGCCCATCTGTCTGTCTCGACGCAGGCGAGATCCGAGGGATGGCGGGTGGAGTGGAGTGGACTGGAGGATGGCCGTCGGCGGGGTGGGTGGGGTGCCACGGGTGGGGTACGGATGTGGAAGAGGTGGGTAAATGGCAATGGTGGCGGCGGGAGAGGGAGGGGAATTTGGCGCGCACGGCCTTTTCGGCTTCGCGGGAACGGAGGTCAGCGCGCGCCAAGGAAAAAAAAGTTTCGACCGGCCTGTGTGACGAGGGTGGAGTGGTGGGTGGATGGGTTTTGTGGGTGCGAGTCCAGTCCAGTGTTGGGCCAGGTGTTAAATGGGCTGGGCTTTGTGGGTGCGAGTCCAGTCCTTTTGTTAACACGTTCCTTGGGGAAAAAAAGGTGGATGGAAGCTTGAAATAAAAGTAGATGGAAACTAGCCGTTAGACAGTGTCTGACAATCCATGTCAAGAAAATCTCGGTGGATTTTTGTGATTTGCGGCCGCGCATGTGTTTACATACAGAGTTCCGTCTCGACGTACAGCATATATAAACAACAATGCAGGGTGTGTTGGAGCACAATCTCAAGTACTAAACCGCTCCAAATCAGTAGGTCGTTTGACTTTTTCAACCATAACTTTAACCACTGCCTTATTCAAAATTTTATGCAAAATATCACTTCTTTTGTCGTGGCATGCTTTATTATCATATGTTCTTTAAGAATAACTTAAATTTGACTATTTTTGTACAAATTTTTGAATAAGACTTAAAAACGGAGAGAGTAATTAATTAGGAATTCATCGGACGTAGTATAGTAACTCGAAGGATAATAGAGAGACGTAGTACAGCAAAAAAAAACAACTAAGACCACGAATACCACGCACCTCCTGATCGATTATTTTATACCACGTACTAGCATCGATCTTATTGTGAATTTACACTTGCGTTCCATGAAATCGACCACCATGCTTTAAAAAGCCTAATACAACATGTATATCTGGTCCTCTACTTTGCTATTATGATGTTCATGTGATGGAGCACGAGTTGGGGTTGTCGCCGCTGAACATCAACGAGCGGGTCGTAGTATCGGTCTGGTACAACGCAAAGCATTAGACGACGTATCTTCGCCCCGCAAGAAGAATGACAGTAGTAGCAATGACTAGAATAGCTCCCGCAAGTGAAACAATACCCGCCGCCCACCGCCACGCGCTCAAGGCCGTGCACGACGACGTCCGCACTAGTCACCGCGGCAGACTGGAACGCCAATCACAGCAGTAGTCGTTGTAGTGTCGCCGACATGGTCCATCATCTTGTTAGGGAGGATGACGCCTCGACAAAGCCCCGATTGTTCTTTCTCTTGTTCTCATCATCATCCTTTCGCCGACGACGCCGCCGCTGGCTACCGCTACCACGCCGTCGTTGTGCTTCCGACGAACGATGAGTGTCTCCAGCGGCGAAGAGAGTTGGCGAAAAGTAAGGTCGGAGGATGCACTCGTTGATCTCGCTCCACTTCGCTGCGAGTCCGCCGCCATCTCGCCGCCGGGCGCAAGACGCAGACGACGCTACCAAGGAAGTTGTCGCTGCTGCGTTGGCACCTGGCGCACCACCTGTAGCGCGTCGCTGAGCGCCTTCTTCAGCCTGTCCATCAGCCTCCGCGTAGTGGCGTCCATCGAGGTTGTCCCGTCATGCTGTGCCGCCGCCGCCTCTAGGATGTCCTTGATGCAGCGAACACGCTCGGCGACCTTGTTGCAACGGCTCTTGTTCTGGCTCGCCGTCTCTACGGCTATCAAGATGTCGTGCACGATCCCCAGTATCATGGTCACGCTGCTCAACGATTCCATCGAGTGTGGGGACTTTGGAGTTATATTATAGACCTACAAATTAGAAAAAGCAAAACAACCTAATTACAACAAAGGAAGTATGTCAATTAATACACATTATCAAAGTGACAGACTTCTCCTATGTATTTAAAAAATTCTCTGCCACTAGTAATAGCATATGAAAATCTCATGTATATAGAAAGCGATTTTTATGTAAATAACTCTTCAAATGACAATCCAGAGAGGGAGCATATCATCGTTGTCGATGTGCCACATACCACCACCAAAACCATCCATCCTGTAGGCTTTTCTTAATCACCATGTTTCTAAAAGATTACCAGGAACCGTTGCATAGATCATTAATCAATATTAAACTAAACTCTTCCCAAACCCAAGACTGCAAGCTAAGCATGACAATCTGCTCATCCAAACCTAGTTAATTAAGGATGATATAGCAAGTTCTAGTAAACTCTAACATGTGATTAAATTTAGATTCTGCATGTAGGTAATGGTCTAACTATAACTCAAAGTAAAAAACAAAGATGGTTAAGGAGACTTGCCTCAAAAGTTGTTTAGACATTTGTACTTCCCTTCTGGATCAACCGTTTTTTTTATTCCATAGCAACACAAAAAACAATCATATCAAAGTTACCTAAGAACACCACCAAACATCATAAAAGTTACTATAAAGGCTATTAACATGTAGATCTTGTTTCTATGATCACGTGAGCACAAAAATCACTGAAAAAAAGAGCTACGGGTTGCAAGGTACAAGGCTTTGAAGTGAGTGGCAGTTTTGTTAATAAATTGGAGTTCATTTGGCATTTAAAATTAAAAAAAAAGTGAGTTAGGGGTATCGCGTGATCTGGCCGTGACCGACGGCGAGGCGAGCTCGCCGGAAACTAGTCGATCCGACGATCCTATTTACGAAATACGACGCCATTGGGTGAGGTGGACTCGGAGCTCACCGCGCATCCAAATATGGAGTTCTCGACGTTGATCGCGGCACGGAGAGGAAAGGAAGCGGACGCCGGTTGGAGCTCGGAGAAAGGGAGTTCCGGGCGGGGCTCGGCGATGGCGATGGCGGCGCGGCAGGGTGGGGGATGCAGCGGCTCCAGAAGAAGTGTGGTGGTGGCGGTGCGCGTGCGAGGAACCGGATATCCCTTTAGATTGGATGGAGAGGAGGGGGGTGAGCGGTAGAGAGAGCTCGAGCCCATGCCGGTCATGGCGGCTCGACTCTCGCGCACGCGGAGAGCGGCTAGGGACTTGGTGAGGGTGGAGCGGGTCCTCGCAGGCGCGGTTCAGGGAAATATCTGGCGGATGCGGTGTCCTTGTGAGGTGCTGGGATTCCATCTAGAAGTGCGACGGAGGTCGAGGGCCATGGGGATCGGCATGCCGGCCATGGCGGAGCGTCCATGCACGGGGTGTGTGCGTGGAAGGAGTCGTGGGCGGCTGCAAGTGCCTGTGGTGGATGCGGGGTAAATGCCGGGTCTGTGCGGCGCGCTGGACTCGGGAGGAGAGAGCGGAAAGGCTCGGTCCGCGTAGGGGGCGGCCATGGCGGATCGGGCACGGCGAGGAGGTGGAGGTTGGGGATGACGTCCCGGGCCCACCTATCGGCGAATAGGCAGGGACAGGAGGAAGGGAGAGCTGGGCCGGAGAAAAGGATTGGGCCAGAATAGAGGAGGGAGAAACCTTTTCCTTTTTCTTTTTTTCTTTTGTATAAACTCATTTGAACAACAAATTCAAATCTTTTTGATCCAAATATATTATGTAAAATCTTTAGAATAGCTATAAACTTCTAAAGAAAAGTAGATCTTGTTTCCAAATAAACTCTTAAATGTTTATTTATTTTATAAAATATAGTAAAAATTTGGGTCGTATCTAAATCGAATTTATAAATTCATTTTGCCCTCAATAAAGAAATGTGAAGGTATGAATGCAAAAAAACAAAATTCAAATTATGTTTAAATAGTTGAACACTTTTTTCCTAATTTAAACTGTTAAAATCCAAATTAAAGCTTGGAAAATTTTATAAGTCATTATTTTATTTTAGTGTTTTCTATTCGCAACCCAAAATAAAAATTTTGGGTTGTGATTGTAGCATCGGCCAAAACAGGTTCCTTGAGGTGCAAGTCCATTCCTGCCCATCATCTCCTTGTCCTTCTCGCTACTTCCCATGGCGATTGCGGCATTAGGGCTCGCACCTCCTTCTTCTTTTTTTTTTTTTTTTTGACGATTACACACCTCCTTCTTCGAACCGGTGATGTGAATCACATGGCTTCCTCTTCTACCTCTCACCACCACCTAACACCTCCAACTCGGAAACCTATGGATTTGGTACCACTTGTTGAAACCGAACACAACTCTAGACCGAGAATATGAATGCCAGTGGCGGCGCAGTGACCATAGCGAGAGCTGGATTGCATGGAAACACACAAAAACAAACACAATCGAGAAAAAGTGGATCTCGCAACATTTTTGGTATTTCATCGATGAATTTATACACACATGCTAGTAACAAACTCTACACATCATGTTGCGCAAAGGGCGCCGCACAGTTTTGGCATGGCGCACGCCACGTAAGCCATGCACACCATGGCGTGGTGTGACCGAAAAAGCCCGGGCATGTCACATGATCAAGCACGTTGTCGACCACGCCCTGCCCCTAACCCGACCGATGCTAGACTCAAGCTGAAACCAAAATTACATGAATGTTTACAACAATTTAGCTAACAATGTTCACATGATGGAGCAAGAGTTAGGGTCGTCGTCGCTGAACATCGACGGGTGGTACGATGAATACTGGGTGTGGTACAATGCAACATTGGACGACTCACCAGCATCGCCGTCGTCCCGGCCGCTATGATTTTGCCAGTAGTCATAGCTGTGATAGCTCCCGCAACTGCAATAATACACATAAGACGGCGGTGGCGGCACCATTTCGTGCACGACCGCACTAGTCATCGTGTAGACTGGAACGCCAATCGCAGCCGTGGTTGTGGTGTTGTTCTCAGGGTCGTCCATCATCTTGTCAGGGACGACGCTCTTGCCCTTGTTCTTTCTATTGCTCTCATCATCCTTTTGGCTGATGTTGTCTTCTATGCTGTTGTCAGTTGCTGCCATGTCGTCGTTGTGCTGCCGACGAATGAGGAGTGTCTCGAGGCGAAGAGAGTTGGCCAAGGTAAGGTCAAGGATGCACCGGTCGATGTCGCGTTCCACTTCATCAAGCGATTCCGCCATGCTCCGCCCGCCCGGCAACGACGACGATGACGCTACCAAGGAAGCTACTACGTTGGCACTGGCGCACCACCTGCAGCGCTGCTCAGCGCCCTCCAGCCTCGTCCATCGCCGCGTCGACGTCGCCCCGTCATCCTGCGCCGCCGCCGCCGCCTCCGCCTCTAGGATCTCCTTGATGCAACGGACACGGTTGGCGACCTTCTTGCAACGGCTCTTGTTCTGGCTCGCCGTCTCCACGGCTGCCAAGATGTCGTGCACGATCCCCAGCATTGTCCTCACGGTGCTCACCGACTCCATCTGAGTACAGGGACTTTGGAGTTTCGAATTGTTAGGCCTAATGATGATTCAAAAATAACGAAATGGGACGGTCGGGGGATTTTTGGACCACGTTACTACCCTCGTCATGTTCTCGTGTATATATATATATATATACGGTCGTGGGACTTTGGAGTAGAGCAGTGTACTACCGAGTACGCAGCGCGTGAACCAAAATACCTTGTAATGTTTGGTAATTTCCCTGCATCATGCGTACATGTCTTCACCTGCAAGTACTGCAGACAGGAGGTTCTATGGATTTGTTTATCAATACATACTCCTTCCGTCCATATTATAACATTTTTTTTGTGTTTGTAGATAAATACACTATTTTTATTACTCCCATCCAAATGTACATGATGTGTTTGTGCTTTTTATATACCCATTGATTTTACTATGTACTTATACAAGTGCATAACTGAATGAAGCAAATAAATAATGACAAAAGGATATAGTAGTAGTATCATCATTAGTGTAATTTTTAAGTAATTGCTACACAATTCTATTACGAAGCAAGATTTTTTTTTCTGAAAAATATAGTGTATACTCCGTATATGCCTGCTACCTTAATAATATAATATGTGGCAGGTTGACCGCTAGAATCAAAAGACTACATTAGGCCGGCAGGAGCGTCATTATACATTGTGCATCAACAAGGAGGTAAAATTGTTGTCAAAACAAAAAAAAACGAAGGAAGTATAATAATGACATAGATTATTACTCGTATTCATCAGTTCGTGGCAGTGCAGTTTTGAATTTATAATAGTCTCGCAACAATTATACAACTACGTACAGCACGCGTGGACTAACGGCAGGATGCTAACGCGCAGCGTACACGTAGCATGGGCGTACGTATGTGCCGTGTGCAAAATTTTGAAAGAAAAAAGAAAGCACAGTAGATGGAAATGAGGTTTCGGTACGTGTGAAAAAAGGGGATCAGGGGATATTTGCTGATTTTTCATCAATATAGTGTCGCGTTGTACGATATTATTGTGCGGTTAGGAGGGTAAATTCAATTCCACACATAGTTTTATGACTATGAAGAACTACATTTCATATTTTCAGCTTCCGGCAAGGATTTTTTTAAAGCAACGAATGGACATAGTAGTGTTAATATTTACCGCAAATTGTGGACTTTTCTGAGTTTGTTTTTTCTATAAAACTCTACAACTAGTAATAGGACATGGGAATCGATCTCAGGCATATAGAAAGCGATCTTTATGCAAAATAACTTTTCAAATGACGATCCAAAGAGTGAGCATGCATATCATTATTCTTGCCGACGTGGCAAGCCAAGTAAGTATTTGATTGTTGGATGATCTCAGGGCTTCTCCATTGGATTCAGAAGCTTTTTAGAGTTGTTTTATGACAAACAGGGGTAAAATAGAATGACTTCACCAATGAACCCCTTAAAAACATGCTCATAGACTTTTGGCATGGAAAGGAGCAAAAAAATAGTAGCTTCTCCCGGCTCCTTCTCTCCGGACCGTGACAATTGTCCTCACCTAGCCATGCATGATAGACATGTGAAGCCATTTTGCTAAATGGGAGAGCCGTTTGTGGAGCCGCAAAAAAAAAAAAAAAAAAAAAAAAAAAAAAGTATGGGTTGAAATAAAGTCCTACCAAACGAGGCCTTCCACTCGGACTAATCCATAATTTTTAATCATTCATGTCACTAAGCTATAACCTAAAAAAAAGGATCTTCTACTGTATATGGTACACTGCTATTGTAGTGACAATTATATTTTTTTTCACGACCGCGGTTGCGCCGTATTTCATATAGTGACAATTATATAAGGTTACTATTGATGTCCGGGACAAGAATGCCTGTACTGGTGTTGTCAATTCGTAGTATGTGCCTGCCAAACGAGGCCTTCCACGCGGGCGGATCCAGAATTTTTAATCATTGATGTCACTAAGCTATAACCTTTTAAAAAAAGATCTTCTACTATATAGTACTACTCCATGGTTGAAAAGAACACGTTTTGAAAAAGGCTTGGGCCAAACATTGGGAACATAAATCATTAATAACTTTTAAGTCGTTGAGTTTAGAAATGTGAAAATCATATCAATAGATTTGTCTTGAAAAATACTTTCATAAAAGTATACATATATAATTTTTTAATAAATATTTTTATAAAAAGAGAAGTCAAAGTTGCGCTTTGGAGACCGTGTCATTGTCTTAAACGTCTTTCTTTTCAACTATGGAGGGAGTACACTGGTATTGTAGTGGCAATTATATAAGATTATTATTGATGTCACGGGACAACGATGCTTGCACTGGTGTTGTCAATTCGTAGTACTAGTACGTGCCTTATCTTATGAAGACCAATTTTACTGAATTTCCTCTCTTCACTGAGACCAACCGGTAGCCGTTCGTCTGGTTTCTTGGGATGGGGGAGGCTAAGTCCCGTAATAACCGGTAAAAACAATTCTACAAGAATGAAGTCCGGTCTTGTCCACTCCCATCCAAACACCTTTTGCCCACCCCTAAGTTTACTCTACGCTCTAGGGGCGGCGGTGATATATGTTCAGTTCAGCTGGCACAAAGGGATTTCGGGCTGATTATAGTATTCTGTGAGAGGAAAAACAACCTGAAACAAGCAATCCTGTGTTGTCCTGGTCTCGATCCCTGCCGGCCTGCTGCTTTCTGGGAAGCTTCCTTGGACAGCGACGCACATCCACCGTCCGTGTGTGCAATTGTCTGATTATCATCACCCTCATCTGATGATGTTCTTGTCGTCATGACTGCATTCAGTCAATTCGTAGCTATCAACAATGCAATGCTAGGGGTACTCTCGAAGTCATGATATAGGACAGTACAGTCCCAGCAAAAAAACCATAAACCATTGTACTTGCTAGCTAATTTAATTTTAAGTTACAGACAGTTCCAAAATACTACTATAAACCATAGCCAGTTTCTGTATCTCTTAAATCACATAGACATCATACGACGCATAAATCATATTAGCTGAGGATCGAAATATGACCTCATCAGCTAACTCTTTTTCAGCGGACAGATGCGAAGTAATACACTACTGTATATACGTGGGCAGAGACGGACGATCAAAGATGCTATTTAGTGTATGTCAGTATGTACAAAAGATCTTCCCTATGGCCGGCCCTATAGCTTGGCCGTGGAAGCTTCCAGGAAGCTCGCCTTGTGCTGAATTTGATCTGATGGTGTTGGTCCTAACGTCGCTTAGGCTGGCCGCCACCATCTATCCTTGTCCTGCTCCATCATCAGCATCAGCATCATTCTATTCTCTTGTACCCGTTCCCTGTTCACATATAATACTTCATCCGTCCATGAAAACATGCACCTACGCCAGAAAGTGTTACACGTACGTTTGATCAAATTCCTAATAAATAATATTCATGTATTTATGTAATGAATCTAATGACATTTATTTTATATCATAAATCTATAGAATTACATGGACCAAGGGAGTACGTATGTGTGTGGATTCATTGACAATTTCCTTCCAACAGAATATAATGTTAATTACCTAGATAGATGGATTCAAACACAACCAGGTAATAGTAGGCCATTCAATTCTAACAAGGAATATTATCTGATTCTGTGACGTTTTTATCTTTGACTCAAGTCAAACTATCATAATCTGATCAGGTTTAACACATAAACTTGGCCAGACGCGACTCAGACCTTAGTATATGATAGTTTAACTTATTTAAACTGAAAACTTCATTGTTCATATATACTAACTAAATATAATTCTTGCATTGCCTTAATTGGCAGCGCCAGATAAAATTCTGACGCCGGCCTGCCGGAGGTGACGATGTGACACCTCGCCGAGCTCCAGCCGTCCTCGCTCGTGCCGTCCAAACCTTTGAATTTCCATCGTTAAAAATGCAGCAGATACGCCCATGTCAACACCCACGAATCCAACACACCCGAAGCTTCCTCCGTCCCCAGCGCCCCATCGCACGCACGCACGGCAACAGCAAGCTCGCTACCTAGCCAGCCACCAGAGCACCACGCGCGCGCCCATGGACATGGCGGCGTCCGCGAGCCGCCCCGCACCGGCGCCGGCGCAGGCGGCGCAAGCGAGGAGCCGGCGTACGAGGACCTACTGCCAGTGATGGGTGAGCGGCTGGGCACGGCGGGGCTACTGGCGGAGCTACGCGCGGGGTTCCGGCTACTAGCGGACCCATCGCGTGGCGCCATCACGCCCGACAGCCTGCGTCGTGGCGCGGCGGCGGCGCTGGGCGTGGCCGGGATGTCGCACGCCGAGGCCGACGCCATGGTGCGTGAGGGCGACGCCGACGGGGACGGCGCGCTCAGTGAGGCTGAGTTCTGCGTCCTCATGGTCCGGCTTAGCCCTGGTATCATGGCTGATGCCGAGGCGTGGCTTGCCGACGCTATCGCCGACGAGATGCAGGTGATGGATGGTGCTGGTGATGGTGACGTGATGGCCGTGGATGATGATGATGATGATGCTCATGCTGCTGCTGCTGATGCGGATGACGACGGTGATGGTGGCGCTGGCGGTGGCCAAGACCATGCCGCCGCCGGCGGGGGTAGTATTACAGGTTCTGCTGGTGCTCCTGATGAGGCCGCCGCCGCCGCCGCCCGCCGGTCGTCGCCGGTTTGATCTCGTCGATCGATGCATTGGTTTTGGTCCACGCACGTGTATTAGTCTGTGCCGTGATTACAGTGACCTTTTCGTGCTTAATTAATTACCTTGGTTGTAATTGGAATTACCACTCGTCAATCGTCATGTACTCATGTTGATGTTGCTTGGTTATGAATTAGGAGTACTGTATGAATTACGGTGGCGACAGACTCTTCTTCGATGATGTACTACGTGCTTCTCCTGTGTTAATAAACTAGTAAACCATGCCGATTATATATATTCCTACAAATTGGGGTTTCTAAATTCTAATGTTAGTGCTCGAATTCTTCAAAAAAATGTTAGTGCGAGTAACTAATTTTCCGTTTTCAGCACACGGCAGTCGAAACAGTGACATTGCGAGTGAAATCATTTTTCCAGAACACGGCTTCATGTGTATTTTGTTAAAAAGACAATGCGAGTGAAATAATCAGAGGATTTACACTTTCTGTTGACTATTTATTTGTCGGGGAATGAAAAGAGAAAGAGATTTTTTTTTTTTTGTACCAACGAGGACTCTAGCAGGGGGAAAACTTGTAAGCATATAGCAGATAGTCAGATAGCATCGTCATAGGTTGGAAAAATTTGAGCATGCTTTGTAATGCGTTCAAGTTAAAGAATTGCAAGCAACTTTTTTTTAGAAAAGGAATTCCAAGCAACTTGGAATTTTATCAGCATAACAACCCCACCCACCTAACCCCCATCAGTTGTAGTGTAGTGCAGATAGGGTACATAAAAGCAGCAGAGGTGATGTCATTTAGCAAATCGAAAGAAACAAGAAGAACCGAGGAATGGGCCACCAAGCAGCAGGAGGCTTTTGTGAGTGCCGGCTGGCCCAGCTAGGACAGCCGGCCCAGCCCGGGTCTAGTTTCCTCTCACGCCAGACGCCACGCCACGCGCGGGAAATGGATCGGCCACGTCGTCGGCTGGCAACCACCCCTCCTCTACCTCGTCGTCGTCGGCTTTGTTCCGCTTCCGCACCGCACGACACCCAAAAGCGAAGGCCACGTCGTCCACAGTCTCGCGTGCTCCACGCGCTTGTCCTCGCCTCCAGAGAGCACAGGAGGCAGGCACATGCTGCTCTGCTGCCTCCTCCTGTGCTTGCACAGCTGCACAATTGTCGTCGTCTCCGCTCCTCGTCCACTCGGTCACCTTATCTCCTCCCCTTCCTCTCCATCCCTACCAACCAACCAGTCACCGCCTCACCGTCACAGGTCAGCTTTAGCTCAGCCACGCATCGACCGTTGCCGGCAACGCAAAGGCCGACCGAAATAAGCAGCAGCAGCGCCATGGCCGCCGCGCCGCTCACGGCCGTCCGTGCCCGGCTCCTCCCGGTGACCTGCTCCACCACTCCAGGCGGCCCCCTTCGTCGTCGTCCAAGAGCATCATCACCACCAAGCAGCTACCGTCTCCACCTCATCCCCTGCCGTCGCCGCTGCGCTTGACAGCCGTGGCGCCGGCGGCGGCAATAGCAGCGCTGCTAGCGCTGCCACCGGACGAGGCGCTAGCGGTGGGCGGCGAGTTCGGGATCCTCGAAGGCCGAAGCTTCGCGCTGCTCCACCCACTAATCATGGGCGGACTCTTCGCCTACACTCTCTGGGCAGGGTACCTCGGCTGGCAGTGGCGTCGCGTCCGGACCATCCAAGACGAGGTAAACGAGCTCAAGAAACAACTCAAGCCCACCGCCGCCGCCACTCCCGCCGCCGTCGGCGCCGCCACCACCACCACCACCTCCCGCCTCCACCTCCCAAGTCGCCGGTGGAGATCAAGATCGAGGAGCTAACAGAGGAGCGGAAGTCATTGATCAAAGGCTCGTTCCGTGATCGGCATTTCAACGCGGGATCCATCCTCCTGGGCCTCGGCGTGCTCGAGTCCGTCGGTGGCGCGCTCAACACCTGGTTCCGTACTGGGAAACTGTTCCCGGGCCCGCATCTCTTCGCCGGCGCCGCTATCACCGTCCTGTGGGCGGCTGCGGCGGCGCTTGTCCCCGCGATGCAGAAGGGGGATGAGACCGCAAGGAGCCTTCATATCGCGCTTAATGCTGTTAATGTGCTGCTCTTCGTCTGGCAGATCCCTACTGGGCTTGAGATCGTCGGCAAGGTCTTCGAGTTCACCAACTGGCCATGATCGATCGACCAGTCTGCGTCACTGCGTGCGTGTCTCCATGTCTGCCATGCGCATCGTCCTGTTCCATGTCTCTTCTCTTCTTCCCTTGTGCATTAGTGTTAGGTTCATCAGTCTCCCTGTGCAGGGCTGTTTTCATAAAGCTGTGATGATGAGAATGTTGAAATCCCAACTTCTTTATACTGACGAGTCTATCTTCAGTTTCCCATCCACAGTGGTGGTCGATAATATCAGTGTTCAGTAGTCGGGTAGGGGTGGTAAGGATGGTGATACTGATAGCCAAACGCAAAATTCTTCAGGGTCAGGATGCAGCACATGGGAGCGGCGATAAGACTTTGTCCATGTTGTTATGTCCACACGCAAATCTTTTTTTTTTTTCCCGAGACCACGCCCATCTAAGTTGGCGTGTTTTTCATTAAGCAGATAGTGTTGACAACACAATTACGACGTACCTCCCGGTAACACTTACCGGAGAGGTTGAGGGGACGGTAACCGTGGTTACCGAAGCCCAATTGACAACAACTTCGCACGTGATTGTGATTACAAATAAACAATTACAACTAAAAAACCGACGCTCCGAACCTACACTTCGTCCTCCAGCCCTTCCAAGTTCAGGTCCAAGGTCATTACGTCGAAACGTCCGTTCAAAAGAATGCGGAAACGCTCCTTCTTTCGCTCGGACCAAGTCGGCGTATCCCGTAAGAAGGCCTTGAGCTCTCTTTCGCCACCAATTCATCATCGACTTCAATGCCCATCTTCCTCAACAAAGACGATCCGGGCCTCGCTCGGTGGTGTTCGCCGCCGCGGGCGTGCAAACAATGCGCCGCTATGCCAGAGCGAGCCGGTGGGCACCGGCATCCCCGAGCGACGCAAATCGCGGCTTCTCGAGAAGTGGTGTCTCCAATGGTAGGCAAATCAACGCCCTATCTCCTCCCGTACCGTGGCGCCAGCCAGCCGAGGCCGAACACATGCGTCACAACATCCGAGTTGCCACCCGGTTGAGAAATCCCGGGTGCAACTACCGGAACCTCCAACACTTCGGACCGTAGTGGGCTGGAAACCTCACCGGCGCAGCATCTCCGAGACCTCCGACACAACAAGGAAACACACACATGAGAAGGGCGATCCGCATCCTCCTCAACCACCAAGGGCTCCTCCACCGCATCAGGTCCATCATGCCCAACCAGGCACACAGAGGGCGACGGGTCGAAGGAGATCTCGGTAGCAAACTCGGTTGAAGGAGCTCCCGGCGGGCCTCACAACGAACAAAGGTGGGGCTCCTCCAACATGGGGTCAACCCACACAGAGGCCCCCGCACCCGCGCAACTCAACCGCGCGAGGGTCCCGCACCGGGAGCAAGCAACCTCACCAAAGAAAGGTCGTGGCGGTCGACGTGGTCTCCGGGCGCTCCATAGAAGCCGCCCCTGCGTCGACGCAAGCCTCCACGACGCCGACGCCTACCGCAGCTCGTCGTAGTACCGGCGTGGCCCGACCGGGAGGTTGCGGTGAGGCACGGCAAAGATGCCGCGGGTCGGACCCCCCGCCCGCCGTCGTCGTAGGTCGGCCCCTCGAAGAGGACCTTGCCACGGTCTTAGACGACCGGGCAGCCCCTTAGCGAGGTGGTGGAGGCCGTGGATAAGCAGCAGTAACGCCGTGGTAGCCGGCAAGTTGCCACGCGGTGTGAGTATGACAGCAATTGAAACACCGCCCCCGGGCGCCGGGATCTTAGGGGAGCCGGCCATTGAACACTTGAGCCGCCGCGGCATCGACCCGACGAGGAAGGATATCGCGCCACCCATCGGCCGTTGGGGGCCGAAATCCTCCCTCGCGCCCCGCACGCCGCCAATCGGACGCCGCGACCATCGATCGGGTCGGACGGGATGCCGCGACACCAACCGAGGACGTGGTCGGCCGCGCTTCCTCTCGCCTCCCTCCAGAACCAGCGAAACCGGCACCGCCTCGCCCAGCACGGAGGCCTAGCTGACCGGCCCGACGGCAAAGACCCGGGGAGCCGTAGGCAACTACGCCGATGGCGGGCGACATCGAGGTACGAGGGCCGCCATCCCCTCGACGCTGCCGCCGCCGCCATCCGCCCAACGACGGTGCCTCGAATGCCCCTCCGAGCGGCCTCCCGGGTGGAAGGGCGCGACATCGGAGACAAGGCGACGACGGGCTCAAGGCAGGGGCGCACGGGCGACGAGGTAGACGCCGGGGCTAGAGGCATCCACGCCCCCGTCGTCATCCTCAACAGTTGAAAAGGTTGTCACCGACGACGATGGCGCGCGCAGACCGGAGCCGCCCCGGGCGTAGTCCCAACGCCCGGCTCCCGCACAACCTCGACGTCGGCGGTCGGGGGCGACAACGTGTCAGCGTCCTCTCAAGCCCAGCCCAACACTCCACCAAGGTTCAGGCGTCCATGCGCATCACGGCCCACTTATAAGGCAAAAGGCTCAATTCCTCCCAAAAGCCCGGACTGATGGGAGAGGGAAACTCTCCCTTATAAGGTGGTCATGACCCCTTTCCCTTGGCATGGTGGTACTAAACTTGAGCTCGCTAACTGGCGCCAACGGAGGGGTTCCTGACATCCCACCCCCCTAGGAAGCCCCCTAGGGGGCATGGGCCTAGCTCCGATACCATATGTCGGCGTCCTCTCAAGCCCAAGCCCAACACTCCACCAAGGTTCAGCGTTCATGCGCATCACGGCCCACTTATAAGGCAAGAGGCCCAATTCCTCCCAAAAGCCTGACCGATGGGAGAGGGAAACTCTCCCTTACAAGGTGGTCATGGCCCCTTTCCTTGGCAAGGTGGTACTAAACTTGAGCTCGCTTAACCGGGCGCCAACGGAGGGTTCCCGACACAACGCAACATGCTAGGGGTCCCAGGCACCTTCGTCTTCGTCTTCTGCTCGTCCTCCATGTCCTCGGCGGTGTGCGTCAAGCCCCCACGCTGGGGGCCCAACGGGAGCGGCATGAGGAATGGGAGGGGCGGACTCCCGCCCATCCGCGCGGTGGCCGCAACAGCGAGGCCGAAGGTGTCGCCCTCCCCACGCGGAGAGGAGAAGCTCTCCGCGCCAGAGGCGTGGTCTGGGGCAAGTGGCACCGGTGGGGCCGCCATGGGTGCAGCAGACGCCGGTGGGGGCTGAGGGGGCCTCCCGCGGGGTGGGATGCGAGCTCCCAAGGAACACCCCAGAACGGTAGATCCGGAGGCGGGGAGCTCGAATCGTGATTGGATTGGAGAAGGGGTGGCCGAGTGTTGGTATCAACTAACGCAATAGAGAAATCCGCAAGCGCACGGATACCGATGTAGCTTTCACCCGGAGTATTCCAGTATCGATTTTCCACGGGAACGTGAAGTGTACTAGAAAGGTTTAGAACGTCCTAAGATAATAATGGTAATGATGTGGGAAGAGAGGGTTAAGTTTTCTAAATATTCTAATGAGATCTATATGATCAAAGGCTCACTCTACTTTACTTACGTCGAACAACGGTACCGTCCCCGATCCTCGAAAAAGACCGGGAAAGGGTGATCGGGGAAGGCCGCCAAAAAGCTCTACGAATCACCAACCCGAACGTGGTGGATTACAAAGACCGACAGGGCTGTCACCCCCAGGGCTACCACAACTAACCGTGGGATTGGGCGCAAACTCGGGTAAACTCTAGTCTAGACACCACGTCTACACTATCGATTACTACTCTAGCCACGCACGATAACTAGAGCACTCAATACGGCGGAGATCCAAAGTAAATATAGTAAAGTAAGAACCGAAAGTAATTAAATAGAATAAATAGAAATAATAAATGAAGAACACGGAGATTCTTTGAAAGGCGAACTTGTTGGCGAAGTACAATGATGATGAAGATCCGACAGTCCGGATCTCGGCTTTCTCCTCGCCTCTCTTCTTGATCTTACAACTAGATGAACTAGAAGAACTAGAACTAGAACTAGAACTAGATGAACTAGACAACTAGAGGGACCTCTCTCTCTTCTAATATGAAACCCTAGATTTTTCTACGTTGATAGCTAATGAGGAGATGATCTCTCTTGGGGGCGCCTTGGGGCTGCTTATATAGTCCGAAGGAGGTACGTGTGTTGGATTTGATTACAACTTCGTACTCCACCGTCGCATTCGGATCGGGCCAGACATTAAACGAGCCGGATTAGATTGCGTCTTAGAGGCGGTGGGACGAACATTCGAAGGCGAGGCCGACTTGGCCGAGGGGCCGGGCCGAGCGGCCCGACAGGGGGAGGCCGACCGCCCGTGGTGGGTCCCACACGGGTCCCGCGACGCGTCGTGGCTTCCGGAGTCTTCTAGATGATGTTTTCTTGGGTGTTAAGTTTCGTTCACGTCGGTGTATTCGGAGCCTTCTAGACTTCGTTCGGAGTTGGATTGCGTTCAAGTGCAATGGTTTTCTGTTAAGTCCCGCAAATCACAACTTTACCAAAACTCATGGAAATCATTAGTATAAAACCCTAATAAGATTATCTAATTATATTTTAGTCCTTTTCCATGTTTAGTTGACAATTAAAAGTATACGTTAATATGTGTCAACAAGCTCCCCAAGCTTACCCTTTGCTAGTCCCTAGCAAAGCTATACGCTATAGTAGGATCTAGAGTCGCTACTACGCTTTCTTTCCTCAAGAATCTTTGTAGTTATTAGAAAATAATTTCTCCTCTCAATAAGATTGCTCTCTCATACCTTTTACCATGGGGCGTAGCCTTTTCACGAATCATAAGCAATTAAGAGACAGAACAATCAAGTTAAGTACCATGTCTCAAGTTCTTCGATCAACTATCATCCCTGAGTTTTTGCGTTATTTTTCAAAAGAAACTTCGGAGATCCTATGTATGACCCTCTCAAGTAGGTGGTATATATAGTGGAGTCACACGTGGTAAGATACATATGGTGGGATGGTAATGGCGGAATGAATGAGGATGAAAGGTAGTAAACTTGACCTTTAGCCTTTTTCTAGTATTTTTTTCTCTCAAGCATCTTGGACTATATCTCTCTTCCTAAAATTGCTAATACACGGGCTGTCCATTCTTGGAGAGGTGGGCTTTTGCCCTAGACTTATGTCCATTTTTCTCTCTCCTTAGAGATGTGGGCCCTACTCACCCTCGGACACGTGTCCATTATTCATCTCTAAAATTTATTATTAGGGAGGTAGGCCCTTCTCGCCTAGTATGACACTTTTCCTTTGCTCTCCCTCTCTCGTCTCACTTTTTTCTCTCTCTCTCTTTTTTTTTTCTTTTTTCTCTCTCTTTTTTTTTTTTTTGAATGTAGCCCAAGCATCTAATTGACATAAAAACATTGAGAGAGACATATCCAAAATTGCAAGAGCTTATTTTTTCATAACATGGCTAGTGGCTAGTGGAGTTTGAGGATGCGTACTTAGGGTTAGAAGCGTATTTGGTAGAGTGGGATGATCTTGATGTGAATGATAGACTCTTAAGGGTCATAACTAAGGAACTCATCATGTAGTATTTTTATGATTTCCAAAAGATAAAACCAGGAATCAAGTATCTCTAGGAATATGATAAATAGCGACTCAACTTTTCATGAATCTATCCTTCAACGCTAAGACTCGAGATTAGGCACGTGCTTCCCACAGGTGTTGGGTTTAGAGCAAATTAAGCGTTTAAAGCTTTAGGAGAATCTAAGTCCGAAATGTAAACACTTTAAGAGGAATTATGGCGGAGCAACTATTCATCATTTCCAAGCATATGCCAACAAGATCATTAAAGAGAAAAGCCAACTAGCAGACTCCGGCATTTATTCGAGACTCTAACAAACTAAGACTCTAATTTTGACCAATTAAATCTAGCAAAGCAAACATATATAACTAGCTAATATTAAAATGGATAGGATAGTGATACTTATCGTGATAATGGGGGTGCTCTCCCAAAAGCCGGATCTTGAAGTAGTCCTTTGATTCCTCCTTGGAGCTTGTTCGTCTTCGGGTCTTCCTTAAATATTCTCCCCGCAAATATTAATTCCACATACCCGAAGGAACAAATTCTAGGAACATGTTGTGAGCCTTCATGTGCTCACTTCTTTTTTGGGTTTTTCTATAAAAGCATGGACCTTCATGTGCCCACATATTTTTGAAAATTTTCCTATGCAAAAAAGGATGATGATGCAAAAACATATGAATGCAATATTTTTTTTATATTTTTATTTTTGTGCCACCACAGTAAGGAGTGCTTACATGGGGCTTAAAGATAAACAGATGCAAATGCAACAACATATTTATGGTCTTTTCTAATGCAGGTGTAGGAAAATAAATATGCTAAAGGAAATATGCTAATTTAAATATGCTTTGCGAGAAAATAAATATGCGAGATAAATACCGAAGTTACCTCTCGATGAGAGTTTTGAGTACTTACTCCCATGGCGTCTTTGTCATCTCTCGACGCCTCGTCGGAATGTCGCGGTGCGGTATGATGTCTTCAATGATCTCGACGAGTGGCGTAGATGAGGTAGCCGATGGTGTTTGTTCGGTTGGTGACGCGGGTAGCGGTAGGTCTTCCGAAGGTGTACTCTTGTTGTCCTCTTTAGTAGGTGATGATTCTTTCTTTCCCCATGCTTACTTCTTCGGGTAGCGTCTCAGCGTCTTTGTTCTTCTTGGGCTTGATAAATGGAGGATGCCCTCCCCAAGCTAGGTATTCACCTAGTCTCTTAGCGATGTTGGAGTGAGGTAGACAATTGTGGAGGTGTCAACCCCTCTTGGTCCTTCAAATCTTGCTTGATCACTCCTTGAGTGCTTCATCGATCGTGGACAGGTTGCATCTCCTAGTAGGATGGCATCACCCATGTTCCTTGCTCGGTGTGTGCATGTCGTAGGTCGGGACATTCACTTGTGGAATTTTAGAGAAGTGGCAACTATTCATCATTTCCAAGCATATGCCAACAAGATCATTAAAGAGAAAAGCCAACTAGCGGACTCCAAAGCATTTATTCAGACTCTAACAAACTAAGACTCTAATTTTGACCAATTAAATCTAGCAAAGCAAACATATATAACTAGCTAATATTAAAATGGATAGGATAGTGATACTTATCGTGATAGCTGGGGTGCTCTCCCCAATTTGGATCTTGAAGTAGTCCTTTGATTCCTCCTTGGAGCTTGTTCGTCTTCGGGTCTTCCTTAAATATTCTCCCCGCAAATATTAATTCCACATACCCGGAAGGAACAAATTCTAGGAACATGTTGTGAGCCTTCATGTGCTCACTTCTTTTTGGGTTTTTTTATAAAAGCATGGACCTTCATGTGCCCACATATTTTTGAAAATTTTCCTATGCAAAAGGATGATGATGCAAAAACATATGAATGCAATATTTTTTTTTATATTTTTATTTTTGTGCCACCACAATAAGGAGTGCTTACATGGGGCTTAAAGATAAACAGATGCAAATGCAACAACATATTTATGGTCTTTTCTAATGCAGGTGTGTAGGAAAAGTAAATATGCTAAAGGAAATATGCTAATTTAAATATGCTTTGCGAGAAAATAAATATGCGAGATAAATACCGAAGTTACCTCTCGATGAGAGTTTTGAGTACTTACTCCCATGGCGTCTTTGTCATCTCTCGACGCCTCGTCGGAATGTCGGGTAATGCGGTATGATGTCTTCAATGATCTCGGCGAGTGGCGTAGATGAGGTAGCCGATGGTGTTTGTTCGGGTTGGTGACGCGGGTAGCGGTAGGTCTTCCGAAGGTGTACTCTTGTTGTCCTCTTTAGTAGGTGATGATTCTTTCTTTCCCCATGCTTACTTCTTCGGGTAGCGTCTCAGCGTCTTTGTTCTTCTTGGGCTTGATAAATGGAGGATGCCCTCCCCAAGCTAGGTATTCACCTAGTCTCTTAGCGATGTTGGAGTGAGGTAGACAATTGTGGAGGTGTCAACCCCTCTTGGTCCTTCAAATCTTGCTTGATCACTCCTTGAGTGCTTCATCTAATCGTGGCAGTTGCATCTCCTAGTAGGATGGCATCACCCATGTTCCTTGCTCAGTGTGCATGTCGTAGGTCGGGACATTCACTTGTGGAATTTTGGAGAAGTGGCGAGACTCCTCCACATTTTGCGCAAAGTGTGTCCCGCTTGCATAGACAAGGTAGAGATCAAGTGCATGGGCTCTATTGGTGGGAAAACACCAATAGAACCAAAACTTTATTCATCTTACTCTATCCTTGGGCACATCTAAACATGGTAACATCATGTGTTCTATTTATTTATGACAAAGGTGACAAGATCGAGACACCAAGCATGAAAGTAGCATTTAAATTTGTAACATGAATGATGAGTGATCAAGTGAGTGGTGTGAAGAACAAATTATAGAGCTAAACATGTTGAGATCATCGATAGAATCAAGCAAAGTTGTAACTCTAACATGTTTGACTTTATGAGTAAGCCATGATAAAGAGAAGGTTCTATGACTTACCTCAAGATGTTATCTTTAATATTTGGAGCATGATGGGTATTTGGAACATCTTGTAGAAGTCCTTGTGTCTTGCTTCATCTTAGTGTGAGCTCATCTCGGGACCTCCCCAAGCTTATTTGAGAGTGTCTTATTTCCTACTGAGGGGGTTAGTCCAACAAAAGATTCTTTTCGCTCCAATCCTATAATGATTAGTGACAGAAATACCCAGAAGGAATATTTTCACATGTATATTTATATTCTCATATCACAAGGAAAAGTAAAGACTCATGTTCTATCTCAAGAATTCTTATTTTAGGACACAAGCTCGTCCTTAGGAAACCTTTTGAAAGCTACTTAAGATAGTGAAGTGGTCTCCCCTTCAACACCACCTATATCAAGATTCATGACCACGAGATCTAGAATATTTATTATAGATGAACGCATCTACAATCACCCTCTCAAAATCTATAGGAGGCAAGAGCACGAGGGGGTTGTGCGTCTTGAGAGTGGTTAGACTAGAGAGACTAGGTAGTTCGGGAAGTTTCTCATATGAGCATGAACTAGATGAAGTGTCTATGTAGTAGCTTCCATGCTCATTGATGTCATCCTTCTTCTCAAACTCCAAGGTTGATTTGTCATAGATATCTAAAGTTTCTCTTGGAGTGGTGTCTCTCGTGTCGATCTCATCTAAGGTCTTGTCCATCCATTCAACTTGGTGTAGCATATAACTCTTTATTATCCTCTAGCCATTGTTGTCGCTCTTCTTGGTCTTCCTGGTGGTCTTGATGGCTCCTATATTTAGGTTGTCTTGATGAATTTTTAGGGCCCTCAAGGGTCTCAAGGGAAAGAGAGTACAAGGATTCATCGGGGTTAAGGATGGGTCTGAAAATGGGTTCGAATATGTAATCTTGTCTAGGCATGGAAGGGGAGAAAATAAGATCGTCTTCTAGGTAGCTTGGCTCTCCTTCTATGGCATCACTAGACATGCCATCATAGAATTCCTCCCGATATCCTTTGTAGGAGCGAGAACATTTTCTAAGAGACTCCTCCTCAAAAGAATTTGAAATATATTCACTTGGAGGTCTCTTAGGTGGATGCATTCTAAATGATAAATTCGAGGCATTCCTAGAATTTTCAAAAAGATCAACCTCGATGGAAGGATGGGATTCATCACTCTCTAAAGTGTTTAGAGTGTGATGTGTTTCCATAGTAGGAGATTCTATGGCAACCAAATCTTTAGAAGATATTATAGGAATTTTAGATTTGGTTGCGTGTGTCTCCTCTTGTTGTTGGGGGCTTGGCTCGATTTCTTCTTCGGGTAACTCATCAAAAAACGTTAGTGTAGGGAGTGTTGTCAAGGATTTTCTCAAGAATGGCTTTTCCCTCACTAACTAGTTTATGTGAGAATGATCCTCCTAAAGTGATGTCGAGATGCGCAGCGACTTCCTTGTTAAGACCGCGATAAAAGTGATAGAGCAGGACATGGTCGGGCAAGGAAAGGTTTGGGCCCGAATTGGTAAGGCTTGTGAATCTAGCCTGTGCCGCCGCTAGAGTCTCCTTCTCTTTTTTGTCTAAATGTAAGAACTTCTATTCTAAGGTCGGCGATTTTATAAAGAGGAAAGAAGGCATGACAAAATTTGTCTCGAAGTTCATCCCAATCTCCATTTACGTTTTCCTACAGAGAGTGAGCATACCATTTTCTCGCTCTTCCCTCAAGGGAGAACGAAAATAATTTCCATTTAATGGTCTCTTGTGTCATGCCGTAAATATTTCGGCGGGAACATAATTGCTCAAAATCTCTAAGGTGGGTGTATGGATCCTCATCGGCTAACCCCAGAGAAGGATTGCTCGAACCATGGCTATAAGAGCGGTATGGCTTCGTAGCCATCTGTAAGGATAGGGTGTGAAGATGGTGAAGGCTCCAACATGTAAGCCCTTTGGAGCAAAAGAATTTAATGATAGGAGTGAAATCCATGTGGTATAGGTAGGGGTAAAAGGAAAGAAAGGTAGAAGGGAAAAAAGGTAAAAAGGTAAAAGGGCGATCGTGGTTCTAACTAGCACAACTACCGTTCCCGACAGCGGCGCCCGAGAAAGCTTGTTGGTATCAACTAACGCGAATAGAGAAATCCGCAAGCTTACGGATACCGATGTAGCTTTCACCCGGGAGTATTCAGTATCGATTTTCCACGGGGAACGTGAAGTGTACTAGAAAGGTTTAGAACGTCCTAAGATAATAATGGTAATGATGTGGGAAGAGAGGGTTAAGTTTTCTAAATATTCTAATGAGATCTATATGATCAAAGACTCACTCTACTTTACTTACGTCGAACAACGGTACCGTCCCCGATCCTCGAAAAAGACTGGAAAGGGTGATCGGGGAAGACCGCCAAAAAGCTCTACGAATCACCAACCCGAACGTGGTGGATTACAAAAGACCGACATTTTCGTCACCCCCAGGGCTACCACAACTAACCGTGAGATTGGGCGCAAACTTCGGGTAAACTCTAGTCTAGACACCACGTCTACACTATCGATTACTACTCTAGCCACGCGTGCGATAACTAGAGCACTCAATACGGCGGAGATCCAAAGTAAATATAGTAAAGTAAGAACCGAAAGTAATTAAATAGAATAAATAGAAATAATAAATGAAGAACACGGAGATTGTCAAGGCGAACTTGTTGCGGCCAGAAGTACAATGATGATGAAGATCCGGCAGTCAGGATCTCCGACTTTCTCCTCGCCTCTCTTCTTGATCTTACAACTAGATGAACTAGAACTAGAACTAGAACTAGATGAACTAGACAACTAGAGGGACCTCTCTCTCTTCTAATATGAAACCCTAGATTTTTTCTCTGTTGATAGCTAATGAGGAGATGATCTCTCTTGGGGCGCCTTTGGGGCTGCTTTATATAGTCCGAAGGAGGTACCAGTGTTGGATTTGATTACAACTTCGTACTCCACCGCCGCCTTCGGATCAGGCCAGGCATTAAACGAGCGGATTAGATTGCGTCTTAGAGGCGGTGGGCGAACATGCGAGGCGAGGCGACTTGGCCGAGGGGCCGGGCCGAGCGGCCCGACAGGGGAGGCCGACCGCCCAGTGGTGGGTCCCACCACGGGTCCCCGGGACGTCGTGGCTTACTTCCGGAGTCTTCTAGATGATGTTTTCTTGGGTGTTAAGTTTCGTTTCACGCCGGATGTATTTAGGAGCCTTCTAGACTTCGTTAGGAGTTGGATTGAATTCTAATTACGTCGCTTTTCTGTTAAGTCCCCGCAAATCACAACTTTACCAAAACTCATGGAAATCATTAGTATAAACCCCTAATAAAATTATCTAATTATATTTTAGTCCTTTTCCATGTTTAGTTGACAATTAAAAGTATACGTTAATATGTGTCAACACCGAAAGCAGGGAGATCCGACTGGGGGGGCAGGAGGAGCGGCGCCGCCGTCGCCCGGGGTGGGAGATGGGTCGGGGTCAGGGTCGGGTGGTTTCATTTTTCTTCCGTTCACTTGTTACACACGCAAATGTCTTGTGCATGCCAGGATATGGAACATCGAAGCGACCTTAGATGTCATATAACGAAATAAAGTAGACAACCAGTCAGGCTAGCACTGTTTATCATGCATGTAATGAGATTGATACTTGTGTTTTTTGAATCTCAACAACACATCGATCAGAGATGAATTTCAGATCGAAGTATGGATTTTGCGCCACTGTTACTTTTCAAATCATATCGTCAGATCCATCATTCATGATGTACGATATATAAACACGAATATGCACAAAGGTGAATCTTGGTCATTATGAAAATGGGGATGCCTTGGCAGGAGCAGGCTCATAGTCAGTCATTGCCCTGATGACTCAACCGATCGACCGCCATTCATTCACAGGCCGGGTAAGGACATTGGTAAGTTCAGCACAACTCTGCTGGCATATATATCCGGCGCTAGCACGACTCCGACGAGAAGCCCCGGTCAACTCCATCAACTCAAGCGTTATGTCCTGTTGAGTTTAGATGCGACTGGATCCAAGAAAGAGATGAGATGCTTATTAACTCGATCAACTCTGCTGCCAAGGCGGATCGAGTTATGTGTTGAGATTATCCGCACGTGTCAAATTTGGAGCGCACGCGCAGTCAAACCACGCGTACGTGTTCGCAATTAGTCGAGAACCACGCGTTGACCAACAAACCCAAACTTGACTGCCAAGTTGCTGCTTCTTTTTACCTGCCTCTGCTCTGCTTGTTCAAATATTAATCTCACCAAATGACGAGTGACGACCTCCAGCAAGCACACGACTCGGCCTCTTACAGCTGATTTCGTCACTTTGACCAACGCGTGTTCCGTTTTTTGTTACCTTGACAGCCAAGCAAGCCGCCACTAAGACTGCGAGTGCGAGCACACTACTCACCTACCTAATTACCTACTGTGTATAAATACTAGTACAAAGTCCCTAACGAGAACTGCAACAGAGAGCAATTACACACACACACAGCTAACAACTCTTGATCACAGGAATTGAACACACAGCTGATCCATCCATCCATCCATCCAACAACGTACGCACACAGACAAAAACTGAGAGCTAGTCTCATCTTCTCATCGCACTAAGGGTTAATCGTTGCTCATGGGAAGAACCAAGATGAAATCCGGTTACGGTGCCTGGGCGGCGGCGGTGGCATCGTGGTTCTCTTCCTTTGGCTCGGCAAAAGCGGCTCATGACTCCGGCCGACCAGCGGCCGGAATGGTTGAAGCTGCTAAGCATTTTTCCAGCGCGCACAACGTCAAGTTTGGTTGATCGATAACTGCGTGTGTTAATTAATTAGTGAAATCTGTACATATGTATATAGTAAGTATGGTTAGTGTTTTTCTTCTTCTTTTTGTATAGTACATAGTAGGGTGATACATTTGTAATCAGAAGAATACTGAGATTGTTTTTTTTATTATTATTATTATTTGCAAGAACCAATAAAATTATATATAGTCTTTCTTGTCTTCCTCTCAGGATATGATCTGAAGCATATTCATCTTGTTATGTTAATTATATATCCAAAAGGTGGAATAGAATATACTCCTACTAATTATTAAGTATCATTAAACTATGTCGGATCCTATATTGGATTGTTTGTAAATTCAACACTTTGAGCAATGAAAACATTATTTGGAGCATAAATATAAACATAAAATTATAAATAACTCAAGAATGACCCCTAACCAGTAGAAGCAATTTTAAAAATTTGTGTCAGTTTCATTTTTTTAATTTTAAATAAAACAATTTGAAATTACACTAAACTTAAAGTATTTTGAAAAATAGAAACCACTTTGGAAATCATTTTTTGGATGGTGGCGTTTCATCTGATTTTGACAGCTACCCAATGTTTTGTGCTAGGTTTAGTTGGTGAAAAAGGCAACCCAAAAAAGTGTTACAAGATGTTTTAGTTGGTTACATCAAATCTTTTTACATTATAAATGGAGCAATAAATGTAGATAAATAAAAAAACTAATTGCATAGTTTGGCTGAAAAGTACGAGACGAATCTTTTGAGCCTAGTTAATCCATGGTAGGACAATAATTTACCAACTAAACACACCCTTAGAAAAACAATACTCCATTTGTCTTTATTTCTTTCTTCTTCGGGATCTTGGTGATGTATGGCTGCAACAGTTGTCTCTGTATCTAGTATGTACATCTCTGTATTTGTGCGCTCCAATGTATGTTTTCCTTAATTAGAAATACAAATACGTATTTAAAAAAAAATATATCATTCTATTTTTTTTTGACATTCAAAACATTACTATTTTAAAAAAAAATCATTTATGACGTCAAATAAGTATGATGTGAAAAAATAATTAATAAAATATCTAATTATACTCATTTAATATCATAAATGTTATCTTATTTTATTATATAAATTTGTTAAACTTGGCTTTCTAAGAAAGTTGTGGACTGCTGGTGTGTACAGTACTCCTCACTAAGCACAGACTACAGTATACAAACAATTGACAGTCAGTGTGCAGGTCCTGGCTTGCATAGAACCCTCGCTCACAATCTCGCCGCCCCGCGCCGGCCGCCGGCAATGGAGGGCATCCACAGCCTGCTGGCCCGGCCCAACTCGGCGCCGTTCGCCTTCTCCCAGCCGACCCTCTGCAGGCGCCACAGGCCGCCACCACCTGGACCCTCCGCCTGCCGCGCCGCCAGCCGCTGGGCCGACCGCCTCTTCGCCGACTTCAACCTCCCCCCGCCGCCACCGCCACCGCCACCGCCGCCGCCGACCCTCCGGCCGCGGCCTCATCCTCCTCCTCCTCGTCCCCGTTCGTCCCGCTCTTCCCCGACGCCGCCGACCGCGCCTTGCCCCTCCCGGTCGACTTCTACAAGGTCAGGCCGTCAGTCCTCTCGTGGCCGTGGGTTGTTCGATTGATGCTTCGACATAATATCGGGCGGACAAAAATGGGAGAGCCTTCTTAGTTGTTAGGGTCCTATAGCTGTTACCAGTAACAGGGGATACTGCTATGTACAAACGCTGAATTTCAGCATCTCGTTTCCAGGTTCGTTTCTAGGTTATAAACATTTTAGCTGGGTATGATACCGCGTTCCAAAATTCTACACAAGCTGAAACTGAGCACTTGGTTTCGTTATTGCGTTTTCAAGGTTTATTATTAGGCTCTCGGTTTTGAACACACGAATCTCATGAAAAATTACATTCTTCACTGCTTGCTTTCTGTATGGCTGGTGGAGGTGGAGTTGGCGGACCAGTATCGATGTTAGTTATTTGGTTTCTGTCAGCCTACATTGCTCATTATCTTACAGAATAGACTGTCTTCTGTAGAGAGTTGTAGTGTCGTGTTCCAATTGCCAGAATAAACATAACCTTCAACATGCATGTTTGATTTTGTGAAATGATCTGTTGGGTTTCTCTATGCTCAGATTCTTGGTGCGGAGCCACATTTCCTAGGCGATGGCATCCGGAGGGCGTTTGAGTCACGGATAGCCAAGCCACCTCAGTACGGCTACAGCACAGAAGCTCTTGTTGGGCGTCGGCAGATGCTGCAGATTGCCCATGATACTCTCACAAACCAGAGCTCCCGTACCGAGTATGATCGTGCGCTTTCTGAGGATCGTGATGCGGCACTCACCATGGATGTTTCCTGGGATAAGGTGAGGTTATAGGACAGCAAACGTGCAAACAATGCTCTCTGTTTCTTCTAGATTTTTTATTTAAATAACGCTCGGGTGTAACTTGTTGCTGCCTCTCTTCGGTAACTTGCCAAGCAGGTTCCAGGTGTGCTGTGTGTGCTTCAGGAGGCTGGGGAGGCACAACTGGTGCTAGCAACTGGAGAACAGTTGCTTCAGGACCGCCCACCAAAGCGGTTCAAGCAGGATGTGGTGCTAGCAATGGCATTGGCTTATGTGGACCTATCAAGGGACGCTATGGCAGCAAGCCCTCCAGATGTAATCTTCTGCTGTGAGGTGCTCGAGAGGGCGCTCAAGCTCCTGCAGGTGAGCTAATTTATTTTAAGGTTGCAGATCCAGTATGTCTTAAGGTGGTTGTGTACACGCAGCTGTCTATTAATCTTAATGTGACATGTTCACTGTTAGGGACGAAATGTGTCTTCTGTTACCAGTGTGTATACCATATGTTGTAGATCAGCGTGCTCCAGGTTTTATCTAACTGCTTGCTGTTGATACTGATTGCCACTTGTTTTCTTTGGTAAACAAAGTCCCTTTTGGGGTAAGTATCAGTTGCAACAGTATGTCTCACAGTACTTTAGAGCTCTGTACACGCTTGCATCAGTGTCAATTTTCAAAAGCTTGAAACCATTAGGTACATCATGGCACATCCATTAATCCTATTACACTGTAAAACCAAGCTGGCATTAAGGTATTAGCAACTGCTGCTTATGTTTTCTCTTTCCCCTGTCACAAACTTATGATCTGCTATTGCAAGCTGCTAGCATAAAATACGTCTGCTGCATCTTAGCTATCAATTTCATTTCACTTGCTATTAGATCAGGGTGTGTAGATCAGTTTGTAGGCTCTTTCTTGATTAGAGAGATATCTTGGGAAGCAGTACTAACGGAAACGTTTTACTTTAGGAGGATGGTGCAAGCAATCTTGCACCTGAACTGCTTGCACAGATTGATGAAACTTTGGAGGAGATTACACCTCGTTGTGTATTGGAGCTTCTTGCTCTTCCTATTGATGAAAAACATAAAAATAAACGCCAAGAAGGTCTCCAAGGTGCAAGAAACATATTGTGGAGTATTGGCAGAGGTGGTATTGCTACTGTTGGAGGAGGATTTTCTCGTGAGGCCTTCATGAACGAGGCTTTTTTGCAGATGACATCAGCCGAGCAGGTTTGTGTCTACCAAATTTGAGTAGAACAAAATTTGTAGAAATCTTCACTCATTTTCTATTATGATATATCTCAGATGGATTTCTCCTTGAAAACACCCAATAGCATACCACCTGAATGGTTTGAAATCTATAGTGTGGCACTCGCCCATATTGCTCAAGCAATTGCAAGTAAAAGGCCACAATTCATCATGATGGCAGATGACCTCTTCGAGCAACTTCAGAAGTTCAATATAGGTTCTCAATATCCTGCAAATGAGATGGACCTTGCATTAGAACGGGCACTCTGCTCGTTACTGGTGGGAAATATTAGCAATTGCAGAATTTGGCTTGGAATTGATAATGAGTCTTCACCATATAGGGACCCCAAAATTATTGAGTTTGTGGTGAATAACTCTAGCATCAATGAAGAGAATGATCTTCTTCCAGGGCTGTGCAAGCTTTTGGAGACCTGGCTTGTCTCTGAGGTATTCCCAAGGAGCAGAGATACTCGGGGGATGCAGTTCAGACTTGGAGACTATTATGATGACCCAAAAGTTTTAAGCTACTTAGAAAGGATGGAAGGTGGAGGGGCTTCTCATTTGGCTGCTGCTGCTGCTATAGCAAAACTTGGTGCTCAAGCTACTGCTGCGCTTGGTACTGTAAAATCTAGTGCTCTTCAAGCTTTCAGCAAGGTTTTCCCATTGATAGAACAGCTAGAAGGATCAGGCAAGGATACCCCAAGTGACGATCTTGATAAATCTCTTGAAAAACTTGCCCAAGAAAGTGTTGCTGGAGACACTGTCCATGATTCCAGAAATGCCGCTTTGAAGATTGTCTCTGCTGGTGCAGTGTTTGCACTATTTGCAGTAATAGGTCTGAAGTGCTTGCCTCGTAAGAAGTCACTTCCTGCTCTTAGGAGCGAGTATGGGTCTGTGGCAGTTGCTGACTCCATTGATGGTGAGTAAACTTGTAGTATCAAATAGGATTATTTTCTTCAAGTCACTGAGTTACGGTTGATGTTTCCGGCAAAGCTGCATACCAAATATTCCACATAAATTGTGTCCAGGACCATAATACTTCCTATTTCTATATGTTATGTACATCATAGAAGTGCATGCATCAAATGCTTATAGAAACCATATTATTTATTAACTGCAAATGTCTGGCAGGAAAATTAATACTTCCATCATTGTTTGTTGAAGGTCCAGTAGCAGATGAAGAGCCACTAGAAATTCCTAGAATGGATGCAAAGTTGGCTGAAGATATTGTCCGCAAGTGGCAAAGTATCAAGTCCAAGGCTTTGGGGCCAGAACACACTGTTGTGGCATTGCAAGAGGTGAGGTCCAAAAGTTCGATCTTTATAGCTGGCTAGTGCTTTTGTTGGTATGTCCCAGGCAATCCACTACATATGTTGCTAGAGACACTTTGGATGTAGCCTTAGAAGTTGCTATTACCTCCAAGAATTCTGGCCGTATGTGATAAACGCAGCAACCACTTTTGCTATTCTGGGTTCGACAACATTCAAATGGTCAAGGCTTCTTATTTAACCTGTCCTTGTATTATTAATCCAGTGCTACTGTATAATGATGTTGTTTACAATTCAATCTCTTAACAGATTCTGGATGGCAACATGCTGAAGATATGGACGGACCGAGCCGCAGAGATTGAACGCCACGGTTGGTACTGGGAATACACTCTCTCTGACGTGACGATCGACAGTATCACCGTCTCCATGGACGGTCGACGGGCAACCGTGGAGGCGACGATCGAGGAGATGGGCCAACTTACCGACGTAACAGACCCTAAGAACAACGACGCCTACGACACGAAGTACACCGCTCGGTATGAGATGACCTACTCCAAGTCTGGTGGGTGGAGGATCACCGAAGGAGCAGTCCTCAAGTCGTAGAGCGGTTGAGCAGGTGCAGCAGTAGGCGAGTAGCAGTAGCTCAAATTCCCATTCGTTCGTTCTTTTTTTTTTTTTTTTTTTTGTTCTTTTTGTTTTGCAGTGTATGTAAATAAACAGTTGTGAGCACAAGCTCTTTTCAATCCTAGGGAGAGCTTTGTTTTGGTTAGGTTCATCAGTGATGAATTTCCTTTGGTGGATAATTTGCCACCTAGTTTGTATTGATAGATAATTTGGTAGTACTTTTTATTACTATTGCTAGGTCAGATCCTATTCCTCCTGAAACAATACTGTAGATCCGAATGTGCATCACTGCTTACCACATCACTACATCAGGCAAGGTCACTGCTTACCACATCATAACGCTTGGCTCGCTGTGATTTGTAGGAAAATGGGACAGTCTGTAATACTTATTATTTTATTCTCATTCCACAAATTACTGTATATTCCACAAATACTGTATATTCGCATGGTATAATATGTGGCTGAAACTGCATATTACGAGCAGCATGGCTTTGCCCAAATTTTGTCTCTCTCTCTCTCTCTCCTTTTTTTTTTTATCACGACTTTTCGTCTCGAATCGAAATTGTATAATAATAATAATTAAAAAAGGGGGTAAAAAAGAGAAGAAAAAAATTTTTTTTTTTTTTCGTTTCCGCTTCGCCTTCGTGTGCGAAAAGGCCTTTATATGGGAGATCGTGGCCGTCCAATGGGCGATCAGAATTTCTCATTAGAAGAGGGCCGCGTCCGCGTGACAGAGCAAAGCCAAAGCGGCAGCCAGCACAGCAGAGCACGGCGCGACTCGACTCGACTCATCCGTTCGGTTCCCCTCCCGTTCCACAACCCTCGAGAAGCTTCCACCCTCCCCCTCCCGCGCCGCCGCCGCCGCCGCCGCAGCCAGGGCCGCGGAAACCCTAGCCACCGCCGGCCCTCCTCGCGCCGGGCGTCCCGCCGCCGTCGTCCTTGCCGCCGTCACCGCCGAAGCCATCGGATCTCGAGACCGTCAGGCACCACGATGGAGGACTGGGGTGAGCGCCTCCCTCTCCCTCTCTCTTTCTCTCGACTCCCCGATCTGTGCGCCGGTGGTTCCCCGACGACGCGAGCAGCTCGTGTTCCGATGCGCGGTTAGTGACGGGGCCCTGGACTTGCGCCGTCCCACTGCGGGGGTTCCGAATCTAGAGTAGTAGGGAGTCCACGGACCCTAGGCACGCGTGATGTTCGTCAGGCTTATGCCTGACATTAGGACTTGTTAGGAGATCATTTGCTTGTGAGCTGTGGCGATATCTGGATGTTCTCTGTGTATTGACATAGCTGGTGACATGGATATATCTAGTCATATGCATCTGTTGTATATATTTAGGTCTAATTTACCATATCAACTAAGAATAGTGACATTGAATAAAAGTCAAGTCTTTTTGTTGCTCCATTGGCAAAAAGATTTTGTCGTCTGTCCTGCTAGTTAGTTATTGTAAATCAGTAATCCTAGTGCTCTGACTGGATTAACATAAAAATTACCCCCTATAGGCACTTGCTAACTGCTGCATTAGGCGCCTTTTTCGTCCCTGCTTAATTTTCCAGCACCCTTGTACCTTTTCGAATCTTGCTGTTAGAGGAAGCTGAGTATTACAGTTTCAAACTCCTCAGGGTTCCTTTGCCCAATTATGTTAGTTTGTTGAATTTAGGGATCATGTTCTGTTGTCGGTTTATTATGGCGCTGTCATACACTTTCTTTTGTAACAAATCTACGCTGCATTTCAGATTCTGAAGATTTCCAGCCAGTTGCTCCTGTTGTGAAAGTCGAGCCACTTAAAAATCAGTGGGCTGATGAAGATGTTGAAGAAGATGATGTAAAAGAATCATGGGAAGAAGAAGAGGAGGAGGAGGTAAATGGAAAAAAGAAAGATATGTTAATTGATGCATCATACAAATCCTTTTATTTAACTTTGCTTCTTTGTTACTGTATAGGAAAAAGTAAACTAACTGCTCTATTTATCACACATCTAGCTGTATGTAGTTTCAATCAACAGTTATAAGCATGATTGCCTGAACGCTGATAACATTAATCAATAATTATTTTTTCCATTGCTTAGTTGTTGGAAATAATTTGTTGGTCATACTTGATGCACATGCTTGGTTCTATATGCTTTCATCTTTGCAGTGTAGGTGTGATTTCTTGTTCACTACCATTCTGTTTGCATACCTAACCTTCAATTAGCTGATGTTATATTAGTTGAATTGCCCAAACTGTTATGCTCAAGGGCTTGAATTATGCAATGTAACTTTCAAGTAACATATGTTATGTCTCATTAACAAATAAACTTCCAAAGAAATGTAATTCGGTAATTGTAAGCTATTGTGATTATTTCTGGTGTTGATTTGCAAAATAATGAGCATCATACTGTCAGTTGCATGATTGTTTGTGGATGCCAACCACTTAAGTTAATATTGAATTGTCACTGATTGAACGCTGTCTGTCATTTTGTTTTACTGCATCCTGTAGAAACCTAAGCCGGCACCTGTGGAGAAGGCAGCAGCGAAAACCTAGCACTAAGGCTCCTGCTAAAAGGGAAAAACAGCAAGCATCAACAAGTGCTGAAGAACCAGATGAGCCCCCTCTTAGCCCCACTTCAGAGAAAATTCGTCAACAAAGGTATATGGAGCTTTTATAGCCTGTTATTTTTGGTACTTTAACCATGTGATGATGCTACTGGTGGAAGGAGATCTGGTTTTGCATGGTTACAATGTTTATTTGCTACAGGCTTGGTGGAAGAAGCTGACTTCAAGTCAACCACAGAACTTTTTGCAAAGAAGGGCGGTGAACAAAAGTCACTAGATACTTTTATCCCGAAGTCCGAGAGTGACTTTGCGGAATATGCGGAGCTTATTGCAAATAAACTACGCCCCTATGAGGTTTGTTAACATTGTCAACACTGCATGTCTCTGGTTTGTGCACCCCTTTTTGGCAGGATATCTGACCTTGTTTCATGTGTGCATTTGCAGAAAAGCTTTCACTACATGGCTCTGCTTAAGAATGTCATGAGACTTTCCATGACATCGTTGAAAGGTGCGGACGCGAAAGAAATATCTTCGTCCGTGACAGCAATTGCTAATGAGAAGATCAAGGCTGAGAAAGAGGCTGCAGCAGGCAAAAAGAAACAAGGTAACAAAATCTTCAAAGACACCTCACCTCTAGGTGTCAATGTTTTGAAGGCAGGTCTTGTAACCAGCATGATCACACCCATGTTGATACTGAATGGGATTCTTTGGCAGGAGGGAAAAAGAAGCAACTCCACATCGAGAAAGCGGATGATGATTTCATCCCCGGGCGGACTGGCGGCTACGATGATCCGGACGAGTACGACTTCATGTGATTTTGCTGGAAGGGCATATAGTAGGGTTCCTGGCATGTATACCTTTTGGCAAGCAGAGAATATATACCATTAGAGTTTGCGGCGTAGCTGGCATACGGTATCTGTTTGAGGAAGATTTTTGACTCTGCAGGATAAGAAGAGCACTTGTGGTCTGGAATGGATCCACAGGTGTCTCCTTATCCTTGAATCTTTGTGGTAATTTTTTGTTTAACATTGCATATTTATCCCTTTTTTGTTTGGCCAACTGTAGTATACTTGTACTATCTTGTTACTGCTTGAGTCATGCAAGTAAATCCCTGGAGGTGTCAAGCTTATGTTTGTTCGGAGTTGTATGAGTATGACCATATCTGGGGATTGTGTGTGATCCAGTTCGGAGTTGTATGAGTATGACCGTATACGTTGTATTTTGGGGATTGTGTGTGATCCGCTAACCACTCCGACTGGATTGTGAATATGGAATGGCTGAGCGTATCAGCCAGAATCAGCCTTACTATTCAGTCAGTCATGGATGATTGAACATTGTATCTAATGGAAATCAGCTGAAACAGAAGCAAAAACAGTATGGTTGATGCTGCTACAAGACACTGGTGGTGACTAGGTTGCTAAGCGGACACTTTTTTTTTTTTTAACATGGAAGAGCTCTCCATTACTCGCATAAAACGATGCCAAGTCATTGGCGACCAAAGTACAACTTCTCGCCCCTAGGGCAGCTGAACTGACGCTACGAATATAGCCGGATATTCCAAAGAAAAAAAAAATGATCTACGCACGCTTTGGACTGATTGCAACTTGCAGTCGGTATAGAGCGTGTATTCCATCCAATTCAATTCCTACCGTGGTTCCAGCAGCACTGATTATACCCGTACACGTACATGTCCTTGGCGTCCCTTCTGCACAATCCACCGTGCAGCCCAGCTCCCAGTTTGGACGAGCGTTACAGCGACAGCAACGGCGTCTGGCTGCTCGCACGCACTCCACCGTCCACCCCTAGCCACCCCGTAGTCAGCCGGTGTGTCCCCTGGCTCCCTTCCCTTCCACTCAGGAGGCAGGTGAGGTGGGGCTCTCTCGACGAGGACTGAGCCACCGCTTAGGTAACGACTCCGGCTACAACGGGCGACTGGGCGGCGCGCTCGCACGCACTCCACCGCCACTAGCCGGCGCGGCGGCACTCCTTGGCTCCCTTCCCTTCCACGCACGCAGCCATGTCCGCACACCTCCGCCTGGCGGCGCGCGCAACGAACGCAGCCAGCGCGCCCACCGCCCGCCCCCGCCCCCGCCCTCGCCCCGCGCCCGCGCCCACCTCCCTCCACCGCCTCCGCCTCCCTGGCCCTCGTCCTCCTTTTCCAACCGCGGCCCGCCACCGGCTGCGGCTCCAAGGGGAGGAGCCAGGCGCGCTTCGCCCGCGCCGTCCGCTGCGCCGGCTCGGCCTCCGCCTCGGCGGTCGCGCGGGACGGCGACGAAGAGGCGGCGGGGACGGGGATATGGGAGCAGGTGCGGGACATCGTCGTGTTCGCTGGCCCCGCGCTGGGGCTCTGGATCTGTGGTCCGCTCATGAGCCTCATCGACACCATGGTCATCGGACAGACCTCCTCGCTCCAGCTTGCCGCGCTAGGTTCGCCTCTCCTCGCCCCCTCCTCCTCCCCCTTCGTGCATTTTCTCTTGCAAAACTGTACAGACGCCTAGTATTCTGGGGAGCGGCTCTTCCTCATCAGTCATCATCCAACCCCGAACGTAAACGCCTAATTCTCTAGCTGAATTTGGCACATTGCTTTCTGTGTTTTTCCCCGTGGGAGCTAATCCCGCGACGCCCAGTGATTGCGCGCCTGATACATATATCTTAATTCGTACATTTTATCGAAAGTCTTAATTCGTACATGATGACCGTAGGTTCGCAACATATTTCCATCTGTAAATTCGCAAAATAACTGTGTCTCACTCACATGACAGGCAGCTCAAGTGCTCAATGTATGTATTCTTCTTATTTTTGTTTGGTTTTGCTCTCCTTCCTTTTCAGGGCCCGGGACAGTGTTCTGCGATTACCTAAGCTATATATTCATGTTCCTATCGGTTGCAACATCAAACATGGTGGCCACCTCCTTAGCCAAAAAGGTGCATCCTCCGTCTAGTTATATCTGATATAGTGTACTGCTCTTCTGTGCTATCATGTTTGAACAACAGTTTGTGGTCCAGTCTGTCAGCCACCCATGAGGATATCGCCTTAGCTATGATCAATACTTCTTTTGTGTTTTTTTACCCACTTCCTAAAGTTCTTGCCAAACTAGAGTTACATGGCTACCTATTTTGATATAAGTTTGCTCTTCTCCACATGAGCATCTGACTATACATTTGGTTTACTATGAACAATCTTGATCTTCACACCATGGCATACATAGGATACTACTTGGCAGTGAATGCTTGTTTCATGGCAAGAATTTTGTTACTTGGTGCATTGTTTATGCTCCTACTTTGTTTGCTCAGTGCTTGCGAGTACTCTTTAACAATCTGTCAAATGTCAATCACCTAATTGGATTTTGCATTCTTGCTGTATCGGCTATCTAATCTGGTTGAAGTTACCATACACAGGATGAAGAACTTGCACAACATCAAGTGTCCATGTTACTGTTTCTTGCTCTTGCTTGTGGCATAGGAATGTTTTTGTTCACCAAGGTGTTTGGTACTCAAGTATTGACTGGTAAGACTGCAGAAAAATATTCTGTGAACCTGCAACAACCATCTTATTTTTTCGTGCTTCCTCGGAAGTGCTGAGCATTTCTGTATTTTCTAATAAAAAGACCTGATGACTTATTTTTTTTCACTGTATTACCCCATTTCTGCTTTGCTTTGCTGTCTCAACCAACTAAGCATGCAAATGGGATTATGCGCTGATTTTATCTTTACTGCTGGTCTTATTTTTAAACCAATTGTTAGATTAGGAAATTTCGTTAGGATCTATAAAACATAGACATTTTAATTTGTCCTGTCAGTTTACTTTTGACTTATTTGCTCCTCATGATACATTTAATGAACTTTATATGTGGTACCTTCACTATCCTGTGCTTCATTATGAAAGGATATTATAGGGTATAGAGTTAACTATATAACTTCTTTTGTTTTTTTCTCCTCTGTAGCTTTTACTGGATCTGGGAATCATGAACTTATTTCTTGGCCAATACATATGCACAGGTTTCTACAGTTCAACATCTCTCTATTCTATTCAGTATTATCGTCCTAATTTAATTGATAGGAAAGGAAATATTTCTAGGGTAAAGCTAGCATCTTGTGGTTTTGAGTTTTTATTTTATTGAGCATTAGCAGTAAAAAGGATCAATAGTATAAGTTGATATGGTTCAAAAGTTCAGTTCTATGTTGTATGTCGAATAAAACCTCAGAGGCTTGTGCATGAGTGGAAAGCAGGCAGAAAAGAAGTGCATCATGCATGTTACAAGAAATCCTGCATATGAAATCTACTTATAGGATATTATAGGGTATAGAGTTAACCTTTCCTTTTTTGTTTGCAGTAACGTATATCAATATGTATACTTGCTTTCAGATAAGAGGCTTCGCATGGCCTGCAGTTCTTGTTGGCTTAGTTGCTCAAAGTGCTAGGTACTTGTGCACATTCTCTTTCTCTTATTTATTGGATTTGATTTAGTGGTTCTTCTATTTTGTACACCTGCTAGACTTGTCCCATGTTTCTTCCTTTGTCAAAGTACTGCTTGTGTTATTCAGATTTGAAATGTAAAATTAACTACAAAAAAAATATGCTAAAAGTTAATCCAAGTCATGATGCAGAATTTTGAACAAGACCTAAAAGTTATATCTCCATTCGAGATACCTACTTGCCTTTCAATGCTATTATTGTAGATATGCGTTAGAACATTGAAAACATGCATATAAGTCTCAAGAGCTCCAGTGAGGTGAGAACTAGTTGAACACTGGTTGGTATCTTTTTGAATTTGACACTCATACTTTCAAGAATAGTCATCACTTATAATTACCTATTCTTCGTATTGCCACGAGTAAACAGACATGGGCTAAACTGGTAAATGCTTACATGAATACAACGGTTCAGATAGTAATAAATACTTAAGTCTTTTATACTACAACTATTCTTGATTGGATGCTTCTCTTATTATATAGTGTGTTTGTTATAACTCAGTCTGGGCATGAAGGATTCTTGGGGTCCTTTGAAGGCGTTGGCAGCTGCTAGTGTTATAAATGGTGTTGGTGATATATTTCTTTGCTCTGTTTGTGACTATGGAATTGCTGGGGCTGCTTGGGCAACTATGGTTTCACAGGTACAGACACACTTGACACTTTCCTAATCATCATGTGATGACTTCTCCTTGATGGCGCTTTTTAACTTGTTATATGGCACTCCTCTCTATTTTTAAGGAAGGAATATTTGAGAATTTTTAAGGTAGAAGGACTTGTTATGCCATCTTGCAAATTATGCTAGAAATTGAAGTTTTTGATTAGTTTAATTGAAAAGAATAGTTTGTACCTATGGAAGGATACTCCTCTCAATTTAAGGAAAGGAGATAATGAGGGGCAAGCAAGAACTAGAAAGATAATTCTTTCTTCTTGCTATGCCATAGGCTTGGCCCAGGAGGGCCACATCCCAACAAGAATGTAACAACTTGAGCATGACAAAGTTGTTGATCATCCATTGTGTAGCTTAATAAGCACCGAAAGCAAGTGAGCATGATCCACAGAGTTGTTGATCATCCACTATTTAGCTTAATAAGCACATCATCTGACTTGCTCCTAAGTGAAATACACATTAGTAAAGGCTTTTTTTTTTTTCACTCCATTTCAGAAGCCTATGTGGTTTATATTGATATCGAAAACTTAATTGCTTATCAGCAAGTTCTATCCTCTCTTTCTTCATGATTGATTATTCAATTGTTTTCTAGAGTGGCTATTTTTTCACACACTATCAGGTTGTTGCAGCTTTCATGATGATGCAAAATCTAAGCAACAAGGGTTTTCGAGCTTTCTCATTTACGATCCCATCAGTAAGAGAGCTGTTGCAGATATTTGAAATTGCAGCTCCTGTTTTTGTGACAATGACGCCCAAGGTAACATTTTGAGGCCTGGCAATCTTGCATCCTTTCCATAGGTAACTAAGGAATTATTTCAAAATTCTCTGTAGGTAGCATTTTATGCATTGCTCACATATTCTGCGACTTCTTTGGGAGCAATAACTCTTTGCAGCCCATCAGGTCTGTACTTTGTAACTCATGAAATGATTGCTCACGAGGGAATACTTATAAAAAGGATTTTTGACAAATGTGCCTTTTACTCAATTCTTTTGAAGGTTATGATCAATGTCTTGTGCATGTGTACTGTTTGGGGTGAACCTCTGTCTCAAACTGCTTGAGTCATTCATGCCTGAGCTGATATATGGTGCTAATCAGAATTTAACCAAGGTACCTATTGATTACTGTGTTCAAATTTATGCAGATAACAAAATTGTAACCCTTAATAATGGCATTGATAGCAATGTGTCATTTCACGATCGTGTGTCCACGTGTAGGGACCTATCCACGTGCAACTATGAATCTTATTTCATATGGTTCAGCTAAATGAAACTCATTACACCCAGTGAATCAATGATACAGTTAGTCTCTTAAGCAGTTAGTTTATCAACAAACATAGTAACGTATTATGCTTTGTATGGAAGTCTATTTTCACAGGTCTTCCTATTCCCTGTAGTAAAACAGTATGAACATTTTGTTCATTACTTTGAAAGATCCTAAAGCAAACTTTTTAATATAGGCAAGGATGCTGTTGAAGTCACTTGTGCTCATTGGAGCGATAATTGGATTGACTTTGGGGGCAGTAGGGACACTTGTTCCATGGCTTTTCCCCAGTGTCTTTACCAATGACCAAATGGTCGTCCAGCAGGTCTGATACATTGCTTTATATTTTTGTATATTATTCTTGCTTCACCACTAGGCACTAGTTTGCTATCACTGAATTTTCTCTGTACATAATTATTTTCTCAACCATCATCTGCAACTCATCAAGTCTGCATTATATTGTCAATAGATGCACCGAGTACTGGCTCCGTATTTCTGTGTATTGCTGGTGACTCCTTCAATACACTCCCTCGAGGGAACGCTATTGGTAAGCTGATAATCTTTTTTATTTCATTTATCTGACCCACACTGATTCTCATGTAAATTACACTGGTTGACTGATTTTGTTTGATTTGTACCCAAACTTTAGAAATAATTTTAGTCAAGCTTTTGGTTTGACATGCATTTGGCCAAGCGTTTGCAGGAAAATGCATGGGATATGAACCATAAGCCATGGATTTTTGCTAAATTTTGGCAACCATCCAAACTCCGGGGGCTACCTAAATTTTTCAGTGGTTGATTTGGGCACAGACCAAATACACCATGCCACATTAATCTGCATGCCTGGATTGCTTGTGCAATAAGCAACAGACCAATAGAGCTCTCTTGTACTATTTCCAGACAAAAAACACATAGCAGTTGCAGTATAGTAAGGGGAACAATCTTCAACTTATGTGGCATGGTACTAGTGTATTTGTAAGACAGCATATGTTTGCCTACAATTTGGTGGACAATGTACCAACATCTATTTATTTATTTTGTCCTATTTTAGGCTGCAAAGGGATTTGAGATATTTGAGTCAATCAATGGGTGTCTGCTTTTCCATTGGGACCCTTCTCTTGATGGTATGCATATTTCTTCTACACTTTCATTCAACTCATTGCTGGGTGACCATGTGAATTTGATCTACTTCAATTAAAAAGAGGATCAGGCCATTTATGAATTTGAGATCTAAACCATCAATGATAAGAATACAGTTTGCTGTCTACCCTCACTTTTTGAATGCTGCCAGCTGTCAAGGCTGTGAGATTGATTACCCAGCAAGTAAACTAGCAAGTGTCCGAAGTCCTTAGTTTGAAACTTGAAAGGCTTTCTGATGACGATGAATTTTCTTTTTTCTTGTTTCATTATGAAAGCTTCTACGCAGCAAAGGTAGCCTGCCAGGATGCTGGTGGATACTCGTCTTGTTTCAATGGGTATGGCCATTTATATATGTTGAATACCTTACATTTAGCACGTACTGTCATAGTCATAACTAGTTCTAACCTGGTGCTTTATGTTTGAAAACAATGTTGCCATTCCAGAGTCGGTTCGGAAGTGCTTTACTAAGACTTATTTCTCCAACGGGCATGATGTTCAACAAAAACTTTAACCAGGCTGAGTACATCGAGGCAAAAGCAACATGAAGATGTCATCAGATGGGGTTGGATAATGAATGAATGAATGAATGAAGATGTAAAAAGGAACCACAAAAACCTGGAAAGATGAAGATGCAAAAGGAGGATCATTCTGCAGTCACTTTCGTACAGAAGTTGGCCCGTCGGCCTAAGCTCTATGCCTCTGTGGGGGATGTGCAGAGGCAGGTAGTTGGATACTCCTAGCTAGGGAATCAGGTCTATACAAGATCATTTGACCACGTTGGGTGGGTAGTGTTCACTTTCATTTGTCCTAGGAATTATACCTCACAGTTTCCTGGAAGCGAGAATATTGGTAGTGGACTAGTGATCACGCTTTCCAACACTTCACACCCGTAGAATATAGTACTGCTAGACTGTTAAGAACTACGAGATGGTTAATACTATTACTGAAGTTGTCCAGAAAACATGGAAATTTGGGTCGCCAAAATGTAGCTTATAATAATATACTCAGTCCAGCACAATGCAGCTTCGAGATTTCGCCCTCTTTTTCCCCCAAAGTGTTCAATACATTCAACATGCAAATGCAGAAGTGGTGACAGTGAACTGTAGCTGCCTGCACAATTCTTGTGGCAACTAAATGCACCTGATACAATTTCTACTTTCCTAACTGCGACGAATATTATTTCAGTTCTCTTCACAATTCATTACTACTATCATCTGAAGCATTATTTATGCGCAGTTCAGACATTTTTCAGCATTACTAGAACTGTTTAAGCAGACATCAACATTTCTGTCTAAGCAGCAACCAGGTTCTCAGTTCTCATACCGATCAATCAATCAATCAGTTTTCATAACCGTAGGGCTCGAACAGAGTCACGCAGGGGTCGTCGTCGTACTGCAGCACGGCAGCAGCTCTCTCCATCTCCTCCCTGAGGACCCTGATCGTCTGCCGGTCGACCACACGGCCGAGATCATGTCCGACCTCGAATGGATCCTCGATACACACCAGGTGGCGGTCGTTCCCAACACGAGTCGTCCAGCTCTTCTCCTTCTTGCTGGCATTCCACAACAAATCACAAGTCAAGATCTAAAACGAGCCTGTAATAAATAAAATGATCTGAAACCTAAAACCTGCATGGAATTCGGCAGAATGAATCAAAGTTTGTGGTTTGGAAAAGACCACCGAGGCTTGATATCATCATGGTTACCTGATTGTCTTCCCCAAGCGGACGGAGATGACGTCGCGCTTGTAGTGGTGCTGGGATGCCCAGTAGTGGAAGAACCCCCACAGCAATTCGGCAATGCTGGCCTTGTTGTCAGCGCCAAAACCTTGGAGTTGGTCAACTTTGTCGAAGTATGCACATTCAGTGCCGTCAACGGTCAGGGTGTATGTTGGTTCCATGGCCTGCAGAAATTGTTTGCTTGCATCAGGATAAAAATTGACAAACAAGTGAACAAAGCATGAGGCTCATAGCATGACATGTGTTTTGCGGAGAAAATTTCGTGAGCTATTTTAATCCTAAATAAATCAACTCCACAGTTATAGTTGAATTGCATGTATGATTGTAAGAAAACATAAATCCAATGGAACTACGTTGCTAAAAAAAAAAGGAAGAAGAAGAATAAGGGAAAATATGAAAAAGGAAAAAGAAAAGAAAAGAAAACAACCAACCATAGTGGAAGGATGAGCTAGCCATCCAAAAAGAAGCAATCATATGGAGTGTAAAACTGTGCAAATCCCGGACCATATAGCACTCCACTATCAAAAGAAAATAAAATAAAAATAAATAAATCAGACGGCTTGGAATTAAAAAAAAAATGGTTGCTTTACCAACATTAGCACCAAAAACCAAATGTAGGGAAAACTGAGGAGTGATCTTAATTGGAGTATTCTAAAACATAGGAATAATACTTGGAGAATGAATTCCATAAAGTTGGGTAGAAAAAAACCTGCAGGCATGGTAGAATCTTTGGCTCGCATTGCTGCAAGAAGCTGATGCACATAAGAACATACCTGTAGGTTCATGTGAAACAAAGATTAGAACCTAAATTTGTACAGAAAAAAAAACAAAAGGGAAATATGAATGTACGATACACAATGTTTACTTACGCATAGCTAGAGAGCGTTCCACGGTATGTTTCGTTCACATCTCTCTGTTTGGCCCAATGCTTGACAAGAAAGGCCAGCTGAAGCAACCTCTGATCTATCTGTGCGTAATCCTTTAGAAGCTTTGTGTTGGCAACAGCGAGGAGATTGTTGATGCAAATGTCACAAGCCAAATCACTTCCTGGATCCGACATTCTTACAATCGGAACTCTAGCACCAGTAATTGCCTAGATGAATTTCAAAGTATGTTATCAGCATGAACCAACACTCACAATCATGCAGAGGCAGAGAAAGCAAGTCTTGAGATTTCAAAAGATATGCAGTAAGCATTGGATTCAGATTCAGGCAAGAGATGGACAGACCATAACCACTCACTCAGGTAATACTTTCTAATGAGATTTTAGAAACAGACAACCAATGCATGCATAATTCAGTCGAAAAGGATTTACCTCGACGTTCTCGAAACCATCGGTCCTCAACACATCTGCCAATCTGAGAAGAAGCTCAACCACGCTCTCGTCGCCAGTTTCCATCTCGAGACATACATCGACATCACTGTGCTCTGTTCCAAACGAATTGGCGCACGATCCGTAGAGATGCATCTGAGCATTGGGCCATTCCTTGCTGACAGACTTGACCAGGGAGTCCACGAGCTGCTTCTGCTTGGACATGTGCTCTTCGGATGGCTTCAGGGACTCGTACAGCGCGAGCAAGCGAGGGGTGAAGGTGTCCATGTCGCGGCGGCATTCCACCTGTGGCCTCCGCGTTCCACCCTGCTGCAGGCGTGGAACTTGATCCGGTCGAGGCGTGAGCTGACAAGAGATGAACGAAAGCAAATGCAGCGTTTCAGAGAATGTGATGGGTTGGTCCGATGAATGGGTTGCATTTCAACTAGTATTATCGTGGAAAGTAAGTTTGGTGATTTCTCGTACCTCGATTGGCCGATCACCGCCGCCGGAACAGTCGAGAGTAGCATCAGTGGGCAGAGCACTCTTGACGTCGTCGTCGTCTTGCACGTCACTGGGAGGAAGCAGGCGACGGTTACAGTCGTCGTCGTCGTCGTCCTTGCCCTGCGGTTGGAGCAGGTCCTCGGCGGCTTCAACGCTCCCCTCGTCCCCACCGGAGTAGCCTTCGCTGAGCGCGGCGCGATCCTCGTCACCGGCACAGGCACCACCCTCAGCCTTCCTCTGAGTCTGCACGGCGACCCACGTCTTCTTCTCCTTCTCCTTCTCCTTCGCCTTCTCCTTGGACCCGTGCGGAAGTGGGACGGGGAGGAAGCGAGTTCCGCCGTCGTGCGGGAGTGGGACAACGACGGGGCTCCTGCTGCCCCTCGTGAAGCGGCCCACATTGCGCTCTCTGTGGTCGTTCCACTTGTGCGGCGGCGGGAAGGGAGGCCGTGGTCCCGGGCGTACCGAATGGTAACGACGGGTGGAAGAAGAAGAATGTCGTCGGCGGCGGCGGTGGCGGGACGGGCAGCCTTGCGCCCGGCGAGGAGGATGAGGAGGATGGAGAATGGTAAGTGCGTGGAGGCGGGAGCCAGTCGGGACGCGTGGGCGGGACGATGAAGAGACGCTCCTCGGGACGCACCAGGAGCGGCTCCGGGACCGGAGCCGGCGGCGCGACGAGGCGGTGTGGCGCCTGGAGAAGCGCGGCGGGCGCGGTGGGTGCGACCCGACGCGGCTTCTGGGCCGGGATGAGGAAGCGGAGGAACGGGTCCGGGGCGCGTTGCGGCGCCGCGGGGTCCTGGGCGTCGTCGCCGCCGGCGCCGGCCATTGGATAAGAGGTGTTGGTGTTGGTGGTGGCGTGGGCGAGGAAGGCGTGAACCGGCCGGCGTGTGGGTGTGGGGGAAGAAGAAGAGAAGGAGAGCAAGAGCAGAGCAGAGCGACTGGGGAGTCTTCTCGCGGAAGAATAGGCAAAGCAGTTGGGGGGTTTTCACGACTTTTTGGATACGTATTGTGACACGACGCTTACCGGGCGGTGGTGCGTTGATTGTCTTGAATTCTGCATAGCACCAGGTGTAAATTTAACTTAGTCTTCACGACTTGTTTCAGGTGACACGTGGTAGTACTGATTGAATGAATTCTGAGCACCATGATATGCTGTTTAATGATCTGATCTGAAATGAACACAAATGTGCTATGTTTAATGATCTGAACCCAAATGTGCCATGTTTAATGATCTGAACGCGAATGAATGTAAGCATCAAGCATTGTGGTGTTTCGAGACAGCATTGAACTAGTGGTACTTTGAAGCATGTGGTGAATCAAATTCCTTGCTTCAAATGACTTGATTCTTGGAGATACGAGATCATAAGCATTTATTTTTATTTGACACAATGTGCTATGACGAAGGTGGTATTTTTTTTCTTCTTCTTCTTTTATATGACTTTTTCGAGACAGATGTAATGTTTTCCTTAAGGTGTGTTTGGCATCATGTGTATCGTTTCGATTCTTATGAGAAATACAGGTAGAACGAGAGCCAAATAGCACACAACAATGGAAAAAATTGTGCTAGAACGATACACGATGCGTTGCCTATAAACGCGAAACCATGAAAAGCACGGTTTTATCGATTCTAATGTTTCTTTTTAACTTCGCATTTTTAGTTATTGCTTTATATGTGCAATAAGCTAATGCACGTTTGCTTTAAGTCGTTCTTTGATATATAAAGTTCATTATATACGATTTTATGAAAACATTTTATTTGTAATTATAATCTAGCTTTCTAGCTAAACGGTCTCATAAAGGATTCCTAATGGGGAGCGCACTAGCGCCCCAGACGTCTGGAAGCACGGGCGCGTCTGGACGCCCCCGACTGCTGTCCCACCACGCAATTAAGCTCATTTGGTTGCGTCTAAACTCCGTCACCCCGCGATACCTACCCACGCGGCCCCGTGCTACACGGAGCCACCCCGCATGCCCCACTACACTCGGGGATTCCCCGTTCGCACCCCTCTGCCGCTCGCTCGGTCGGTATAATACCTCCTCTACCTTGCATTTCATAGAAAGATTTTCTCTAACACCTCCTCTACCGTGGCGGACTGTTGTGCCCGTCACGGGAAATCTATAACGCCCGTCACGAAATTTTTTTCAGTAGTAGTGACATACTAACTCTATCACAACTATAGGCCTATCTAGTTTGTTCTAAGTGACTTTTTCTTTTCTTGCTTTGATCGTCATCGCCATATTGAATGAACATATATTGATAGGACTGCACTAACATTATTAGATTTATCATGAATAATGCTTTTAATAATATACTCATTTTTTTGAGATTACACTTTACAACGAGAAGCTTAACACACACTCATTTTTAATATATGACAATATACTTTTATAGATATTATTAGTCAAAGTTTGAAATGGTAGACGTAGGACAACCTATATAATAAACTTATATTTATGGTTGAACAAAACATCGATTTATTATGAGTACCTATACTTTTTTCTGATAATAAGTACCTATACTTTAGATATCACAAGTGTGTGATGGGGATATGTTCACTCATATCAAATTTTGGTGTACACGCCTCAATGTGTTAATCCGATGTGACGATTGAGCCATAATACATATAGTAAATGCCGAGTAGCGTGTACATGCTGCATAAACAGTATTTTGGCCCTGTTTGGGACAGCGTTTATGGAACCCGCTTAGATTATGAGCACACTTTTACGATAAGCTGCGGTCCAAAAAGTTGCTCTCCAAAAACGCGCGGTGTTTGGCATCACGATTTTCTTCTCTCGAAAAGCGAAGGAGAAGTGTGTGTGGACATGGCGGGCGGCGGTGCCATGGATGGCCGAGGCTGGCGGCCGCCTCCCGCCCCGCTGGCTCGGCGTGGCCACCCCGTTCCCGCTGCGAGCTCGATCGGCGGCCCACGTCCCCCCCGCCGACGCGAGATCAGCCCACCGGTGCTTTCGCCAGCGAGCACCTGGCGGCGGGAAGGGGAAGAGCGCCGGCGCATCCGGGAGGGGAAGGAGAGGGCGGCGCACCGGGTTCCACTTCTCCGCGTGCGGCCATGGGTTCCCCCTTTCTTTCGGCGTGCGGCCATGGAGTTCTTCTCTTCTTCCTTCTCCGGCGCGGGCGGGTGGTTCGCGCTCGCTAATCTGCCCGCATCACCCGCCGCGTCATCACGGGCGCCGGCGGCCGGAAAACTTCCCTGCGCGCGTGGCCGGGGGCTTCTCTGCGGAGGGCGCGCGTGGCGGGGCGGATGCGGCGGAGCGGCCGCGCCGCGTTTTGGATAGCGCCTCATCCCACGCTTATCGAAACCTTGAGTGTTGAGGCCGCTTTTTCGGGCGGCGTTCGGTGGTCGCGAAAGCAAAAAAGCGACTGTTTGGCGGGCTTATTCCGCTTAGTTCGCGTATAATCTAAGTTAAGCGGTTCCAAACAGGCCCTTTTGCGAGACTGTTTTTCAAAAACAAATTTTAAATTTTGAGGGTAAATATGGTGTGAAATGAAATGGAATTGTACTAGACTTTGAGTCTTTTTTGAAACAAGTACTAGGCTTGAGTCGTTTTAACTTCGACCGCCGAAACGGAGCGCAGCGGTGATGGTTACTCCATGTGGTTATCCTAGAAGTGGACCGAATTGCAACAATTCTCATTGATCTCAAGGGACCAAACTGCAAAATTAGGGTTTTTTGCCTCTCTTCCAGGCACACACATCCAACGCATCCAACGCCGTCGGCCCCTCCCCCCCTCCCCACCTCCACGCCTCCCCGCGAAGAATCGGCGGCGGCGGCGGCGAGTTCCTTCCCCGTCGAAGTCCACCCGGAGGCAGAGCAGGTCAACTCGACTCCTCGTTCCCCTCCGATCTATTTGGCAAAACCTTGTCTACTTGCAACCAATAGGGTTGGTTTGATGCGTATGCTTCTGTTCCAACTCGCAGAGCCTCGTTGCTGAGGAGGGGAGATGGCGGGCATGGGAGATATGCCGATGAGGCCGGCGCGGCCGGGCCCGCCGATGCAGCACCGTGGGCCGCCGCCGATGGCGCGCCTCCGCCCCGAACCAATCGACCGCGAGAAGGTCAGTTCTTATACATACCCCTGTCCCCTTGCTCCCGACCGGTGTTAGTCTTTTAGGTTCAGTTCTAACTCATGGGATTCCCCTTATGGTGGATTGCGCTTTCGCAAGTAGGTGAAAACTGATATGCAACTCCACAGCATTAGGTTAGGTCTCGCTTGCGTCCGGAGGGATGTGAATGCTGACTAATTTTACTGATAACATTTTACTTCTGTGTGCAGACCTGTCCTCTGCTGCTCAGGGTTTTCACAAGGGTAAGCATGGTTATGCCTTTTTTTTTTCTGTCCCAACGAATTTACTTATTGGTTACCTGTGCTGATTAGCATTTTATTTTAGCGTGTTGAGTTGGACTTGAGAGTCTGTAGTATACTTGATTCACTTGTTTGTGTTGCTGCTGTGACTTTTAGTTTTTAGTCGATTTTGTTGTACCTATGGTGCATGGTGGAATCAGGCAGAAAGCTTTTTATCATCAAACTATGCCTTCTTTTAAAAGGCAATTTACTGCCAGTTTACTTACACTGGGAATTTATTCACAAGTCTATTCCTTAAGATGATTGCATAAATAACAGTATAATAATCGTTTGATTGTGAAACAAATGAATAAACAGTGAAGTAAAATAGGTTCATAAAGCCAGGGGAAGCAACTTAATCCGCTCTACCTGTTCTGGAATGATTCTGGAAAAGTAATTTGATGGTGAAACCAATGAATAATCAGCGATGTTTTAGTTAAACACAAGGTTAGAGTCATCGAGGGAACAAACATAATCCGATCTACCTGTTTTGGGATGTTTCTGGAAAAAATTGATAGGGATGAAATGTTTATCTTGTTATTTGTTAAGAGGCTTGTATTTCATATATAATTATGTATAGAGCTGTTGAGTGGAGTATAACACATCTTAGCCATCCAGTGCTCCAGGATTTGTTCTGTTGGTGTTCTGTTAGCACATTTCTAGTGTCAATTCTTATTTAGCTGGCCTGAAGGTTTACTGGGTCAGTGGGAGCTCTTCAATGGAAATTATATGGACTATTTAGATTCTAGGTGGGCCATTTATCATACCTAATCCTTCCTTGAAAGTACAGTAGTAATCTCATGATACATTTGAATCTAGAAGCTGGGAATACATTTTTATGTGGGTGATCTGCACAAATGTCCCATTAAGAGTGCTACATATATTTGTGCACGTCTTATCTTACATGTCTTGCAGTTTCTAGATTGATAATAAAACACCATGTACTGCAAAAAGTTGATCGTTGGTTACTGTTTTCAGGTTGCTGGTCACCATCAAAATGAAGAGTTTGCTGTGAGAGGGAAGGAACCAAAGGATGAAGTTCAGATTTACACATGGAAGGATGCCACTCTCCGCGAGCTCACTGATCTTGTAAGTCCTTTCTACAAACTTGAACTTGCTTGAGGAAACTAAGGTTTCATGTCCTATAATGACATACCACTGGGTTTGAGCAATGGCTAGTGGGGCATGAGTCTGCATGTCAATAACATGTTAAATCTTATCAGTGCGTTACGATTATTTTTCAGGTGAAAGAGGTTGCTCTTCCAGCAAGGAAAAGGAATGCGAGGCTTTCTTTTGCATTTGTATACCCAGACAAGAATGGTCGTTTTGTTGTCAGACAGGTAAGGCCATAAGAATTTGGGCATGTTTGGACCCTTAGCTCCACCTCGCCTTGCTTTGCTGTTACCAGGCAAGGTGGATGCTTGGTTCGTTTCCCTGGGTGGGCAATGTTATAGGCAATGTTTGGTTTCCTAGTTAAAAACTTGTTTTTGCTTGCAAGCTTTGTGGTTTAACTGCTAGGTACTCTTGCTCATGAAGATACACTAACCAAATTGCCTTAAGTGGGATTGCCTCCATCCATCTAAATGAGCAAAACCTGCTTGAAAATTTTCAGTGCACGTACCATACCAAGTCATATATAACAAGGCGATGAGAGAACCATCACAAGCATTACCATTGACACAATCTTCCACATGCCATACACCCAAAATACACCGTCCTATATAGTTTGATATGTCCAAAATGCGCATTATGCCTTGTATGCGCATTATGCCCTATATAGGTTCATATGGTCAAAATATATACCATGCACCATTAGCTTCAAAGTGCAAGAAACACAGTATGTCATAGTGCTTCATACTTTTAAAAGTTAAACTAGTCAGTCCATGAGTATTAACTAAAGATATATGAAGAGTTTAATCCATATTCCATAGGATAGTGATCCATGACCCACCATGCCATGCACTATTGGATGCCCCTTCAACATGCTAGCAATCCTAACATTTTCAGCAAGATAAGTCTACAAATCAAAGGCACACTAGCAAAGGATACTACATACTCCATGTTATCGAAGATCCTGTAAATTCCCTTATTTGGGTCAGTGGCATAAGGGAAGCACATGGTCTCAGACTTGTTCTTAGCACCAGTGACGTCTTGAACCATGGCATAATCGTTCTTTTCATTCTTCCTTTTCTTCGAGTAATGATCTTCAGTCTTTCCCTTAGACCCACCTGAGCCAGGACCATTTGGATCTAGTAGGGTATCAGAATCATAGTTCTGAGAAGGATCATTGTACACATCTACTTGTTCTTGACTCTTTCTCCAATTGCCATTGAGATCATTTTTCTGTCTTGGTCAGCCATCAAAAGGTGCTTGAAGCACACTTTCTTGTGAAGATAAACTCCATCTCATCATAGAAGGGAATCACAAAATTGTTTATTTCTCAAAGCACACATAGTCCAAAGTTCTTTTTACACATAGTCCAAAGTTCTTTTTACATTAGTCTAGATGCAGGTACAATTGCCACTTTTTTTAATTATATTCAGATTTCTGTTGTGGAATGAGCTTATGTCGTTAATGCTGATGTGTCGGCTTATCATTAAGAGCTTAGGCTCATTGAATCTTTCGCTTGTTTCTCTTAACTATGTTGTCTTAATCAGTAGCATGTAGAACTATTCGCCACTTTTTGCCATCAAACAATTAAGTTCTTAGGTAGATGTACCTAACACATGGCATGAGCTGAATGCATTAGCAAAACTCTCAAGTTTGCTGTTAACATCATGATGGTCATGGAATTTTACTGAAATGCTGCCCGTTACTTGGTTTACTTCATTCTTACCATTGCATTGTTGCCCTTTTTTAACCTGGTTTCTTGAATGTTTGAAGGTGGGTTCGACCTTTGCATATGGTCATGGAAGAGGTGATGATGCCAAAACACTTGCAGAGCTTGGGTTCCAGGTACATAAGAATGCTGTATTCTGCTACTTCAGATTACACTTTTGGTCAGTGAAAAAAATATTTATCTGTTCTGCCTTGTTCTGCAGATTGGTGATTACTTGAGCGTTGCAATCATGTAGACGGTGCCCTCAAAATTCAGCTACTGTACTGGATGTAATTGCTGTGATGTCAAAAGGCTTTAGTTGCAACAATCAAGGCTTCAATCTCTGTTAGCATTAGGAAGTGGAACCAAAATTGTCTGTAATACTGGTAGTATCAAATTTACCTAGACACTTGGAACGAGCAAGGCATCTGTTATGGTTGCTTGTATGATATGTTTCTTATCTGTGGTGTCTGAAGTTTCGAAATCTGGGCAATGTTCGTTTTCCCTTGAAAATGAAGTTGTGCTGAAAGATATTCCAAGTTAGCTGACTCTTTCAGTGTAGTCGTAATTTTCTTGGCCAGTATAAGGTTTGAGATGAAATTAAGATAAATGGACATGATTACAGTTATTCTCAAATCACAATGCTGGCCGAGCATCTACAAGAAAGCGTCTGATCTATTTAAAATCATGAGCGGACAGTCTGCTCTCTTCTGTATGAAACCAAAGAACCAGCGGGTGAATAGTAGTACGACTTTAAAGCAGAAAATTTAAAAAGTCAAACATTTGTTCGATTTTGATTGACGCATGCTGTGAAAGCCGAAAACCGTTGGCAAAAGAAGCTGCCGCTTGGCAATCAGATATCTGTTTTGGTGTTCATTTTCCTAAGCCTTTTGTTCTTGTTATCTCTTAACAAGGGCTAAGCTAGAACCATCTCTCTTTCTTCTTGAGCAACACAATCCTAAGCTTGTGATTTGAAAGATTGCGCGAAGACAAGCTTGTAGATTCAAACTAACCATTCTTCACAGATGACTCTTCATAGATACTAGCTTGATACATTCCTCAGCATTAGTCCAATGCCTATGCACTTCACACGGTTACCTTGGTGGTGTCAAGATCTGTGGTTGCCCTTTTTCACTTGTATGAGATAGTTTTTTTTTTTTTTTTTTTAATCAAACTTGCATGTCATATTTAATTCTGCTGCAAGTTGAACTTTCCAGACAACGCATATTCACCCCCTTTAGACAATTAGACACCATCAAAGATCTTTTCAGTTTGTCTACTCTAGTAACTATATTATTGGGGCTGCATTAGGACCTTCTATTTTTGCACGTCGCAACTGTCAGAAGCCTTCTCCGCTGATTTTCTCGCTCATCAAAAAAAAAAAAAAAAAAAAAAAAAAAAAAAAAACTAGCTATTTAATTTGTAAGGCATGGTTTGTATATTGGACATCGGTGCAACTAATAAAGAGAGACATCATCATGAAACATGGATTTTCATGGAGCATGGCTTCAAAGCAGCAACGTCATCTTTGCGCCAAAACACACTCAAATAGTCTTCATCGGTGCAACTAATAAAGAGAGAGACACATCATCATGAAACATGGATTTTCATGGAGCATGGCTTCAAAGCAGCAACGTCATATTTGCGCCAAAACACACTCAAATAGTCCTCAAGGATACATGACACCGATCATCCTGGCAGCATTCAAGCGGATCCTGGTAAGAGAAGGTCCTCCTACAGAAGCACTCCCTGTTGAGCCCCAGCCCCTCCCACTCTCTTGAGCATATATGGTTCAACATCGTTGTGGGTACATCCAGGGTTCTCCATGAAGTAGAAGTCCCTGTATTCCTTCCTGTGCTTCATCCTGCAAAATTGTTGAACAAAAAGTGCTGATGGTTTGCTAGCTACTAAATTTACAGAAATATTGGGTACGGAAATCTTAATATGGAAATGCCAAAAACATTTAAGAACCATGCACATTCAGCTAACCTCGGCGCTGCCCATGTCATCCCAAAATCGGAGAATCTTGGCTGGGCATGAGATGACTGAAGGGATGTGGTCAATAAGTGCTTCGATACTTTGATCACATCCTAGCAGGACAAGTAGGCCTACAGATGCAAGTGGCACTCCTGAAGTGATGAAACCAATCCTTAGGTAACGGAAAGTATATTACCACTTCAATTTCTGTTAGAAAACTAGAGGTAGAAGTATAACATCATTTTCTAGACACTTTTACATAATTGGTCTAGCACAAGAGCATACATGCATGCCTGTGATTAACTAGAAATTAAAGAGAATCCATTACTTACCTTTAATCTCTTGCATTTCCTTCTGATGCAGCAATCTATTGCCCTGAAACTCCGCAGCTGCTAATCTACTGCAATGTATTGGTGGGTAGGCTCTGAAGGTAGGTGAGGTGATGCCTGGCTTTGTACTGCATCAGGCTTAGGGGATAGGGGTGGTCCAGGGACCGCCTCACATACCTTGCAAGTCCTGGTTCCATCATGTGCCTGATCGCATATGCAAGGTGCTTCCTTGAGAACTCCTTTGCCTTGTAGAGCAACGCCTCTCCTTCAATGTTGACATGTCATGCAAGCTCAGGAGCCCCCTGATGTCCTTGCTAAGAGAAATCTTGAACACGCTGGCGCTGTCAGCGAACCTCCATAGGACATCACCTGTAAGGGCGCTACAGGCCGCACTACAGTACCGTGGGTACTGTTCACACCAGCCCAGGCTGGGCCTTCCTGAGCCTAACACCCATAACAATATCTGATGATCGGAGTAAATGCAAGGAATCAAACCATTTACAGATCCTTTAATTTCATATACAATCTTGCATCATCAAACAACCCTTGTTGAATGACCAATCATTCCCCTTCTGATCAGGGAACCAACTTGAAATCCAGTTTCAGCATCCTTTCTTGCTTCACAGACCACACTGCATGGTTTGTTGCTAAGACCTCTCAAGTTTTTTTTTTTTGGGAAAAAAATGAGTACATGTAATGCAGTTGCGTGGAGTCGCAGTAGTTGAGCCAGCCAGCGAGGGACCAATCCCTGGTCTTGCACCAATAACCAGGTGGGAATCCCTCCAGTCTAGATGCTAAAAAAGCATGGAGCAAATCCTTAGCTCCTTTGCCTAATTCTGGCAGTGGCACGTCTCATCTGCTTAGCAACAAAATCAGCTTCTTTCACCTTGCCGGCTTCTTCAAGAGCATGATGAAGCAAGACTAGGCTGCGGGGTGCAGCAACTGCAAAAGTGCTTATGTTCTCAATTAGCTCATAGAAAAGCCGGAATGCCTCTGAAGCTCTACCATCCGAGCAAAGTCCATCCAGAACCAGGCTGTGAACTGCCACACCCAGTTCATGGTGCTTCTGCAAGCTAAACAAAGTAAACTCTGCTGCATCTATGAACTTCTTGTCCTCACAAAGTGTCGCAATTAGTTTTTCCATCTTAATGTAATAACCATTATCATAAAGACGCTTAGTAATCTTGTATGCACGATCATTAAGATCGCTTTTGAACAATACACCAATCAGATTAGTAGAAAGGTCAACATTCTGCCTGATCTTTCTCTCTAGCATGATCTCAATCAAATCGCCAGCTTCTTTTCGCACAGCCATCTTTCTTCAGAAGTCCCAAAAGAACAGAGTGGAATGTACTTGTGCTAGGCCGAAGACCACTATTTAACATCCTGTGAAGAAGAGCTTCCCAAGCAGATTTCATCCTTCCCTTCTGCATAAAGCCATCTATTACAGCCATGTAGCACTCAGTGTCAGCCATAAGATCCCTCTTCAACATTGAGAGCACCAGCTGATACCCTTCTTCAAAATCTCCCTCCTTGCAATGTCCTAGGATCAGTGTCTTGAATGCTAGAAAATCGACCTTGCTCCTCCTGTCCAACAGCTGCCCGAATAGCACCCTGGCTTTCTTTGCCTTTCCATTCTCACAGAAGTACTTAAAAACTGGATTGTAAGCTGCAATGAGCGGCACACAACCACTTTTTTTCTTGAGCACCTCTTTCTCCAAGAGGATGTCCACAAGTTCCTCTACTCGACCAAACTCACCATTCTCGCACAATGTGCGGATCACCATGCTGTAACTCGCAGAGTCACGTCTCACGCGGAGGTCCACCATTTGATCAAAGACCTTCATCACATCCTCTATCCGCCCTTCTCTATAATGTGCAGCCATCAGTGTATTGAATGTGCACGTGTCCGGCTTAAACGAGTCCATCCCGAACACCTCCTTCACTAGCTCCATCCTTCCGGCCTCGCAGAAGCCCTGCACCATCGTGTTGTAGGTGATCCTGTTCGGCGGCACACCATCTGCGACCATCATCTTGAAGAGTGACAATGCCTCATCGGCAAGTCCCTTTGCACAGTACGCCCTGATCATGGTAGTGTAGGTGACAACGTTAGGGGAGGCGTCAGCTTTCCCACCTTGTCCGCCCGCGCGCATTCCGTCGAACAGCTTGCGCGCGGTGGTCAAGTCGCCCGCTCGGCACGGAGCGGACAGCATCGAGTTGTACGTGATGGCATCTGGCGCGAAAGAGTAGGTCTCCGGAAGGAAGCGGAAGAGCTTGAAGAGCGTGGGAGCGGACGGGCGCGGCGAGGCGGTGGAGAGGCCGTGGATGAGGGTGTTAAGTGTGGCCACGTCAGGGGAGGCGTCGGGGAGCGCAGGAAAGCGGCGAGCAGCGCCGATGCCGCTCGGCGTCGGCCTCGCCGGAGCAGCGCGGCGAGGAGGGAGTTGAAGGAATGCGGGTGGGCGCGGGGATGGCGCGGAAGAGGGAGGTGGCGGCGCGGACGCGGCCGGCGGCGGCGAGGGCCCGAAGGAGCGCGTTGAGGGCGTGGTTGGGGAGAAGGGTGAAGGGGGGAAGGGAGGGTGCGGAGGTACGAGATCGCTGGGCGGAGGTCGCGGGAGCGGAGGAGGTGGTGCAGCTTCCGCGCCGCCGCCACCGATGCCGGCTCCGGCGGTGCGACCGAGCCCATTAGAGTCGACCGGAAATGAGGCCGAATCGCGCCCGCCCGTTTCTCAGTTTCTACGCTTGTTTTTTTTTAAGAGCAAAATGTGCACTGTCACGTAGGTCCATCATCTTTAGACTGTACCTTAAAAAAAGTCATGAACAGATGTTTTGCCTATCAAATTCCTCCTTCAACAGATGACTCAAACACATAATTTATTTTGCCTGCCACCCCAAAGAAGACCTAGAACTACATATCCTCTCTTATAAATAATGCAATGTCCGGTGGTGGCCCATAAGGGCCTCCCGCCACACACGCCTTCACTAAGGTGGTGCCTTGAAAAACAATGTGCCATCGGAGGGAGACGGAGGGAGAACCCTAAAAGTCATGAATATATGTTTTGCCTGGCCTCATCCGCGGATTCAAGAAAGTCGCGCACAAGGTCGGAGGGGTGCCTACGTCGACCAAAGGAGAGGTGGGAGGCGCGGGGCGGCGGCGTTGTGCTCCGGCGACCGTCAATGGTGGAGCAGGGCGGCGCGGCTGTGCTCACCGCCTCCGGCGATGGGGGTGCCGCCCCTGCGCTAGCGAGGCGTGGCGCGGCGACGGAGTGAGCACGGCCCGGTGGGGACACGGGCGGCGCCGCCTGTGCTCCGTGGTGGTGGGAGGCGCAGGGGCGACAATGTGTGTGGCAGGGTTTGGGTTTGGCTGCTCGAGCTCCGTTCGAGAAGGACAACATTTGGGTGTGCTACTTTTTTTCCTGTAGGTGATCTATACCATGGAATAAGTCTCACATTTTGGTGATCTATACCTTGAATAAGTCTCATATTTGGGTTGTTGCTGTTGAGGTAGTCTTAAAAGTGTATTTTAGGTTAAGTACCTTTGTTTTGGTTCTTAGGAGGTCCAAATCTACCTAGAAGCATGTTGACAATCTGCCCACCGCATACTTGCCCCATTTTTTTTTTTCTTTTTCAATATTACTCACAATTTCATATGAAAACTTCAAAAAACTTACAACATGAAAGTACTTTCCAAATATTTTAGAAAGTTTGTTTTTTCAATTTTTTAATTTGAATTCCCCAAATTAAGGTATGAAATATTCTTGAGCAATAATAAAAATAGGCTCTAAATTTGACTTTGAAATTGCATTCCAGTACTTAGCCATTTTGGTTGAGTATTGTAATTTCAATTTAAAATTCAATTTTTTGAATGTATGAAAACAACAAGTATTTTATTGATTGGATCATGGTTGAATTATGAAATGACATTTGGATTTTGAAAAAACTAACTTTCTAAAATATTTGAAATTTGGCTTTGGTCTAAAAATGAAATCTACAGGGATTTCAATTTTGAAGTTAATTGTAAATGTATGTATAAGCCTAGTTCTTATCAAGACTTAGATTTTCTCTCTCTTCAATTAAAATATAATAAAATATAAAGAACAATAGAGGCAACACCTGCTAGTAGCCCTATAAAAAAACACTATGCTACGTAGGTATAGCCAGCTGAGGATGCTAGGGTCCCAATAAAGCATGCAAGCGCAAAGACCGACGTCTTCGATTGGTCCTGCAACATTAGACCATCTATGCCGTACTGGAACATGCAATGAGGCAGCTTTTTTATACCACTGTGCACTGCTTGGTTATTGCTCGGCTTTTTGTGAGATGGAGCCATCGGCTCTCCTGCAAGAGGTGCTGACACCTTTCTAAGCTACTACACCCATGCCAAATGGCATTCGAGTCTACGTGGCCTGAGAGCCTGACGAGGCAGTACGCCACGGTGGAGCAACGGGAAACCCTTATGAGTTTTTTTTTTTTTGAGATTAATGGTAGCTTATGAGCTAACCCTTTGCTGGCTGTTATAATATCCCTGTTTTTTTCTCTTTATTTTTTTTTTCTTCTTGTATTTTGCTCTCTCCCCGATCGCTCTTCTTTCTTCTCCGCTGCCCCACTGCTCCCGCTCGGACTAACACCACCGCCCCACACCTCCCGTTGCGCCGCCGAGCGACGGCGCGCGTCCGCCTCCTCAATTCCGCCCCTCCCTCCCTACCTCCCACGCCGCCCCGCCTCCCTCCGTCGTTCCTGGCCGCCGAGCTTCTTCTCCGTCGCCGGCTACGCGCTTGAGGAGGGAGGAGGAGCCGCAGCGCGTGGATCCATGGCCAGCGGCGTCCATCCCGCGTGAGAAGGGAGAAGGAGCCGGTTAGATTTACTTTTCTCAGCTCCTCCATCTCTCGCAACTCTCTCTCAGCGCGTTTTGCCTAAATTCGTCGGTAGCGATAGCGACGGCGGGCAGTCCTCAGCGGCCCGGCTCCCCTCCCGCCTCTCCCCAGTCGCCTCGCGCCCTCTCCAAGGCTGGAGCCAGCTTCCGCTGCTCCACCAAGGGGGCCGCGCCGCTTTGGGAGTGCTTATGCCCCAAAGCGAAGAGTTAGCTGTCCGCTTGGTCCTTCACCGCGCTGAAGCGTGGGCTTAGTGCCGCTTTTTGGAACCCTGGTTATAAAGACTGATCACCTACGACAATGATTGCTTAGGTTAGGTCACGATACGGCTTGTATATGAAAACCAGCTCTGAAACTGAGGCAATAGGCTTACCTACTTATACCTGTTTTACATATGATCGGTTTTTATCTAAACAACAATTCAGCTGAATGCTATCCTGATTGAAGTTGATTGCTATTTTTAATCAGTGGAGCTCTCCCATTGTCCTGAATGCTTTAGTTTATTATTAAGGGTGTTCATGTTATGTGCTGTAGACCAGAAATGTCATTCCAAACTTTGTATGGGGATTTTGCACTATCTGTGCTGTTTTATCTGCAAAAACCTATAACTGTAGTGGACCATGTGTGGTATATAATATGAATTTCCACACTATCAGATGCGTGAGGAATGTGCAAAACCTAGCCCAATATTTTCTTCGAAGTTCTAGCATGGATTGCCATGAGACTGGGGGGCTATATCTGTTGTCGCCTACTAAACCTGCTAATGGTTCAGTATAATACATTGCATATACTAAAGTACTAGTCTTGAAACATCATGCCATTGTATCAGTACCTTTACGCCATTTGAAGGCAACCACATTTGCTAGTTCAATATTAATCACAAGCTGCCCTGAATGCTTTTTTTTTTTTTTTTCCATTTTTAATTTAATTACTGGCTATGATGACAGGCTAGTTCAGAAATGGCTTCATCACAGCATGTTGAGATGGAGGCCGCGAAACTTCTACATAAACTTATTCAGGAGTCGAAGGATGAGCCTGTTAAACTAGCAACAAAACTTTACGTGGTAGGCAGCTCAACCAATAATACAGAAGGGCATGAAAAGTCTAAAAACCTCTACCAACTTGCTTCTTATTTTATGTTTGATGTTCCAGATATGTCAGCATATGAAACTAAGTGGAAAGGAGCAATCACTGCCATATCAAGTCATATCGAAGTGAGTATTTATTTCTTCACTATTTCTAGAAACGAGAAATGACTCAAAAATTGGTTTGAGTTCTTCAGTTTCTCCGCACGGAGTTCTCTAAATGGCCTGGAACGAAACTTCTTCCTTATGGTTTCTTTGATTTAATAGACATACTGTTCTTGTGTTGGAGTTGCAAAAAGATCTGCCCTAGAAAGGAGAAAAGACATAAAAGAAAAGAAAATCTGTTAATTGCTAAAGCTACCTATCAGACAGGCAGAATGGTACAGAACTTAACGGAGGGGACCTTTTATTGTATTTTACTGAAAGAAGTTTTTTTTCCAGTGCTATAGGACTGACTAACCAGTTAATTTAGGAGATGGAAGTTGGAACAAACAGAAAGGAAATAGGTCCTCAGGTCAACATGGGTCCTACAATGCAGCAAATCTGCCTTATATATAGTCCCTATGTTAATTGGAAAGTCACTGAGTATCGCCATCACATATATGAAAAAAACATAGCCACCCCTAACCTCCAGGGAAGGGGAAAAAGAACTAAAAAGGCTGCCACGAGTGCAAAAAGGGGTTGATCCTTGTGGCTTGTGTATATTCTTGTAAAGATGCTGAAGGGATTTGTATATTGGGGAGGG